>JBBGZY010002237.1:0-167500 GCA_037952925.1 Lithobates clamitans
GGTTTGCTTGTCCCAGCACCCAACCCTCCTCTTTTCGCAGCCGGGGCTTGGGACCGGCCATGGCAGAGTTAAAAAAATTCAACACTTTTCCCAAATTAGTCACCGTAACGACTTGAAATATAGTGGCAACCAGACAAGATCCAGGTCCCATTGTAGGAGAAACAGAGTAGTCAAGGCTTCACAAAGTCTTTAGACACACCCAAATATGGCACTGCATGTAATGCTTGGTGCGGTCATTCTTAGGCCTTTTTGGCTGAGATGTTAACGAATCCTCAGTGGCTTTTTCACTGACGTTCTTGGCCGCAGTAGCCTCACTGAGGAGTATGGTTTGCTTGTCCCAGCACCCAACCCTCCTCTTTTCGCAGCCGGGCTTGGGACCGGCCATGGCAGAGTTAAAAAAATTCAACACTTTTCCCAAATTAGTCACCGTAACGACTTGAAATATAGTGGCAACCAGACAAGATCCAGGTCCCATTGTAGGAGAAACAGAGTAGTCAAGGCTTCACAAAGTCTTTAGACACACCCAAATATGGCACTGCATGTAATGCTTGGTGCGGTCATTCTTAGGCCTTTTTGGCTGAGATGTTAACGAATCCTCAGTGGCTTTTTCACTGACGTTCTTGGCCGCAGTAGCAAATAGTTTTTACAGGGCAGGTTTGCTTGTCCCAGCACCCAACCCTCCTCTTTTCGCAGCCGGGCTTGGGACCGGCCATGGCAGAGTTAAAAAAATTCAACACTTTTCCCAAATTAGTCACCGTAACGACTTGAAATATAGTGGCAACCAGACAAGATCCAGGTCCCATTGTAGGAGAAACAGAGTAGTCAAGGCTTCACAAAGTCTTTAGACACACCCAAATATGGCACTGCATGTAATGCTTGGTGCGGTCATTCTTAGGCCTTTTTGGCTGAGATGTTAACGAATCCTCAGTGGCTTTTTCACTGACGTTCTTGGCCGCAGTAGCAAATAGTTTTTACAGGGCAGGTTTGCTTGTCCCAGCACCCAACCCTCCTCTTTTCGCAGCCGGGCTTGGGACCGGCCATGGCAGAGTTAAAAAAATTCAACACTTTTCCCAAATTAGTCACCGTAACGACTTGAAATATAGTGGCAACCAGACAAGATCCAGGTCCCATTGTAGGAGAAACAGAGTAGTCAAGGCTTCACAAAGTCTTTAGACACACCCAAATATGGCACTGCATGTAATGCTTGGTGCGGTCATTCTTAGGCCTTTTTGGCTGAGATGTTAACGAATCCTCAGTGGCTTTTTCACTGACGTTCTTGGCCGCAGTAGCAAATAGTTTTTTACAGGCAGGTTTGCTTGTCCCAGCACCCAACCCTCCTCTTTTCGCAGCCGGGCTTGGGACCGGCCATGGCAGAGTTAAAAAAATTCAACACTTTTCCCAAATTAGTCACCGTAACGACTTGAAATATAGTGGCAACCAGACAAGATCCAGGTCCCATTGTAGGAGAAACAGAGTAGTCAAGGCTTCACAAAGTCTTTAGACACACCCAAATATGGCACTGCATGTAATGCTTGGTGCGGTCATTCTTAGGCCTTTTTGGCTGAGATGTTAACGAATCCTCAGTGGCTTTTTCACTGACGTTCTTGGCCGCAGTAGCAAATAGTTTTTTACAGGGCAGGTTTGCTTGTCCCAGCACCCAACCCTCCTCTTTTCGCAGCCGGGCTTGGGACCGGCCATGGCAGAGTTAAAAAAATTCAACACTTTTCCCAAATTAGTCACCGTAACGACTTGAAATATAGTGGCAACCAGACAAGATCCAGGTCCCATTGTAGGAGAAACAGAGTAGTCAAGGCTTCACAAAGTCTTTAGACACACCCAAATATGGCACTGCATGTAATGCTTGGTGCGGTCATTCTTAGGCCTTTTTGGCTGAGATGTTAACGAATCCTCAGTGGCTTTTTCACTGACGTTCTTGGCCGCAGTAGCAAATAGTTTTTACAGGGCAGGTTTGCTTGTCCCAGCACCCAACCCTCCTCTTTTCGCAGCCGGGCTTGGGACCGGCCATGGCAGAGTTAAAAAAATTCAACACTTTTCCCAAATTAGTCACCGTAACGACTTGAAATATAGTGGCAACCAGACAAGATCCAGGTCCCATTGTAGGAGAAACAGAGTAGTCAAGGCTTCACAAAGTCTTTAGACACACCCAAATATGGCACTGCATGTAATGCTTGGTGCGGTCATTCTTAGGCCTTTTTGGCTGAGATGTTAACGAATCCTCAGTGGCTTTTTCACTGACGTTCTTGGCCGCAGTAGCAAATAGTTTTTACAGGGCAGGTTTGCTTGTCCCAGCACCCAACCCTCCTCTTTTCGCAGCCGGGCTTGGGACCGGCCATGGCAGAGTTAAAAAAATTCAACACTTTTCCCAAATTAGTCACCGTAACGACTTGAAATATAGTGGCAACCAGACAAGATCCAGGTCCCATTGTAGGAGAAACAGAGTAGTCAAGGCTTCACAAAGTCTTTAGACACACCCAAATATGGCACTGCATGTAATGCTTGGTGCGGTCATTCTTAGGCCTTTTTGGCTGAGATGTTAACGAATCCTCAGTGGCTTTTTCACTGACGTTCTTGGCCGCAGTAGCAAATAGTTTTTACAGGGCAGGTTTGCTTGTCCCAGCACCCAACCCTCCTCTTTTCGCAGCCGGGCTTGGGACCGGCCATGGCAGAGTTAAAAAAATTCAACACTTTTCCCAAATTAGTCACCGTAACGACTTGAAATATAGTGGCAACCAGACAAGATCCAGGTCCCATTGTAGGAGAAACAGAGTAGTCAAGGCTTCACAAAGTCTTTAGACACACCCAAATATGGCACTGCATGTAATGCTTGGTGCGGTCATTCTTAGGCCTTTTTGGCTGAGATGTTAACGAATCCTCAGTGGCTTTTTCACTGACGTTCTTGGCCGCAGTAGCAAATAGTTTTTACAGGGCAGGTTTGCTTGTCCCAGCACCCAACCCTCCTCTTTTCGCAGCCGGGCTTGGGACCGGCCATGGCAGAGTTAAAAAAATTCAACACTTTTCCCAAATTAGTCACCGTAACGACTTGAAATATAGTGGCAACCAGACAAGATCCAGGTCCCATTGTAGGAGAAACAGAGTAGTCAAGGCTTCACAAAGTCTTTAGACACACCCAAATATGGCACTGCATGTAATGCTTGGTGCGGTCATTCTTAGGCCTTTTTGGCTGAGATGTTAACGAATCCTCAGTGGCTTTTTCACTGACGTTCTTGGCCGCAGTAGCAAATAGTTTTTACAGGGCAGGTTTGCTTGTCCCAGCACCCAACCCTCCTCTTTTCGCAGCCGGGCTTGGGACCGGCCATGGCAGAGTTAAAAAAATTCAACACTTTTCCCAAATTAGTCACCGTAACGACTTGAAATATAGTGGCAACCAGACAAGATCCAGGTCCCATTGTAGGAGAAACAGAGTAGTCAAGGCTTCACAAAGTCTTTAGACACACCCAAATATGGCACTGCATGTAATGCTTGGTGCGGTCATTCTTAGGCCTTTTTGGCTGAGATGTTAACGAATCCTCAGTGGCTTTTTCACTGACGTTCTTGGCCGCAGTAGCAAATAGTTTTTACAGGGCAGGTTTGCTTGTCCCAGCACCCAACCCTCCTCTTTTCGCAGCCGGGCTTGGGACCGGCCATGGCAGAGTTAAAAAAATTCAACACTTTTCCCAAATTAGTCACCGTAACGACTTGAAATATAGTGGCAACCAGACAAGATCCAGGTCCCATTGTAGGAGAAACAGAGTAGTCAAGGCTTCACAAAGTCTTTAGACACACCCAAATATGGCACTGCATGTAATGCTTGGTGCGGTCATTCTTAGGCCTTTTTGGCTGAGATGTTAACGAATCCTCAGTGGCTTTTTCACTGACGTTCTTGGCCGCAGTAGCAAATAGTTTTTACAGGGCAGGTTTGCTTGTCCCAGCACCCAACCCTCCTCTTTTCGCAGCCGGGCTTGGGACCGGCCATGGCAGAGTTAAAAAAATTCAACACTTTTCCCAAATTAGTCACCGTAACGACTTGAAATATAGTGGCAACCAGACAAGATCCAGGTCCCATTGTAGGAGAAACAGAGTAGTCAAGGCTTCACAAAGTCTTTAGACACACCCAAATATGGCACTGCATGTAATGCTTGGTGCGGTCATTCTTAGGCCTTTTTGGCTGAGATGTTAACGAATCCTCAGTGGCTTTTTCACTGACGTTCTTGGCCGCAGTAGCAAATAGTTTTTACAGGGCAGGTTTGCTTGTCCCAGCACCCAACCCTCCTCTTTTCGCAGCCGGGCTTGGGACCGGCCATGGCAGAGTTAAAAAAATTCAACACTTTTCCCAAATTAGTCACCGTAACGACTTGAAATATAGTGGCAACCAGACAAGATCCAGGTCCCATTGTAGGAGAAACAGAGTAGTCAAGGCTTCACAAAGTCTTTAGACACACCCAAATATGGCACTGCATGTAATGCTTGGTGCGGTCATTCTTAGGCCTTTTTGGCTGAGATGTTAACGAATCCTCAGTGGCTTTTTCACTGACGTTCTTGGCCGCAGTAGCAAATAGTTTTTACAGGGCAGGTTTGCTTGTCCCAGCACCCAACCCTCCTCTTTTCGCAGCCGGGCTTGGGACCGGCCATGGCAGAGTTAAAAAAATTCAACACTTTTCCCAAATTAGTCACCGTAACGACTTGAAATATAGTGGCAACCAGACAAGATCCAGGTCCCATTGTAGGAGAAACAGAGTAGTCAAGGCTTCACAAAGTCTTTAGACACACCCAAATATGGCACTGCATGTAATGCTTGGTGCGGTCATTCTTAGGCCTTTTTGGCTGAGATGTTAACGAATCCTCAGTGGCTTTTTCACTGACGTTCTTGGCCGCAGTAGCAAATAGTTTTTACAGGGCAGGTTTGCTTGTCCCAGCACCCAACCCTCCTCTTTTCGCAGCCGGGCTTGGGACCGGCCATGGCAGAGTTAAAAAAATTCAACACTTTTCCCAAATTAGTCACCGTAACGACTTGAAATATAGTGGCAACCAGACAAGATCCAGGTCCCATTGTAGGAGAAACAGAGTAGTCAAGGCTTCACAAAGTCTTTAGACACACCCAAATATGGCACTGCATGTAATGCTTGGTGCGGTCATTCTTAGGCCTTTTTGGCTGAGATGTTAACGAATCCTCAGTGGCTTTTTCACTGACGTTCTTGGCCGCAGTAGCAAATAGTTTTTACAGGGCAGGTTTGCTTGTCCCAGCACCCAACCCTCCTCTTTTCGCAGCCGGGCTTGGGACCGGCCATGGCAGAGTTAAAAAAATTCAACACTTTTCCCAAATTAGTCACCGTAACGACTTGAAATATAGTGGCAACCAGACAAGATCCAGGTCCCATTGTAGGAGAAACAGAGTAGTCAAGGCTTCACAAAGTCTTTAGACACACCCAAATATGGCACTGCATGTAATGCTTGGTGCGGTCATTCTTAGGCCTTTTTGGCTGAGATGTTAACGAATCCTCAGTGGCTTTTTCACTGACGTTCTTGGCCGCAGTAGCAAATAGTTTTTACAGGGCAGGTTTGCTTGTCCCAGCACCCAACCCTCCTCTTTTCGCAGCCGGGCTTGGGACCGGCCATGGCAGAGTTAAAAAAATTCAACACTTTTCCCAAATTAGTCACCGTAACGACTTGAAATATAGTGGCAACCAGACAAGATCCAGGTCCCATTGTAGGAGAAACAGAGTAGTCAAGGCTTCACAAAGTCTTTAGACACACCCAAATATGGCACTGCATGTAATGCTTGGTGCGGTCATTCTTAGGCCTTTTTGGCTGAGATGTTAACGAATCCTCAGTGGCTTTTTCACTGACGTTCTTGGCCGCAGTAGCAAATAGTTTTTACAGGGCAGGTTTGCTTGTCCCAGCACCCAACCCTCCTCTTTTCGCAGCCGGGCTTGGGACCGGCCATGGCAGAGTTAAAAAAATTCAACACTTTTCCCAAATTAGTCACCGTAACGACTTGAAATATAGTGGCAACCAGACAAGATCCAGGTCCCATTGTAGGAGAAACAGAGTAGTCAAGGCTTCACAAAGTCTTTAGACACACCCAAATATGGCACTGCATGTAATGCTTGGTGCGGTCATTCTTAGGCCTTTTTGGCTGAGATGTTAACGAATCCTCAGTGGCTTTTTCACTGACGTTCATGGCCGCAGTAGCAAATAGTTTTTACAGGGCAGGTTTGCTTGTCCCAGCACCCAACCCTCCTCTTTTCGCAGCCGGGCTTGGGACCGGCCATGGCAGAGTTAAAAAAATTCAACACTTTTCCCAAATTAGTCACCGTAACGACTTGAAATATAGTGGCAACCAGACAAGATCCAGGTCCCATTGTAGGAGAAACAGAGTAGTCAAGGCTTCACAAAGTCTTTAGACACACCCAAATATGGCACTGCATGTAATGCTTGGTGCGGTCATTCTTAGGCCTTTTTGGCTGAGATGTTAACGAATCCTCAGTGGCTTTTTCACTGACGTTCTTGGCCGCAGTAGCAAATAGTTTTTACAGGGCAGGTTTGCTTGTCCCAGCACCCAACCCTCCTCTTTTCGCAGCCGGGCTTGGGACCGGCCATGGCAGAGTTAAAAAAATTCAACACTTTTCCCAAATTAGTCACCGTAACGACTTGAAATATAGTGGCAACCAGACAAGATCCAGGTCCCATTGTAGGAGAAACAGAGTAGTCAAGGCTTCACAAAGTCTTTAGACACACCCAAATATGGCACTGCATGTAATGCTTGGTGCGGTCATTCTTAGGCCTTTTTGGCTGAGATGTTAACGAATCCTCAGTGGCTTTTTCACTGACGTTCTTGGCCGCAGTAGCAAATAGTTTTTACAGGGCAGGTTTGCTTGTCCCAGCACCCAACCCTCCTCTTTTCGCAGCCGGGCTTGGGACCGGCCATGGCAGAGTTAAAAAAATTCAACACTTTTCCCAAATTAGTCACCGTAACGACTTGAAATATAGTGGCAACCAGACAAGATCCAGGTCCCATTGTAGGAGAAACAGAGTAGTCAAGGCTTCACAAAGTCTTTAGACACACCCAAATATGGCACTGCATGTAATGCTTGGTGCGGTCATTCTTAGGCCTTTTTGGCTGAGATGTTAACGAATCCTCAGTGGCTTTTTCACTGACGTTCTTGGCCGCAGTAGCAAATAGTTTTTACAGGGCAGGTTTGCTTGTCCCAGCACCCAACCCTCCTCTTTTCGCAGCCGTGCTTGGGACCGGCCATGGCAGAGTTAAAAAAATTCAACACTTTTCCCAAATTAGTCACCGTAACGACTTGAAATATAGTGGCAACCAGACAAGATCCAGGTCCCATTGTAGGAGAAACAGAGTAGTCAAGGCTTCACAAAGTCTTTAGACACACCCAAATATGGCACTGCATGTAATGCTTGGTGCGGTCATTCTTAGGCCTTTTTGGCTGAGATGTTAACGAATCCTCAGTGGCTTTTTCACTGACGTTCTTGGCCGCAGTAGCAAATAGTTTTTACAGGGCAGGTTTGCTTGTCCCAGCACCCAACCCTCCTCTTTTCGCAGCCGGGCTTGGGACCGGCCATGGCAGAGTTAAAAAAATTCAACACTTTTCCCAAATTAGTCACCGTAACGACTTGAAATATAGTGGCAACCAGACAAGATCCAGGTCCCATTGTAGGAGAAACAGAGTAGTCAAGGCTTCACAAAGTCTTTAGACACACCCAAATATGGCACTGCATGTAATGCTTGGTGCGGTCATTCTTAGGCCTTTTTGGCTGAGATGTTAACGAATCCTCAGTGGCTTTTTCACTGACGTTCTTGGCCGCAGTAGCAAATAGTTTTTACAGGGCAGGTTTGCTTGTCCCAGCACCCAACCCTCCTCTTTTCGCAGCCGGGCTTGGGACCGGCCATGGCAGAGTTAAAAAAAATTCAACACTTTTCCCAAATTAGTCACCGTAACGACTTGAAATATAGTGGCAACCAGACAAGATCCAGGTCCCATTGTAGGAGAAACAGAGTAGTCAAGGCTTCACAAAGTCTTTAGACACACCCAAATATGGCACTGCATGTAATGCTTGGTGCGGTCATTCTTAGGCCTTTTTGGCTGAGATGTTAACGAATCCTCAGTGGCTTTTTCACTGACGTTCTTGGCCGCAGTAGCAAATAGTTTTTACAGGGCAGGTTTGCTTGTCCCAGCACCCAACCCTCCTCTTTTCGCAGCCGGGCTTGGGACCGGCCATGGCAGAGTTAAAAAAATTCAACACTTTTCCCAAATTAGTCACCGTAACGACTTGAAATATAGTGGCAACCAGACAAGATCCAGGTCCCATTGTAGGAGAAACAGAGTAGTCAAGGCTTCACAAAGTCTTTAGACACACCCAAATATGGCACTGCATGTAATGCTTGGTGCGGTCATTCTTAGGCCTTTTTGGCTGAGATGTTAACGAATCCTCAGTGGCTTTTTCACTGACGTTCTTGGCCGCAGTAGCAAATAGTTTTTACAGGGCAGGTTTGCTTGTCCCAGCACCCAACCCTCCTCTTTTCGCAGCCGGGCTTGGGACCGGCCATGGCAGAGTTAAAAAAATTCAACACTTTTCCCAAATTAGTCACCGTAACGACTTGAAATATAGTGGCAACCAGACAAGATCCAGGTCCCATTGTAGGAGAAACAGAGTAGTCAAGGCTTCACAAAGTCTTTAGACACACCCAAATATGGCACTGCATGTAATGCTTGGTGCGGTCATTCTTAGGCCTTTTTGGCTGAGATGTTAACGAATCCTCAGTGGCTTTTTCACTGACGTTCTTGGCCGCAGTAGCAAATAGTTTTTACAGGGCAGGTTTGCTTGTCCCAGCACCCAACCCTCCTCTTTTCGCAGCCGGGCTTGGGACCGGCCATGGCAGAGTTAAAAAAATTCAACACTTTTCCCAAATTAGTCACCGTAACGACTTGAAATATAGTGGCAACCAGACAAGATCCAGGTCCCATTGTAGGAGAAACAGAGTAGTCAAGGCTTCACAAAGTCTTTAGACACACCCAAATATGGCACTGCATGTAATGCTTGGTGCGGTCATTCTTAGGCCTTTTTGGCTGAGATGTTAACGAATCCTCAGTGGCTTTTTCACTGACGTTCTTGGCCGCAGTAGCAAATAGTTTTTACAGGGCAGGTTTGCTTGTCCCAGCACCCAACCCTCCTCTTTTCGCAGCCGGGCTTGGGACCGGCCATGGCAGAGTTAAAAAAATTCAACACTTTTCCCAAATTAGTCACCGTAACGACTTGAAATATAGTGGCAACCAGACAAGATCCAGGTCCCATTGTAGGAGAAACAGAGTAGTCAAGGCTTCACAAAGTCTTTAGACACACCCAAATATGGCACTGCATGTAATGCTTAGTGCGGTCATTCTTAGGCCTTTTTGGCTGAGATGTTAACGAATCCTCAATGGCTTTTTCACTGACGTTCTTGGCCGCAGTAGCAAATAGTTTTTACAGGGCAGGTTTGCTTGTCCCAGCACCCAACCCTCCTCTTTTCGCAGCCGGGCTTGGGACCGGCCATGGCAGAGTTAAAAAAATTCAACACTTTTCCCAAATTAGTCACCGTAACGACTTGAAATATAGTGGCAACCAGACAAGATCCAGGTCCCATTGTAGGAGAAACAGAGTAGTCAAGGCTTCACAAAGTCTTTAGACACACCCAAATATGGCACTGCATGTAATGCTTGGTGCGGTCATTCTTAGGCCTTTTTGGCTGAGATGTTAACGAATCCTCAGTGGCTTTTTCACTGACGTTCTTGGCCGCAGTAGCAAATAGTTTTTACAGGGCAGGTTTGCTTGTCCCAGCACCCAACCCTCCTCTTTTCGCAGCCGGGCTTGGGACCGGCCATGGCAGAGTTAAAAAAATTCAACACTTTTCCCAAATTAGTCACCGTAACGACTTGAAATATAGTGGCAACCAGACAAGATCCAGGTCCCATTGTAGGAGAAACAGAGTAGTCAAGGCTTCACAAAGTCTTTAGACACACCCAAATATGGCACTGCATGTAATGCTTGGTGCGGTCATTCTTAGGCCTTTTTGGCTGAGATGTTAACGAATCCTCAGTGGCTTTTTCACTGACGTTCTTGGCCGCAGTAGCAAATAGTTTTTACAGGGCAGGTTTGCTTGTCCCAGCACCCAACCCTCCTCTTTTCGCAGCCGGGCTTGGGACCGGCCATGGCAGAGTTAAAAAAATTCAACACTTTTCCCAAATTAGTCACCGTAACGACTTGAAATATAGTGGCAACCAGACAAGATCCAGGTCCCATTGTAGGAGAAACAGAGTAGTCAAGGCTTCACAAAGTCTTTAGACACACCCAAATATGGCACTGCATGTAATGCTTGGTGCGGTCATTCTTAGGCCTTTTTGGCTGAGATGTTAACGAATCCTCAGTGGCTTTTTCACTGACATTCTTGGCCGCAGTAGCAAATAGTTTTTACAGGGCAGGTTTGCTTGTCCCAGCACCCAACCCTCCTCTTTTCGCAGCCGGGCTTGGGACCGGCCATGGCAGAGTTAAAAAAATTCAACAATTTTCCCAAATTAGTCACCGTAACGACTTGAAATATAGTGGCAACCAGACAAGATCCAGGTCCCATTGTAGGAGAAACAGAGTAGTCAAGGCTTCACAAACTCTTTAGACACACCCAAATATGGCACTGCATGTAATGCTTGGTGCGGTCATTCTTAGGCCTTTTTGGCTGAGATGTTAACGAATCCTCAGTGGCTTTTTCACTGACGTTCTTGGCCGCAGTAGCAAATAGTTTTTACAGGGCAGGTTTGCTTGTCCCAGCACCCAACCCTCCTCTTTTCGCAGCCGGGCTTGGGACCGGCCATGGCAGAGTTAAAAAAATTCAACACTTTTCCCAAATTAGTCACCGTAACGACTTGAAATATAGTGGCAACCAGACAAGATCCAGGTCCCATTGTAGGAGAAACAGAGTAGTCAAGGCTTCACAAAGTCTTTAGACACACCCAAATATGGCACTGCATGTAATGCTTGGTGCGGTCATTCTTAGGCCTTTTTGGCTGAGATGTTAACGAATCCTCAGTGGCTTTTTCACTGACGTTCTTGGCCGCAGTAGCAAATAGTTTTTACAGGGCAGGTTTGCTTGTCCCAGCACCCAACCCTCCTCTTTTCGCAGCCGGGCTTGGGACCGGCCATGGCAGAGTTAAAAAAATTCAACACTTTTCCCAAATTAGTCACCGTAACGACTTGAAATATAGTGGCAACCAGACAAGATCCAGGTCCCATTGTAGGAGAAACAGAGTAGTCAAGGCTTCACAAAGTCTTTAGACACACCCAAATATGGCACTGCATGTAATGCTTGGTGCGGTCATTCTTAGGCCTTTTTGGCTGAGATGTTAACGAATCCTCAGTGGCTTTTTCACTGACGTTCTTGGCCGCAGTAGCAAATAGTTTTTACAGGGCAGGTTTGCTTGTCCCAGCACCCAACCCTCCTCTTTTCGCAGCCGGGCTTGGGACCGGCCATGGCAGAGTTAAAAAAATTCAACACTTTTCCCAAATTAGTCACCGTAACGACTTGAAATATAGTGGCAACCAGACAAGAACCAGGTCCCGTTGTAGGAGAAACAGAGTAGTCAAGGCTTCACAAAGTCTTTAGACACACCCAAATATGGCACTGCATGTAATGCTTGGTGCGGTCATTCTTAGGCCTTTTTGGCTGAGATGTTAACGAATCCTCAGTGGCTTTTTCACTGACGTTCTTGGCCGCAGTAGCAAATAGTTTTTACAGGGCAGGTTTGCTTGTCCCAGCACCCAACCCTCCTCTTTTCGCAGCCGGGCTTGGGACCGGCCATGGCAGAGTTAAAAAAAATTCAACACTTTTCCCAAATTAGTCACCGTAACGACTTGAAATATAGTGGCAACCAGACAAGATCCAGGTCCCATTGTAGGAGAAACAGAGTAGTCAAGGCTTCACAAAGTCTTTAGACACACCCAAATATGGCACTGCATGTAATGTTTGGTGCGGTCATTCTTAGGCCTTTTTGGCTGAGATGTTAACGAATCCTCAGTGGCTTTTTCACTGACGTTCTTGGCCGCAGTAGCAAATAGTTTTTACAGGGCAGGTTTGCTTGTCCCAGCACCCAACCCTCCTCTTTTCGCAGCCGGGCTTGGGACCGGCCATGGCAGAGTTAAAAAAAATTCAACACTTTTCCCAAATTAGTCACCGTAACGACTTGAAATATAGTGGCAACCAGACAAGATCCAGGTCCCATTGTAGGAGAAACAGAGTAGTCAAGGCTTCACAAAGTCTTTAGACACACCCAAATATGGCACTGCATGTAATGCTTGGTGCGGTCATTCTTAGGCCTTTTTGGCTGAGATGTTAACGAATCCTCAGTGGCTTTTTCACTGACGTTCTTGGCCGCAGTAGCAAATAGTTTTTACAGGGCAGGTTTGCTTGTCCCAGCACCCAACCCTCCTCTTTTCGCAGCCGGGCTTGGGACCGGCCATGGCAGAGTTAAAAAAATTCAACACTTTTCCCAAATTAGTCACCGTAACGACTTGAAATATAGTGGCAACCAGACAAGATCCAGGTCCCATTGTAGGAGAAACAGAGTAGTCAAGGCTTCACAAAGTCTTTAGACACACCCAAATATGGCACTGCATGTAATGCTTGGTGCGGTCATTCTTAGGCCTTTTTGGCTGAGATGTTAACGAATCCTCAGTGGCTTTTTCACTGACGTTCTTGGCCGCAGTAGCAAATAGTTTTTACAGGGCAGGTTTGCTTGTCCCAGCACCCAACCCTCCTCTTTTCGCAGCCGGGCTTGGGACCGGCCATGGCAGAGTTAAAAAAATTCAACACTTTTCCCAAATTAGTCACCGTAACGACTTGAAATATAGTGGCAACCAGACAAGATCCAGGTCCCATTGTAGGAGAAACAGAGTAGTCAAGGCTTCACAAAGTCTTTAGACACACCCAAATATGGCACTGCATGTAATGCTTGGTGCGGTCATTCTTAGGCCTTTTTGGCTGAGATGTTAACGAATCCTCAGTGGCTTTTTCACTGACGTTCTTGGCCGCAGTAGCAAATAGTTTTTACAGGGCAGGTTTGCTTGTCCCAGCACCCAACCCTCCTCTTTTCGCAGCCGGGCTTGGGACCGGCCATGGCAGAGTTAAAAAAATTCAACACTTTTCCCAAATTAGTCACCGTAACGACTTGAAATATAGTGGCAACCAGACAAGATCCAGGTCCCATTGTAGGAGAAACAGAGTAGTCAAGGCTTCACAAAGTCTTTAGACACACCCAAATATGGCACTGCATGTAATGCTTGGTGCGGTCATTCTTAGGCCTTTTTGGCTGAGATGTTAACGAATCCTCAGTGGCTTTTTCACTGACGTTCTTGGCCGCAGTAGCAAATAGTTTTTACAGGGCAGGTTTGCTTGTCCCAGCACCCAACCCTCCTCTTTTCGCAGCCGGGCTTGGGACCGGCCATGGCAGAGTTAAAAAAATTCAACACTTTTCCCAAATTAGTCACCGTAACGACTTGAAATATAGTGGCAACCAGACAAGATCCAGGTCCCATTGTAGGAGAAACAGAGTAGTCAAGGCTTCACAAAGTCTTTAGACACACCCAAATATGGCACTGCATGTAATGCTTAGTGCGGTCATTCTTAGGCCTTTTTGGCTGAGATGTTAACGAATCCTCAATGGCTTTTTCACTGACGTTCTTGGCCGCAGTAGCAAATAGTTTTTACAGGGCAGGTTTGCTTGTCCCAGCACCCAACCCTCCTCTTTTCGCAGCCGGGCTTGGGACCGGCCATGGCAGAGTTAAAAAAATTCAACACTTTTCCCAAATTAGTCACCGTAACGACTTGAAATATAGTGGCAACCAGACAAGATCCAGGTCCCATTGTAGGAGAAACAGAGTAGTCAAGGCTTCACAAAGTCTTTAGACACACCCAAATATGGCACTGCATGTAATGCTTGGTGCGGTCATTCTTAGGCCTTTTTGGCTGAGATGTTAACGAATCCTCAGTGGCTTTTTCACTGACGTTCTTGGCCGCAGTAGCAAATAGTTTTTACAGGGCAGGTTTGCTTGTCCCAGCACCCAACCCTCCTCTTTTCGCAGCCGGGCTTGGGACCGGCCATGGCAGAGTTAAAAAAATTCAACACTTTTCCCAAATTAGTCACCGTAACGACTTGAAATATAGTGGCAACCAGACAAGATCCAGGTCCCATTGTAGGAGAAACAGAGTAGTCAAGGCTTCACAAAGTCTTTAGACACACCCAAATATGGCACTGCATGTAATGCTTGGTGCGGTCATTCTTAGGCCTTTTTGGCTGAGATGTTAACGAATCCTCAGTGGCTTTTTCACTGACGTTCATGGCCGCAGTAGCAAATAGTTTTTACAGGGCAGGTTTGCTTGTCCCAGCACCCAACCCTCCTCTTTTCGCAGCCAGGCTTGGGACCGGCCATGGCAGAGTTAAAAAAATTCAACACTTTTCCCAAATTAGTCACCGTAACGACTTGAAATATAGTGGCAACCAGACAAGATCCAGGTCCCATTGTAGGAGAAACAGAGTAGTCAAGGCTTCACAAAGTCTTTAGACACACCCAAATATGGCACTGCATGTAATGCTTGGTGCGGTCATTCTTAGGCCTTTTTGGCTGAGATGTTAACGAATCCTCAGTGGCTTTTTCACTGACGTTCTTGGCCGCAGTAGCAAATAGTTTTTACAGGGCAGGTTTGCTTGTCCCAGCACCCAACCCTCCTCTTTTCGCAGCCGGGCTTGGGACCGGCCATGGCAGAGTTAAAAAAATTCAACACTTTTCCCAAATTAGTCACCGTAACGACTTGAAATATAGTGGCAACCAGACAAGATCCAGGTCCCATTGTAGGAGAAACAGAGTAGTCAAGGCTTCACAAAGTCTTTAGACACACCCAAATATGGCACTGCATGTAATGCTTGGTGCGGTCATTCTTAGGCCTTTTTGGCTGAGATGTTAACGAATCCTCAGTGGCTTTTTCACTGACGTTCTTGGCCGCAGTAGCAAATAGTTTTTACAGGGCAGGTTTGCTTGTCCCAGCACCCAACCCTCCTCTTTTCGCAGCCGGGCTTGGGACCGGCCATGGCAGAGTTAAAAAAAATTCAACACTTTTCCCAAATTAGTCACCGTAACGACTTGAAATATAGTGGCAACCAGACAAGATCCAGGTCCCATTGTAGGAGAAACAGAGTAGTCAAGGCTTCACAAAGTCTTTAGACACACCCAAATATGGCACTGCATGTAATGCTTGGTGCGGTCATTCTTAGGCCTTTTTGGCTGAGATGTTAACGAATCCTCAGTGGCTTTTTCACTGACGTTCTTGGCCGCAGTAGCAAATAGTTTTTACAGGGCAGGTTTGCTTGTCCCAGCACCCAACCCTCCTCTTTTCGCCGCCGGGCTTGGGACCGGCCATGGCAGAGTTAAAAAAATTCAACACTTTTCCCAAATTAGTCACCGTAACGACTTGAAATATAGTGGCAACCAGACAAGATCCAGGTCCCATTGTAGGAGAAACAGAGTAGTCAAGGCTTCACAAAGTCTTTAGACACACCCAAATATGGCACTGCATGTAATGCTTGGTGCGGTCATTCTTAGGCCTTTTTGGCTGAGATGTTAACGAATCCTCAGTGGCTTTTTCACTGACGTTCTTGGCCGCAGTAGCAAATAGTTTTTACAGGGCAGGTTTGCTTGTCCCAGCACCCAACCCTCCTCTTTTCACAGCCGGGCTTGGGACCGGCCATGGCAGAGTTAAAAAAATTCAACACTTTTCCCAAATTAGTCACCGTAACGACTTGAAATATAGTGGCAACCAGACAAGATCCAGGTCCCATTGTAGGAGAAACAGAGTAGTCAAGGCTTCACAAAGTCTTTAGACACACCCAAATATGGCACTGCATGTAATGCTTAGTGCGGTCATTCTTAGGCCTTTTTGGCTGAGATGTTAACGAATCCTCAATGGCTTTTTCACTGACGTTCTTGGCCGCAGTAGCAAATAGTTTTTACAGGGCAGGTTTGCTTGTCCCAGCACCCAACCCTCCTCTTTTCGCAGCCGGGCTTGGGACCGGCCATGGCAGAGTTAAAAAAATTCAACACTTTTCCCAAATTAGTCACCGTAACGACTTGAAATATAGTGGCAACCAGACAAGATCCAGGTCCCATTGTAGGAGAAACAGAGTAGTCAAGGCTTCACAAAGTCTTTAGACACACCCAAATATGGCACTGCATGTAATGCTTGGTGCGGTCATTCTTAGGCCTTTTTGGCTGAGATGTTAACGAATCCTCAGTGGCTTTTTCACTGACGTTCTTGGCCGCAGTAGCAAATAGTTTTTACAGGGCAGGTTTGCTTGTCCCAGCACCCAACCCTCCTCTTTTCGCAGCCGGGCTTGGGACCGGCCATGGCAGAGTTAAAAAAATTCAACACTTTTCCCAAATTAGTCACCGTAACGACTTGAAATATAGTGGCAACCAGACAAGATCCAGGTCCCATTGTAGGAGAAACAGAGTAGTCAAGGCTTCACAAAGTCTTTAGACACACCCAAATATGGCACTGCATGTAATGCTTGGTGCGGTCATTCTTAGGCCTTTTTGGCTGAGATGTTAACGAATCCTCAGTGGCTTTTTCACTGACGTTCTTGGCCGCAGTAGCAAATAGTTTTTACAGGGCAGGTTTGCTTGTCCCAGCACCCAACCCTCCTCTTTTCGCAGCCGGGCTTGGGACCGGCCATGGCAGAGTTAAAAAAATTCAACACTTTTCCCAAATTAGTCACCGTAACGACTTGAAATATAGTGGCAACCAGACAAGATCCAGGTCCCATTGTAGGAGAAACAGAGTAGTCAAGGCTTCACAAAGTCTTTAGACACACCCAAATATGGCACTGCATGTAATGCTTGGTGCGGTCATTCTTAGGCCTTTTTGGCTGAGATGTTAACGAATCCTCAGTGGCTTTTTCACTGACATTCTTGGCCGCAGTAGCAAATAGTTTTTACAGGGCAGGTTTGCTTGTCCCAGCACCCAACCCTCCTCTTTTCGCAGCCGGGCTTGGGACCGGCCATGGCAGAGTTAAAAAAATTCAACAATTTTCCCAAATTAGTCACCGTAACGACTTGAAATATAGTGGCAACCAGACAAGATCCAGGTCCCATTGTAGGAGAAACAGAGTAGTCAAGGCTTCACAAAGTCTTTAGACACACCCAAATATGGCACTGCATGTAATGCTTGGTGCGGTCATTCTTAGGCCTTTTTGGCTGAGATGTTAACGAATCCTCAGTGGCTTTTTCACTGACGTTCTTGGCCGCAGTAGCAAATAGTTTTTACAGGGCAGGTTTGCTTGTCCCAGCACCCAACCCTCCTCTTTTCGCAGCCGGGCTTGGGACCGGCCATGGCAGAGTTAAAAAAATTCAACACTTTTCCCAAATTAGTCACCGTAACGACTTGAAATATAGTGGCAACCAGACAAGATCCAGGTCCCATTGTAGGAGAAACAGAGTAGTCAAGGCTTCACAAAGTCTTTAGACACACCCAAATATGGCACTGCATGTAATGCTTGGTGCGGTCATTCTTAGGCCTTTTTGGCTGAGATGTTAACGAATCCTCAGTGGCTTTTTCACTGACGTTCTTGGCCGCAGTAGCAAATAGTTTTTACAGGGCAGGTTTGCTTGTCCCAGCACCCAACCCTCCTCTTTTCGCAGCCGGGCTTGGGACCGGCCATGGCAGAGTTAAAAAAATTCAACACTTTTCCCAAATTAGTCACCGTAACGACTTGAAATATAGTGGCAACCAGACAAGATCCAGGTCCCATTGTAGGAGAAACAGAGTAGTCAAGGCTTCACAAAGTCTTTAGACACACCCAAATATGGCACTGCATGTAATGCTTGGTGCGGTCATTCTTAGGCCTTTTTGGCTGAGATGTTAACGAATCCTCAGTGGCTTTTTCACTGACGTTCTTGGCCGCAGTAGCAAATAGTTTTTACAGGGCAGGTTTGCTTGTCCCAGCACCCAACCCTCCTCTTTTCGCAGCCGGGCTTGGGACCGGCCATGGCAGAGTTAAAAAAATTCAACACTTTTCCCAAATTAGTCACCGTAACGACTTGAAATATAGTGGCAACCAGACAAGATCCAGGTCCCGTTGTAGGAGAAACAGAGTAGTCAAGGCTTCACAAAGTCTTTAGACACACCCAAATATGGCACTGCATGTAATGCTTGGTGCGGTCATTCTTAGGCCTTTTTGGCTGAGATGTTAACGAATCCTCAGTGGCTTTTTCACTGACGTTCTTGGCCGCAGTAGCAAATAGTTTTTACAGGGCAGGTTTGCTTGTCCCAGCACCCAACCCTCCTCTTTTCGCAGCCGGGCTTGGGACCGGCCATGGCAGAGTTAAAAAAATTCAACACTTTTCCCAAATTAGTCACCGTAACGACTTGAAATATAGTGGCAACCAGACAAGATCCAGGTCCCATTGTAGGAGAAACAGAGTAGTCAAGGCTTCACAAAGTCTTTAGACACACCCAAATATGGCACTGCATGTAATGCTTGGTGCGGTCATTCTTAGGCCTTTTTGGCTGAGATGTTAACGAATCCTCAGTGGCTTTTTCACTGACGTTCTTGGCCGCAGTAGCAAATAGTTTTTACAGGGCAGGTTTGCTTGTCCCAGCACCCAACCCTCCTCTTTTCGCAGCCGGGCTTGGGACCGGCCATGGCAGAGTTAAAAAAAATTCAACACTTTTCCCAAATTAGTCACCGTAACGACTTGAAATATAGTGGCAACCAGACAAGATCCAGGTCCCATTGTAGGAGAAACAGAGTAGTCAAGGCTTCACAAAGTCTTTAGACACACCCAAATATGGCACTGCATGTAATGCTTGGTGCGGTCATTCTTAGGCCTTTTTGGCTGAGATGTTAACGAATCCTCAGTGGCTTTTTCACTGACGTTCTTGGCCGCAGTAGCAAATAGTTTTTACAGGGCAGGTTTGCTTGTCCCAGCACCCAACCCTCCTCTTTTCGCAGCCGGGCTTGGGACCGGCCATGGCAGAGTTAAAAAAATTCAACACTTTTCCCAAATTAGTCACCGTAACGACTTGAAATATAGTGGCAACCAGACAAGATCCAGGTCCCATTGTAGGAGAAACAGAGTAGTCAAGGCTTCACAAAGTCTTTAGACACACCCAAATATGGCACTGCATGTAATGCTTGGTGCGGTCATTCTTAGGCCTTTTTGGCTGAGATGTTAACGAATCCTCAGTGGCTTTTTCACTGATGTTCTTGGCCGCAGTAGCAAATAGTTTTTACAGGGCAGGTTTGCTTGTCCCAGCACCCAACCCTCCTCTTTTCGCAGCCGGGCTTGGGACCGGCCATGGCAGAGTTAAAAAAATTCAACACTTTTCCCAAATTAGTCACCGTAACGACTTGAAATATAGTGGCAACCAGACAAGATCCAGGTCCCATTGTAGGAGAAACAGAGTAGTCAAGGCTTCACAAAGTCTTTAGACACACCCAAATATGGCACTGCATGTAATGCTTGGTGCGGTCATTCTTAGGCCTTTTTGGCTGAGATGTTAACGAATCCTCAGTGGCTTTTTCACTGACGTTCTTGGCCGCAGTAGCAAATAGTTTTTACAGGGCAGGTTTGCTTGTCCCAGCACCCAACCCTCCTCTTTTCGCAGCCGGGCTTGGGACCGGCCATGGCAGAGTTAAAAAAATTCAACACTTTTCCCAAATTAGTCACCGTAACGACTTGAAATATAGTGGCAACCAGACAAGAACCAGGTCCCGTTGTAGGAGAAACAGAGTAGTCAAGGCTTCACAAAGTCTTTAGACACACCCAAATATGGCACTGCATGTAATGCTTGGTGCGGTCATTCTTAGGCCTTTTTGGCTGAGATGTTAACGAATCCTCAGTGGCTTTTTCACTGACGTTCTTGGCCGCAGTAGCAAATAGTTTTTACAGGGCAGGTTTGCTTGTCCCAGCACCCAACCCTCCTCTTTTCGCAGCCGGGCTTGGGACCGGCCATGGCAGAGTTAAAAAAATTCAACACTTTTCCCAAATTAGTCACCGTAACGACTTGAAATATAGTGGCAACCAGACAAGATCCAGGTCCCATTGTAGGAGAAACAGAGTAGTCAAGGCTTCACAAAGTCTTTAGACACACCCAAATATGGCACTGCATGTAATGTTTGGTGCGGTCATTCTTAGGCCTTTTTGGCTGAGATGTTAACGAATCCTCAGTGGCTTTTTCACTGACGTTCTTGGCCGCAGTAGCAAATAGTTTTTACAGGGCAGGTTTGCTTGTCCCAGCACCCAACCCTCCTCTTTTCGCAGCCGGGCTTGGGACCGGCCATGGCAGAGTTAAAAAAAATTCAACACTTTTCCCAAATTAGTCACCGTAACGACTTGAAATATAGTGGCAACCAGACAAGATCCAGGTCCCATTGTAGGAGAAACAGAGTAGTCAA
The DNA here is from genome assembly GCA_037952925.1 of Lithobates clamitans. Taxonomy (NCBI): domain Eukaryota; kingdom Metazoa; phylum Chordata; class Amphibia; order Anura; family Ranidae; genus Lithobates; species Lithobates clamitans. Next base: position 20,514 of record JBBGZY010002237.1, read on the forward strand.
GGCTTCACAAAGTCTTTAGACACACCCAAATATGGCACTGCATGTAATGCTTGGTGCGGTCATTCTTAGGCCTTTTTGGCTGAGATGTTAACGAATCCTCAGTGGCTTTTTCACTGACGTTCTTGGCCGCAGTAGCAAATAGTTTTTACAGGGCAGGTTTGCTTGTCCCAGCACCCAACCCTCCTCTTTTCGCAGCCGGGCTTGGGACCGGCCATGGCAGAGTTAAAAAAATTCAACACTTTTCCCAAATTAGTCACCGTAACGACTTGAAATATAGTGGCAACCAGACAAGATCCAGGTCCCATTGTAGGAGAAACAGAGTAGTCAAGGCTTCACAAAGTCTTTAGACACACCCAAATATGGCACTGCATGTAATGCTTGGTGCGGTCATTCTTAGGCCTTTTTGGCTGAGATGTTAACGAATCCTCAGTGGCTTTTTCACTGACGTTCTTGGCCGCAGTAGCAAATAGTTTTTACAGGGCAGGTTTGCTTGTCCCAGCACCCAACCCTCCTCTTTTCGCAGCCGGGCTTGGGACCGGCCATGGCAGAGTTAAAAAAATTCAACACTTTTCCCAAATTAGTCACCGTAACGACTTGAAATATAGTGGCAACCAGACAAGATCCAGGTCCCATTGTAGGAGAAACAGAGTAGTCAAGGCTTCACAAAGTCTTTAGACACACCCAAATATGGCACTGCATGTAATGCTTGGTGCGGTCATTCTTAGGCCTTTTTGGCTGAGATGTTAACGAATCCTCAGTGGCTTTTTCACTGACGTTCTTGGCCGCAGTAGCAAATAGTTTTTACAGGGCAGGTTTGCTTGTCCCAGCACCCAACCCTCCTCTTTTCGCAGCCGGGCTTGGGACCGGCCATGGCAGAGTTAAAAAAATTCAACACTTTTCCCAAATTAGTCACCGTAACGACTTGAAATATAGTGGCAACCAGACAAGATCCAGGTCCCATTGTAGGAGAAACAGAGTAGTCAAGGCTTCACAAAGTCTTTAGACACACCCAAATATGGCACTGCATGTAATGCTTGGTGCGGTCATTCTTAGGCCTTTTTGGCTGAGATGTTAACGAATCCTCAGTGGCTTTTTCACTGACGTTCTTGGCCGCAGTAGCAAATAGTTTTTACAGGGCAGGTTTGCTTGTCCCAGCACCCAACCCTCCTCTTTTCGCAGCCGGGCTTGGGACCAGCCATGGCAGAGTTAAAAAAATTCAACACTTTTCCCAAATTAGTCACCGTAACGACTTGAAATATAGTGGCAACCAGACAAGATCCAGGTCCCATTGTAGGAGAAACAGAGTAGTCAAGGCTTCACAAAGTCTTTAGACACACCCAAATATGGCACTGCATGTAATGCTTGGTGCGGTCATTCTTAGGCCTTTTTGGCTGAGATGTTAACGAATCCTCAGTGGCTTTTTCACTGACGTTCTTGGCCGCAGTAGCAAATAGTTTTTACAGGGCAGGTTTGCTTGTCCCAGCACCCAACCCTCCTCTTTTCGCAGCCGGGCTTGGGACCGGCCATGGCAGAGTTAAAAAAATTCAACACTTTTCCCAAATTAGTCACCGTAACGACTTGAAATATAGTGGCAACCAGACAAGATCCAGGTCCCATTGTAGGAGAAACAGAGTAGTCAAGGCTTCACAAAGTCTTTAGACACACCCAAATATGGCACTGCATGTAATGCTTGGTGCGGTCATTCTTAGGCCTTTTTGGCTGAGATGTTAACGAATCCTCAGTGGCTTTTTCACTGACGTTCTTGGCCGCAGTAGCAAATAGTTTTTACAGGGCAGGTTTGCTTGTCCCAGCACCCAACCCTCCTCTTTTCGCAGCCGGGCTTGGGACCGGCCATGGCAGAGTTAAAAAAAATTCAACACTTTTCCCAAATTAGTCACCGTAACGACTTGAAATATAGTGGCAACCAGACAAGATCCAGGTCCCATTGTAGGAGAAACAGAGTAGTCAAGGCTTCACAAAGTCTTTAGACACACCCAAATATGGCACTGCATGTAATGCTTGGTGCGGTCATTCTTAGGCCTTTTTGGCTGAGATGTTAACGAATCCTCAGTGGCTTTTTCACTGACGTTCTTGGCCGCAGTAGCAAATAGTTTTTACAGGGCAGGTTTGCTTGTCACAGCACCCAACCCTCCTCTTTTCGCAGCCGGGCTTGGGACCGGCCATGGCAGAGTTAAAAAAATTCAACACTTTTCCCAAATTAGTCACCGTAACGACTTGAAATATAGTGGCAACCAGACAAGATCCAGGTCCCATTGTAGGAGAAACAGAGTAGTCAAGGCTTCACAAAGTCTTTAGACACACCCAAATATGGCACTGCATGTAATGCTTGGTGCGGTCATTCTTAGGCCTTTTTGGCTGAGATGTTAACGAATCCTCAGTGGCTTTTTCACTGACGTTCTTGGCCGCAGTAGCAAATAGTTTTTACAGGGCAGGTTTGCTTGTCCCAGCACCCAACCCTCCTCTTTTCGCAGCCAGGCTTGGGACCGGCCATGGCAGAGTTAAAAAAATTCAACACTTTTCCCAAATTAGTCACCGTAACGACTTGAAATATAGTGGCAACCAGACAAGATCCAGGTCCCATTGTAGGAGAAACAGAGTAGTCAAGGCTTCACAAAGTCTTTAGACACACCCAAATATGGCACTGCATGTAATGCTTGGTGCGGTCATTCTTAGGCCTTTTTGGCTGAGATGTTAACGAATCCTCAGTGGCTTTTTCACTGACGTTCTTGGCCGCAGTAGCAAATAGTTTTTACAGGGCAGGTTTGCTTGTCCCAGCACCCAACCCTCCTCTTTTCGCAGCCGGGCTTGGGACCGGCCATGGCAGAGTTAAAAAAATTCAACACTTTTCCCAAATTAGTCACCGTAACGACTTGAAATATAGTGGCAACCAGACAAGATCCAGGTCCCATTGTAGGAGAAACAGAGTAGTCAAGGCTTCACAAAGTCTTTAGACACACCCAAATATGGCACTGCATGTAATGCTTGGTGCGGTCATTCTTAGGCCTTTTTGGCTGAGATGTTAACGAATCCTCAGTGGCTTTTTCACTGACGTTCTTGGCCGCAGTAGCAAATAGTTTTTACAGGGCAGGTTTGCTTGTCCCAGCACCCAACCCTCCTCTTTTCACAGCCGGGCTTGGGACCGGCCATGGCAGAGTTAAAAAAATTCAACACTTTTCCCAAATTAGTCACCGTAACGACTTGAAATATAGTGGCAACCAGACAAGATCCAGGTCCCATTGTAGGAGAAACAGAGTAGTCAAGGCTTCACAAAGTCTTTAGACACACCCAAATATGGCACTGCATGTAATGCTTGGTGCGGTCATTCTTAGGCCTTTTTGGCTGAGATGTTAACGAATCCTCAGTGGCTTTTTCACTGACGTTCTTGGCCGCAGTAGCAAATAGTTTTTACAGGGCAGGTTTGCTTGTCCCAGCACCCAACCCTCCTCTTTTCGCAGCCGGGCTTGGGACCAGCCATGGCAGAGTTAAAAAAATTCAACACTTTTCCCAAATTAGTCACCGTAACGACTTGAAATATAGTGGCAACCAGACAAGATCCAGGTCCCATTGTAGGAGAAACAGAGTAGTCAAGGCTTCACAAAGTCTTTAGACACACCCAAATATGGCACTGCATGTAATGCTTGGTGCGGTCATTCTTAGGCCTTTTTGGCTGAGATGTTAACGAATCCTCAGTGGCTTTTTCACTGACGTTCTTGGCCGCAGTAGCAAATAGTTTTTACAGGGCAGGTTTGCTTGTCCCAGCACCCAACCCTCCTCTTTTCGCAGCCGGGCTTGGGACCGGCCATGGCAGAGTTAAAAAAATTCAACACTTTTCCCAAATTAGTCACCGTAACGACTTGAAATATAGTGGCAACCAGACAAGATCCAGGTCCCATTGTAGGAGAAACAGAGTAGTCAAGGCTTCACAAAGTCTTTAGACACACCCAAATATGGCACTGCATGTAATGCTTGGTGCGGTCATTCTTAGGCCTTTTTGGCTGAGATGTTAACGAATCCTCAGTGGCTTTTTCACTGACGTTCTTGGCCGCAGTAGCAAATAGTTTTTACAGGGCAGGTTTGCTTGTCCCAGCACCCAACCCTCCTCTTTTCGCAGCCGGGCTTGGGACCGGCCATGGCAGAGTTAAAAAAATTCAACAATTTTCCCAAATTAGTCACCGTAACGACTTGAAATATAGTGGCAACCAGACAAGATCCAGGTCCCATTGTAGGAGAAACAGAGTAGTCAAGGCTTCACAAAGTCTTTAGACACACCCAAATATGGCACTGCATGTAATGCTTGGTGCGGTCATTCTTAGGCCTTTTTGGCTGAGATGTTAACGAATCCTCAGTGGCTTTTTCACTGACGTTCTTGGCCGCAGTAGCAAATAGTTTTTACAGGGCAGGTTTGCTTGTCCCAGCACCCAACCCTCCTCTTTTCGCAGCCGGGCTTGGGACCAGCCATGGCAGAGTTAAAAAAATTCAACACTTTTCCCAAATTAGTCACCGTAACGACTTGAAATATAGTGGCAACCAGACAAGATCCAGGTCCCATTGTAGGAGAAACAGAGTAGTCAAGGCTTCACAAAGTCTTTAGACACACCCAAATATGGCACTGCATGTAATGCTTGGTGCGGTCATTCTTAGGCCTTTTTGGCTGAGATGTTAACGAATCCTCAGTGGCTTTTTCACTGACGTTCTTGGCCGCAGTAGCAAATAGTTTTTACAGGGCAGGTTTGCTTGTCCCAGCACCCAACCCTCCTCTTTTCGCAGCCGGGCTTGGGACCGGCCATGGCAGAGTTAAAAAAATTCAACACTTTTCCCAAATTAGTCACCGTAACGACTTGAAATATAGTGGCAACCAGACAAGATCCAGGTCCCATTGTAGGAGAAACAGAGTAGTCAAGGCTTCACAAAGTCTTTAGACACACCCAAATATGGCACTGCATGTAATGCTTGGTGCGGTCATTCTTAGGCCTTTTTGGCTGAGATGTTAACGAATCCTCAGTGGCTTTTTCACTGACGTTCTTGGCCGCAGTAGCAAATAGTTTTTACAGGGCAGGTTTGCTTGTCCCAGCACCCAACCCTCCTCTTTTCGCAGCCGGGCTTGGGACCGGCCATGGCAGAGTTAAAAAAATTCAACACTTTTCCCAAATTAGTCACCGTAACGACTTGAAATATAGTGGCAACCAGACAAGATCCAGGTCCCATTGTAGGAGAAACAGAGTAGTCAAGGCTTCACAAAGTCTTTAGACACACCCAAATATGGCACTGCATGTAATGCTTGGTGCGGTCATTCTTAGGCCTTTTTGGCTGAGATGTTAACGAATCCTCAGTGGCTTTTTCACTGACGTTCTTGGCCGCAGTAGCAAATAGTTTTTACAGGGCAGGTTTGCTTGTCCCAGCACCCAACCCTCCTCTTTTCGCAGCCGGGCTTGGGACCGGCCATGGCAGAGTTAAAAAAATTCAACACTTTTCCCAAATTAGTCACCGTAACGACTTGAAATATAGTGGCAACCAGACAAGATCCAGGTCCCATTGTAGGAGAAACAGAGTAGTCAAGGCTTCACAAAGTCTTTAGACACACCCAAATATGGCACTGCATGTAATGCTTGGTGCGGTCATTCTTAGGCCTTTTTGGCTGAGATGTTAACGAATCCTCAGTGGCTTTTTCACTGACGTTCTTGGCCGCAGTAGCAAATAGTTTTTACAGGGCAGGTTTGCTTGTCCCAGCACCCAACCCTCCTCTTTTCGCAGCCGGGCTTGGGACCGGCCATGGCAGAGTTAAAAAAATTCAACACTTTTCCCAAATTAGTCACCGTAACGACTTGAAATATAGTGGCAACCAGACAAGATCCAGGTCCCATTGTAGGAGAAACAGAGTAGTCAAGGCTTCACAAAGTCTTTAGACACACCCAAATATGGCACTGCATGTAATGCTTGGTGCGGTCATTCTTAGGCCTTTTTGGCTGAGATGTTAACGAATCCTCAGTGGCTTTTTCACTGACGTTCTTGGCCGCAGTAGCAAATAGTTTTTACAGGGCAGGTTTGCTTGTCCCAGCACCCAACCCTCCTCTTTTCGCAGCCGGGCTTGGGACCGGCCATGGCAGAGTTAAAAAAATTCAACACTTTTCCCAAATTAGTCACCGTAACGACTTGAAATATAGTGGCAACCAGACAAGATCCAGGTCCCATTGTAGGAGAAACAGAGTAGTCAAGGCTTCACAAAGTCTTTAGACACACCCAAATATGGCACTGCATGTAATGCTTGGTGCGGTCATTCTTAGGTTTTTTTGGCTGAGATGTTAACGAATCCTCAGTGGCTTTTTCACTGACGTTCTTGGCCGCAGTAGCAAATAGTTTTTACAGGGCAGGTTTTCTTGTCCCAGCACCCAACCCTCCTCTTTTCGCAGCCGGGCTTGGGACCGGCCATGGCAGAGTTAAAAAAAAATTCAACACTTTTCCCAAATTAGTCACTGTAACGACTTGAAATATAGTGGCAACCAGACAAGATCCAGGTCCCATTGTAGGAGAAACAGAGTAGTCAAGGCTTCACAAAGTCTTTAGACACACCCAAATATGGCACTGCATGTAATGCTTGGTGCGGTCATTCTTAGGCCTTTTTGGCTGAGATGTTAACGAATCCTCAGTGGCTTTTTCACTGACGTTCTTGGCCGCAGTAGCAAATAGTTTTTACAGGGCAGGTTTGCTTGTCCCAGCACCCAACCCTCCTCTTTTCGCAGCCGGGCTTGGGACCGGCCATGGCAGAGTTAAAAAAATTCAACACTTTTCCCAAATTAGTCACCGTAACGACTTGAAATATAGTGGCAACCAGACAAGATCCAGGTCCCATTGTAGGAGAAACAGAGTAGTCAAGGCTTCACAAAGTCTTTAGACACACCCAAATATGGCACTGCATGTAATGCTTGGTGCGGTCATTCTTAGGCCTTTTTGGCTGAGATGTTAACGAATCCTCAGTGGCTTTTTCACTGACGTTCTTGGCCGCAGTAGCAAATAGTTTTTACAGGGCAGGTTTGCTTGTCCCAGCACCCAACCCTCCTCTTTTCGCAGCCGGGCTTGGGACCGGCCATGGCAGAGTTAAAAAAATTCAACACTTTTCCCAAATTAGTCACCGTAACGACTTGAAATATAGTGGCAACCAGACAAGATCCAGGTCCCATTGTAGGAGAAACAGAGTAGTCAAGGCTTCACAAAGTCTTTAGACACACCCAAATATGGCACTGCATGTAATGCTTGGTGCGGTCATTCTTAGGCCTTTTTGGCTGAGATGTTAACGAATCCTCAGTGGCTTTTTCACTGACGTTCTTGGCCGCAGTAGCAAATAGTTTTTACAGGGCAGGTTTGCTTGTCCCAGCACCCAACCCTCCTCTTTTCGCAGCCGGGCTTGGGACCGGCCATGGCAGAGTTAAAAAAATTCAACACTTTTCCCAAATTAGTCACCGTAACGACTTGAAATATAGTGGCAACCAGACAAGATCCAGGTCCCATTGTAGGAGAAACAGAGTAGTCAAGGCTTCACAAAGTCTTTAGACACACCCAAATATGGCACTGCATGTAATGCTTGGTGCGGTCATTCTTAGGCCTTTTTGGCTGAGATGTTAACGAATCCTCAGTGGCTTTTTCACTGACGTTCTTGGCCGCAGTAGCAAATAGTTTTTACAGGGCAGGTTTGCTTGTCCCAGCACCCAACCCTCCTCTTTTCGCAGCCGGGCTTGGGACCGGCCATGGCAGAGTTAAAAAAATTCAACACTTTTCCCAAATTAGTCACCGTAACGACTTGAAATATAGTGGCAACCAGACAAGATCCAGGTCCCATTGTAGGAGAAACAGAGTAGTCAAGGCTTCACAAAGTCTTTAGACACACCCAAATATGGCACTGCATGTAATGCTTGGTGCGGTCATTCTTAGGTTTTTTTGGCTGAGATGTTAACGAATCCTCAGTGGCTTTTTCACTGACGTTCTTGGCCGCAGTAGCAAATAGTTTTTACAGGGCAGGTTTTCTTGTCCCAGCACCCAACCCTCCTCTTTTCGCAGCCGGGCTTGGGACCGGCCATGGCAGAGTTAAAAAAAAATTCAACACTTTTCCCAAATTAGTCACTGTAACGACTTGAAATATAGTGGCAACCAGACAAGATCCAGGTCCCATTGTAGGAGAAACAGAGTAGTCAAGGCTTCACAAAGTCTTTAGACACACCCAAATATGGCACTGCATGTAATGCTTGGTGCGGTCATTCTTAGGCCTTTTTGGCTGAGATGTTAACGAATCCTCAGTGGCTTTTTCACTGACGTTCTTGGCCGCAGTAGCAAATAGTTTTTACAGGGCAGGTTTGCTTGTCCCAGCACCCAACCCTCCTCTTTTCGCAGCCGGGCTTGGGACCGGCCATGGCAGAGTTAAAAAAATTCAACACTTTTCCCAAATTAGTCACCGTAACGACTTGAAATATAGTGGCAACCAGACAAGATCCAGGTCCCATTGTAGGAGAAACAGAGTAGTCAAGGCTTCACAAAGTCTTTAGACACACCCAAATATGGCACTGCATGTAATGCTTGGTGCGGTCATTCTTAGGCCTTTTTGGCTGAGATGTTAACGAATCCTCAGTGGCTTTTTCACTGACGTTCTTGGCCGCAGTAGCAAATAGTTTTTACAGGGCAGGTTTGCTTGTCCCAGCACCCAACCCTCCTCTTTTCGCAGCCGGGCTTGGGACCGGCCATGGCAGAGTTAAAAAAATTCAACACTTTTCCCAAATTAGTCACCGTAACGACTTGAAATATAGTGGCAACCAGACAAGATCCAGGTCCCATTGTAGGAGAAACAGAGTAGTCAAGGCTTCACAAAGTCTTTAGACACACCCAAATATGGCACTGCATGTAATGCTTGGTGCGGTCATTCTTAGGCCTTTTTGGCTGAGATGTTAACGAATCCTCAGTGGCTTTTTCACTGACGTTCTTGGCCGCAGTAGCAAATAGTTTTTACAGGGCAGGTTTGCTTGTCCCAGCACCCAACCCTCCTCTTTTCGCAGCCGGGCTTGGGACCGGCCATGGCAGAGTTAAAAAAATTCAACACTTTTCCCAAATTAGTCACCGTAACGACTTGAAATATAGTGGCAACCAGACAAGATCCAGGTCCCATTGTAGGAGAAACAGAGTAGTCAAGGCTTCACAAAGTCTTTAGACACACCCAAATATGGCACTGCATGTAATGCTTGGTGCGGTCATTCTTAGGCCTTTTTGGCTGAGATGTTAACGAATCCTCAGTGGCTTTTTCACTGACGTTCTTGGCCGCAGTAGCAAATAGTTTTTACAGGGCAGGTTTGCTTGTCCCAGCACCCAACCCTCCTCTTTTCGCAGCCGGGCTTGGGACCGGCCATGGCAGAGTTAAAAAAATTCAACACTTTTCCCAAATTAGTCACCGTAACGACTTGAAATATAGTGGCAACCAGACAAGATCCAGGTCCCATTGTAGGATAAACAGAGTAGTCAAGGCTTCACAAAGTCTTTAGACACACCCAAATATGGCACTGCATGTAATGCTTGGTGCGGTCATTCTTAGGCCTTTTTGGCTGAGATGTTAACGAATCCTCAGTGGCTTTTTCACTGACGTTCTTGGCCGCAGTAGCAAATAGTTTTTACAGGGCAGGTTTGCTTGTCCCAGCACCCAACCCTCCTCTTTTCGCAGCCGGGCTTGGGACCGGCCATGGCAGAGTTAAAAAAATTCAACAATTTTCCCAAATTAGTCACCGTAACGACTTGAAATATAGTGGCAACCAGACAAGATCCAGGTCCCATTGTAGGAGAAACAGAGTAGTCAAGGCTTCACAAAGTCTTTAGACACACCCAAATATGGCACTGCATGTAATGCTTGGTGCGGTCATTCTTAGGCCTTTTTGGCTGAGATGTTAACGAATCCTCAGTGGCTTTTTCACTGACGTTCTTGGCCGCAGTAGCAAATAGTTTTTACAGGGCAGGTTTGCTTGTCCCAGCACCCAACCCTCCTCTTTTCGCAGCCGGGCTTGGGACCGGCCATGGCAGAGTTAAAAAAATTCAACACTTTTCCCAAATTAGTCACCGTAACGACTTGAAATATAGTGGCAACCAGACAAGATCCAGGTCCCATTGTAGGAGAAACAGAGTAGTCAAGGCTTCACAAAGTCTTTAGACACACCCAAATATGGCACTGCATGTAATGCTTGGTGCGGTCATTCTTAGGCCTTTTTGGCTGAGATGTTAACGAATCCTCAGTGGCTTTTTCACTGACGTTCTTGGCCGCAGTAGCAAATAGTTTTTACAGGGCAGGTTTGCTTGTCCCAGCACCCAACCCTCCTCTTTTCGCAACCGGGCTTGGGACCGGCCATGGCAGAGTTAAAAAAAATTTCAACACTTTTCCCAAATTAGTCACCGTAACGACTTGAAATATAGTGGCAACCAGACAAGATCCAGGTCCCATTGTAGGAGAAACAGAGTAGTCAAGGCTTCACAAAGTCTTTAGACACACCCAAATATGGCACTGCATGTAATGCTTGGTGCGGTCATTCTTAGGCCTTTTTGGCTGAGATGTTAACGAATCCTCAGTGGCTTTTTCACTGACGTTCTTGGCCGCAGTAGCAAATAGTTTTTACAGGGCAGGTTTTCTTGTCCCAGCACCCAACCCTCCTCTTTTCGCAGCCGGGCTTGGGACCGGCCATGGCAGAGTTAAAAAAATTCAACACTTTTCCCAAATTAGTCACCGTAACGACTTGAAATATAGTGGCAACCAGACAAGATCCAGGTCCCATTGTAGGAGAAACAGAGTAGTCAAGGCTTCACAAAGTCTTTAGACACACCCAAATATGGCACTGCATGTAATGCTTGGAGCGGTCATTCTTAGGCCTTTTTGGCTGAGATGTTAACGAATCCTCAGTGGCTTTTTCACTGACGTTCTTGGCCGCAGTAGCAAATAGTTTTTACAGGGCAGGTTTTCTTGTCCCAGCACCCAACCCTCCTCTTTTCGCAACCGGGCTTGGGACCGGCCATGGCAGAGTTAAAAAAAATTTCAACACTTTTCCCAAATTAGTCACCGTAACGACTTGAAATATAGTGGCAACCAGACAAGATCCAGGTCCCATTGTAGGAGAAACAGAGTAGTCAAGGCTTCACAAAGTCTTTAGACACACCCAAATATGGCACTGCATGTAATGCTTGGTGCGGTCATTCTTAGGCCTTTTTGGCTGAGATGTTAACGAATCCTCAGTGGCTTTTTCACTGACGTTCTTGGCCGCAGTAGCAAATAGTTTTTACAGGGCAGGTTTTCTTGTCCCAGCACCCAACCCTCCTCTTTTCGCAGCCGGGCTTGGGACCGGCCATGGCAGAGTTAAAAAAATTCAACACTTTTCCCAAATTAGTCACCGTAACGACTTGAAATATAGTGGCAACCAGACAAGATCCAGGTCCCATTGTAGGAGAAACAGAGTAGTCAAGGCTTCACAAAGTCTTTAGACACACCCAAATATGGCACTGCATGTAATGCTTGGAGCGGTCATTCTTAGGCCTTTTTGGCTGAGATGTTAACGAATCCTCAGTGGCTTTTTCACTGACGTTCTTGGCCGCAGTAGCAAATAGTTTTTACAGGGCAGGTTTTCTTGTCCCAGCACCCAACCCTCCTCTTTTCGCAGCCGGGCTTGGGACCGGCCATGGCAGAGTTAAAAAAATTCAACACTTTTCCCAAATTAGTCACCGTAACGACTTGAAATATAGTGGCAACCAGACAAGATCCAGGTCCCATTGTAGGAGAAACAGAGTAGTCAAGGCTTCACAAAGTCTTTAGACACACCCAAATATGGCACTGCATGTAATGCTTGGTGCGGTCATTCTTAGGCCTTTTTGGCTGAGATGTTAACGAATCCTCAGTGGCTTTTTCACTGACGTTCTTGGCCGCAGTAGCAAATAGTTTTTACAGGGCAGGTTTGCTTGTCCCAGCACCCCAACCCTCCTCTTTTCGCAGCCGGGCTTGGGACCGGCCATGGCAGAGTTAAAAAAAATTCAACACTTTTCCCAAATTAGTCACCGTAACGACTTGAAATATAGTGGCAACCAGACAAGATCCAGGTCCCATTGTAGGAGAAACAGAGTAGTCAAGGCTTCACAAAGTCTTTAGACACACCCAAATATGGCACTGCATGTAATGCTTGGTGCGGTCATTCTTAGGCCTTTTTGGCTGAGATGTTAATGAATCCTCAGTGGCTTTTTCACTGACGTTCTTGGCCGCAGTAGCAAATAGTTTTTACAGGGCAGGTTTGCTTGTCCCAGCACCCAACCCTCCTCTTTTCGCAGCCGGGCTTGGGACCGGCCATGGCAGAGTTAAAAAAATTCAACACTTTTCCCAAATTAGTCACCGTAACGACTTGAAATATAGTGGCAACCAGACAAGATCCAGGTCCCATTGTAGGAGAAACAGAGTAGTCAAGGCTTCACAAAGTCTTTAGACACACCCAAATATGGCACTGCATGTAATGCTTGGTGCGGTCATTCTTAGGCCTTTTTGGCTGAGATGTTAACGAATCCTCAGTGGCTTTTTCACTGACGTTCTTGGCCGCAGTAGCAAATAGTTTTTACAGGGCAGGTTTGCTTGTCCCAGCACCCAACCCTCCTCTTTTCGCAGCCGGGCTTGGGACCGGCCATGGCAGAGTTAAAAAAATTCAACAATTTTCCCAAATTAGTCACCGTAACGACTTGAAATATAGTGGCAACCAGACAAGATCCAGGTCCCATTGTAGGAGAAACAGAGTAGTCAAGGCTTCACAAAGTCTTTAGACACACCCAAATATGGCACTGCATGTAATGCTTGGTGCGGTCATTCTTAGGCCTTTTTGGCTGAGATGTTAACGAATCCTCAGTGGCTTTTTCACTGACGTTCTTGGCCGCAGTAGCAAATAGTTTTTACAGGGCAGGTTTGCTTGTCCCAGCACCCAACCCTCCTCTTTTCGCAGCCGGGCTTGGGACCGGCCATGGCAGAGTTAAAAAAATTCAACACTTTTCCCAAATTAGTCACCGTAACGACTTGAAATATAGTGGCAACCAGACAAGATCCAGGTCCCATTGTAGGAGAAACAGAGTAGTCAAGGCTTCACAAAGTCTTTAGACACACCCAAATATGGCACTGCATGTAATGCTTGGTGCGGTCATTCTTAGGCCTTTTTGGCTGAGATGTTAACGAATCCTCAGTGGCTTTTTCACTGACGTTCTTGGCCGCAGTAGCAAATAGTTTTTACAGGGCAGGTTTGCTTGTCCCAGCACCCAACCCTCCTCTTTTCGCAACCGGGCTTGGGACCGGCCATGGCAGAGTTAAAAAAAATTTCAACACTTTTCCCAAATTAGTCACCGTAACGACTTGAAATATAGTGGCAACCAGACAAGATCCAGGTCCCATTGTAGGAGAAACAGAGTAGTCAAGGCTTCACAAAGTCTTTAGACACACCCAAATATGGCACTGCATGTAATGCTTGGTGCGGTCATTCTTAGGCCTTTTTGGCTGAGATGTTAACGAATCCTCAGTGGCTTTTTCACTGACGTTCTTGGCCGCAGTAGCAAATAGTTTTTACAGGGCAGGTTTTCTTGTCCCAGCACCCAACCCTCCTCTTTTCGCAGCCGGGCTTGGGACCGGCCATGGCAGAGTTAAAAAAATTCAACACTTTTCCCAAATTAGTCACCGTAACGACTTGAAATATAGTGGCAACCAGACAAGATCCAGGTCCCATTGTAGGAGAAACAGAGTAGTCAAGGCTTCACAAAGTCTTTAGACACACCCAAATATGGCACTGCATGTAATGCTTGGAGCGGTCATTCTTAGGCCTTTTTGGCTGAGATGTTAACGAATCCTCAGTGGCTTTTTCACTGACGTTCTTGGCCGCAGTAGCAAATAGTTTTTACAGGGCAGGTTTTCTTGTCCCAGCACCCAACCCTCCTCTTTTCGCAGCCGGGCTTGGGACCGGCCATGGCAGAGTTAAAAAAATTCAACACTTTTCCCAAATTAGTCACCGTAACGACTTGAAATATAGTGGCAACCAGACAAGATCCAGGTCCCATTGTAGGAGAAACAGAGTAGTCAAGGCTTCACAAAGTCTTTAGACACACCCAAATATGGCACTGCATGTAATGCTTGGTGCGGTCATTCTTAGGCCTTTTTGGCTGAGATGTTAACGAATCCTCAGTGGCTTTTTCACTGACGTTCTTGGCCGCAGTAGCAAATAGTTTTTACAGGGCAGGTTTGCTTGTCCCAGCACCCCAACCCTCCTCTTTTCGCAGCCGGGCTTGGGACCGGCCATGGCAGAGTTAAAAAAAATTCAACACTTTTCCCAAATTAGTCACCGTAACGACTTGAAATATAGTGGCAACCAGACAAGATCCAGGTCCCATTGTAGGAGAAACAGAGTAGTCAAGGCTTCACAAAGTCTTTAGACACACCCAAATATGGCACTGCATGTAATGCTTGGTGCGGTCATTCTTAGGCCTTTTTGGCTGAGATGTTAATGAATCCTCAGTGGCTTTTTCACTGACGTTCTTGGCCGCAGTAGCAAATAGTTTTTACAGGGCAGGTTTGCTTGTCCCAGCACCCAACCCTCCTCTTTTCGCAGCCGGGCTTGGGACCGGCCATGGCAGAGTTAAAAAAATTCAACACTTTTCCCAAATTAGTCACCGTAACGACTTGAAATATAGTGGCAACCAGACAAGATCCAGGTCCCATTGTAGGAGAAACAGAGTAGTCAAGGCTTCACAAAGTCTTTAGACACACCCAAATATGGCACTGCATGTAATGCTTGGTGCGGTCATTCTTAGGCCTTTTTGGCTGAGATGTTAACGAATCCTCAGTGGCTTTTTCACTGACGTTCTTGGCCGCAGTAGCAAATAGTTTTTACAGGGCAGGTTTGCTTGTCCCAGCACCCAACCCTCCTCTTTTCGCAGCCGGGCTTGGGACCGGCCATGGCAGAGTTAAAAAAATTCAACACTTTTCCCAAATTAGTCACCGTAACGACTTGAAATATAGTGGCAACCAGACAAGATCCAGGTCCCATTGTAGGAGAAACAGAGTAGTCAAGGCTTCACAAAGTCTTTAGACACACCCAAATATGGCACTGCATGTAATGCTTGGTGCGGTCATTCTTAGGCCTTTTTGGCTGAGATGTTAACGAATCCTCAGTGGCTTTTTCACTGACGTTCTTGGCCGCAGTAGCAAATAGTTTTTACAGGGCAGGTTTTCTTGTCCCAGCACCCAACCCTCCTCTTTTCGCAGCCGGGCTTGGGACCGGCCATGGCAGAGTTAAAAAAATTCAACACTTTTCCCAAATTAGTCACCGTAACGACTTGAAATATAGTGGCAACCAGACAAGATCCAGGTCCCATTGTAGGAGAAACAGAGTAGTCAAGGCTTCACAAAGTCTTTAGACACACCCAAATATGGCACTGCATGTAATGCTTGGAGAGGTCATTCTTAGGCCTTTTTGGCTGAGATGTTAACGAATCCTCAGTGGCTTTTTCACTGACGTTCTTGGCCGCAGTAGCAAATAGTTTTTACAGGGCAGGTTTGCTTGTCCCAGCACCCAACCCTCCTCTTTTCACAGCCGGGCTTGGGACCGGCCATGGCAGAGTTAAAAAAATTCAACACTTTTCCCAAATTAGTCACCGTAACGACTTGAAATATAGTGGCAACCAGACAAGATCCAGGTCCCATTGTAGGAGAAACAGAGTAGTCAAGGCTTCACAAAGTCTTTAGACACACCCAAATATGGCACTGCATGTAATGCTTGGTGCGGTCATTCTTAGGCCTTTTTTGGTGAGATGTTAACAAATCCTCAGTGGCTTTTTCACTGACGTTCTTGGCCGCAGTAGCAAATAGTTTTTACAGGGCAGGTTTGCTTGTCCCAGCACCCAACCCTCCTCTTTTCGCAGCCGGGCTTGGGACCGGCCATGGCAGAGTTAAAAAAATTCAACACTTTTCCCAAATTAGTCACCGTAATGACTTGAAATATAGTGGCAACCAGACAAGATCCAGGTCCCATTGTAGGAGAAACAGAGTAGGGAAGGCTTCACAAAGTCTTTAGACACACCCAAATATGGCACTGCATGTAATGCTTGGTGCGGTCATTCTTAGGCCTTTTTGGCTGAGATGTTAACGAATCCTCAGTGGCTTTTTCACTGACGTTCTTGGCCGCAGTAGCAAATAGTTTTTACAGGGCAGGTTTGCTTGTCCCAGCACCCAACCCTCCTCTTTTCGCAGCCGGGCTTGGGACCGGCCATGGCAGAGTTAAAAAAATTCAACACTTTTCCCAAATTAGTCACCGTAACGACTTGAAATATAGTGGCAACCAGACAAGATCCAGGTCCCATTGTAGGAGAAACAGAGTAGTCAAGGCTTCACAAAGTCTTTAGACACACCCAAATATGGCACTGCATGTAATGCTTGGTGCGGTCATTCTTAGGCCTTTTTGGCTGAGATGTTAACGAATCCTCAGTGGCTTTTTCACTGACGTTCTTGGCCGCAGTAGCAAATAGTTTTTACAGGGCAGGTTTGCTTGTCCCAGCACCCAACCCTCCTCTTTTCGCAGCCGGGCTTGGGACCGGCCATGGCAGAGTTAAAAAAATTCAACACTTTTCCCAAATTAGTCACCGTAACGACTTGAAATATAGTGGCAACCAGACAAGATCCAGGTCCCATTGTAGGAGAAACAGAGTAGTCAAGGCTTCACAAAGTCTTTAGACACACCCAAATATGGCACTGCATGTAATGCTTGGTGCGGTCATTCTTAGGCCTTTTTGGCTGAGATGTTAACGAATCCTCAGTGGCTTTTTCACTGACGTTCTTGGCCGCAGTAGCAAATAGTTTTTACAGGGCAGGTTTGCTTGTCCCAGCACCCAACCCTCCTCTTTTCGCAGCCGGGCTTGGGACCGGCCATGGCAGAGTTAAAAAAAATTTCAACACTTTTCCCAAATTAGTCACCGTAACGACTTGAAATATAGTGGCAACCAGACAAGATCCAGGTCCCATTGTAGGAGAAACAGAGTAGTCAAGGCTTCACAAAGTCTTTAGACACACCCAAATATGGCACTGCATGTAATGCTTGGTGCGGTCATTCTTAGGCCTTTTTGGCTGAGATGTTAACGAATCCTCAGTGGCTTTTTCACTGACGTTCTTGGCCGCAGTAGCAAATAGTTTTTACAGGGCAGGTTTGCTTGTCCCAGCACCCAACCCTCCTCTTTTCGCAGCCGGGCTTGGGACCGGCCATGGCAGAGTTAAAAAAATTCAACACTTTTCCCAAATTAGTCACCGTAACGACTTGAAATATAGTGGCAACCAGACAAGATCCAGGTCCCATTGTAGGAGAAACAGAGTAGTCAAGGCTTCACAAAGTCTTTAGACACACCCAAATATGGCACTGCATGTAATGCTTGGTGCGGTCATTCTTAGGCCTTTTTGGCTGAGATGTTAACGAATCCTCAGTGGCTTTTTCACTGACGTTCTTGGCCGCAGTAGCAAATAGTTTTTACAGGGCAGGTTTGCTTGTCCCAGCACCCAACCCTCCTCTTTTCGCAGCCGGGCTTGGGACCGGCCATGGCAGAGTTAAAAAAATTCAACACTTTTCCCAAATTAGCCACCGTAACGACTTGAAATATAGTGGCAACCAGACAAGATCCAGGTCCCATTGTAGGAGAAACAGAGTAGTCAAGGCTTCACAAAGTCTTTAGACACACCCAAATATGGCACTGCATGTAATGCTTGGTGCGGTCATTCTTAGGCCTTTTTGGCTGAGATGTTAACGAATCCTCAGTGGCTTTTTCACTGACGTTCTTGGCCGCAGTAGCAAATAGTTTTTACAGGGCAGGTTTGCTTGTCCCAGCACCCAACCCTCCTCTTTTCGCAGCCGGGCTTGGGACCGGCCATGGCAGAGTTAAAAAAATTCAACACTTTTCCCAAATTAGTCACCGTAACGACTTGAAATATAGTGGCAACCAGACAAGATCCAGGTCCCATTGTAGGAGAAACAGAGTAGTCAAGGCTTCACAAAGTCTTTAGACACACCCAAATATGGCACTGCATGTAATGCTTGGTGCGGTCATTCTTAGGCCTTTTTGGCTGAGATGTTAACGAATCCTCAGTGGCTTTTTCACTGACGTTCTTGGCCGCAGTAGCAAATAGTTTTTACAGGGCAGGTTTGCTTGTCCCAGCACCCAACCCTCCTCTTTTCGCAGCCGGGCTTGGGACCGGCCATGGCAGAGTTAAAAAATTTCAACACTTTTCCCAAATTAGTCACCGTAACGACTTGAAATATAGTGGCAACCAGACAAGATCCAGGTCCCATTGTAGGAGAAACAGAGTAGTCAAGGCTTCACAAAGTCTTTAGACACACCCAAATATGGCACTGCATGTAATGCTTGGTGCGGTCATTCTTAGGCCTTTTTGGCTGAGATGTTAATGAATCCTCAGTGGCTTTTTCACTGACGTTCTTGGCCGCAGTAGCAAATAGTTTTTACAGGGCAGGTTTGCTTGTCCCAGCACCCAACCCTCCTCTTTTCGCAGCCGGGCTTGGGACCGGCCATGGCAGAGTTAAAAAAATTCAACACTTTTCCCAAATTAGTCACCGTAACGACTTGAAATATAGTGGCAACCAGACAAGATCCAGGTCCCATTGTAGGAGAAACAGAGTAGTCAAGGCTTCACAAAGTCTTTAGACACACCCAAATATGGCACTGCATGTAATGCTTGGTGCGGTCATTCTTAGGCCTTTTTGGCTGAGATGTTAACGAATCCTCAGTGGCTTTTTCACTGACGTTCTTGGCCGCAGTAGCAAATAGTTTTTACAGGGCAGGTTTGCTTGTCCCAGCACCCAACCCTCCTCTTTTCGCAGCCGGGCTTGGGACCGGCCATGGCAGAGTTAAAAAAATTCAACACTTTTCCCAAATTAGTCACCGTAACGACTTGAAATATAGTGGCAACCAGACAAGATCCAGGTCCCATTGTAGGAGAAACAGAGTAGTCAAGGCTTCACAAAGTCTTTAGACACACCCAAATATGGCACTGCATGTAATGCTTGGTGCGGTCATTCTTAGGCCTTTTTGGCTGAGATGTTAACGAATCCTCAGTGGCTTTTTCACTGACGTTCTTGGCCGCAGTAGCAAATAGTTTTTACAGGGCAGGTTTGCTTGTCCCAGCACCCAACCCTCCTCTTTTCGCAGCCGGGCTTGGGACCGGCCATGGCAGAGTTAAAAAAATTCAACACTTTTCCCAAATTAGTCACCGTAACGACTTGAAATATAGTGGCAACCAGACAAGATCCAGGTCCCATTGTAGGAGAAACAGAGTAGTCAAGGCTTCACAAAGTCTTTAGACACACCCAAATATGGCACTGCATGTAATGCTTGGTGCGGTCATTCTTAGGCCTTTTTGGCTGAGATGTTAACGAATCCTCAGTGGCTTTTTCACTGACGTTCTTGGCCGCAGTAGCAAATAGTTTTTACAGGGCAGGTTTGCTTGTCCCAGCACCCAACCCTCCTCTTTTCGCAGCCGGGCTTGGGACCGGCCATGGCAGAGTTAAAAAAATTCAACACTTTTCCCAAATTAGTCACCGTAACGACTTGAAATATAGTGGCAACCAGACAAGATCCAGGTCCCATTGTAGGATAAACAGAGTAGTCAAGGCTTCACAAAGTCTTTAGACACACCCAAATATGGCACTGCATGTAATGCTTGGTGCGGTCATTCTTAGGCCTTTTTGGCTGAGATGTTAACGAATCCTCAGTGGCTTTTTCACTGACGTTCTTGGCCGCAGTAGCAAATAGTTTTTACAGGGCAGGTTTGCTTGTCCCAGCACCCAACCCTCCTCTTTTCGCAGCCGGGCTTGGGACCGGCCATGGCAGAGTTAAAAAAATTCAACAATTTTCCCAAATTAGTCACCGTAACGACTTGAAATATAGTGGCAACCAGACAAGATCCAGGTCCCATTGTAGGAGAAACAGAGTAGTCAAGGCTTCACAAAGTCTTTAGACACACCCAAATATGGCACTGCATGTAATGCTTGGTGCGGTCATTCTTAGGCCTTTTTGGCTGAGATGTTAACGAATCCTCAGTGGCTTTTTCACTGACGTTCTTGGCCGCAGTAGCAAATAGTTTTTACAGGGCAGGTTTGCTTGTCCCAGCACCCAACCCTCCTCTTTTCGCAGCCGGGCTTGGGACCGGCCATGGCAGAGTTAAAAAAATTCAACACTTTTCCCAAATTAGTCACCGTAACGACTTGAAATATAGTGGCAACCAGACAAGATCCAGGTCCCATTGTAGGAGAAACAGAGTAGTCAAGGCTTCACAAAGTCTTTAGACACACCCAAATATGGCACTGCATGTAATGCTTGGTGCGGTCATTCTTAGGCCTTTTTGGCTGAGATGTTAACGAATCCTCAGTGGCTTTTTCACTGACGTTCTTGGCCGCAGTAGCAAATAGTTTTTACAGGGCAGGTTTGCTTGTCCCAGCACCCAACCCTCCTCTTTTCGCAGCCGGGCTTGGGACCGGCCATGGCAGAGTTAAAAAAATTCAACAATTTTCCCAAATTAGTCACCGTAACGACTTGAAATATAGTGGCAACCAGACAAGATCCAGGTCCCATTGTAGGAGAAACAGAGTAGTCAAGGCTTCACAAAGTCTTTAGACACACCCAAATATGGCACTGCATGTAATGCTTGGTGCGGTCATTCTTAGGCCTTTTTGGCTGAGATGTTAACGAATCCTCAGTGGCTTTTTCACTGACGTTCTTGGCCGCAGTAGCAAATAGTTTTTACAGGGCAGGTTTGCTTGTCCCAGCACCCAACCCTCCTCTTTTCGCAGCCGGGCTTGGGACCGGCCATGGCAGAGTTAAAAAAATTCAACACTTTTCCCAAATTAGTCACCGTAACGACTTGAAATATAGTGGCAACCAGACAAGATCCAGGTCCCATTGTAGGAGAAACAGAGTAGTCAAGGCTTCACAAAGTCTTTAGACACACCCAAATATGGCACTGCATGTAATGCTTGGTGCGGTCATTCTTAGGCCTTTTTGGCTGAGATGTTAACGAATCCTCAGTGGCTTTTTCACTGACGTTCTTGGCCGCAGTAGCAAATAGTTTTTACAGGGCAGGTTTGCTTGTCCCAGCACCCAACCCTCCTCTTTTCGCAACCGGGCTTGGGACCGGCCATGGCAGAGTTAAAAAAAATTTCAACACTTTTCCCAAATTAGTCACCGTAACGACTTGAAATATAGTGGCAACCAGACAAGATCCAGGTCCCATTGTAGGAGAAACAGAGTAGTCAAGGCTTCACAAAGTCTTTAGACACACCCAAATATGGCACTGCATGTAATGCTTGGTGCGGTCATTCTTAGGCCTTTTTGGCTGAGATGTTAACGAATCCTCAGTGGCTTTTTCACTGACGTTCTTGGCCGCAGTAGCAAATAGTTTTTACAGGGCAGGTTTGCTTGTCCCAGCACCCAACCCTCCTCTTTTCGCAGCCGGGCTTGGGACCGGCCATGGCAGAGTTAAAAAAATTCAACACTTTTCCCAAATTAGTCACCGTAACGACTTGAAATATAGTGGCAACCAGACAAGATCCAGGTCCCATTGTAGGAGAAACAGAGTAGTCAAGGCTTCACAAAGTCTTTAGACACACCCAAATATGGCACTGCATGTAATGCTTGGTGCGGTCATTCTTAGGCCTTTTTGGCTGAGATGTTAACGAATCCTCAGTGGCTTTTTCACTGACGTTCTTGGCCGCAGTAGCAAATAGTTTTTACAGGGCAGGTTTGCTTGTCCCAGCACCCAACCCTCCTCTTTTCGCAGCCGGGCTTGGGACCGGCCATGGCAGAGTTAAAAAAATTCAACACTTTTCCCAAATTAGTCACCGTAACGACTTGAAATATAGTGGCAACCAGACAAGATCCAGGTCCCATTGTAGGAGAAACAGAGTAGTCAAGGCTTCACAAAGTCTTTAGACACACCCAAATATGGCACTGCATGTAATGCTTGGTGCGGTCATTCTTAGGCCTTTTTGGCTGAGATGTTAACGAATCCTCAGTGGCTTTTTCACTGACGTTCTTGGCCGCAGTAGCAAATAGTTTTTACAGGGCAGGTTTGCTTGTCCCAGCACCCAACCCTCCTCTTTTCGCAGCCGGGCTTGGGACCGGCCATGGCAGAGTTAAAAAAATTCAACACTTTTCCCAAATTAGTCACCGTAACGACTTGAAATATAGTGGCAACCAGACAAGATCCAGGTCCCATTGTAGGATAAACAGAGTAGTCAAGGCTTCACAAAGTCTTTAGACACACCCAAATATGGCACTGCATGTAATGCTTGGTGCGGTCATTCTTAGGCCTTTTTGGCTGAGATGTTAACGAATCCTCAGTGGCTTTTTCACTGACGTTCTTGGCCGCAGTAGCAAATAGTTTTTACAGGGCAGGTTTGCTTGTCCCAGCACCCAACCCTCCTCTTTTCGCAGCCGGGCTTGGGACCGGCCATGGCAGAGTTAAAAAAATTCAACAATTTTCCCAAATTAGTCACCGTAACGACTTGAAATATAGTGGCAACCAGACAAGATCCAGGTCCCATTGTAGGAGAAACAGAGTAGTCAAGGCTTCACAAAGTCTTTAGACACACCCAAATATGGCACTGCATGTAATGCTTGGTGCGGTCATTCTTAGGCCTTTTTGGCTGAGATGTTAACGAATCCTCAGTGGCTTTTTCACTGACGTTCTTGGCCGCAGTAGCAAATAGTTTTTACAGGGCAGGTTTGCTTGTCCCAGCACCCAACCCTCCTCTTTTCGCAGCCGGGCTTGGGACCGGCCATGGCAGAGTTAAAAAAATTCAACACTTTTCCCAAATTAGTCACCGTAACGACTTGAAATATAGTGGCAACCAGACAAGATCCAGGTCCCATTGTAGGAGAAACAGAGTAGTCAAGGCTTCACAAAGTCTTTAGACACACCCAAATATGGCACTGCATGTAATGCTTGGTGCGGTCATTCTTAGGCCTTTTTGGCTGAGATGTTAACGAATCCTCAGTGGCTTTTTCACTGACGTTCTTGGCCGCAGTAGCAAATAGTTTTTACAGGGCAGGTTTGCTTGTCCCAGCACCCAACCCTCCTCTTTTCGCAACCGGGCTTGGGACCGGCCATGGCAGAGTTAAAAAAAATTTCAACACTTTTCCCAAATTAGTCACCGTAACGACTTGAAATATAGTGGCAACCAGACAAGATCCAGGTCCCATTGTAGGAGAAACAGAGTAGTCAAGGCTTCACAAAGTCTTTAGACACACCCAAATATGGCACTGCATGTAATGCTTGGTGCGGTCATTCTTAGGCCTTTTTGGCTGAGATGTTAACGAATCCTCAGTGGCTTTTTCACTGACGTTCTTGGCCGCAGTAGCAAATAGTTTTTACAGGGCAGGTTTTCTTGTCCCAGCACCCAACCCTCCTCTTTTCGCAGCCGGGCTTGGGACCGGCCATGGCAGAGTTAAAAAAATTCAACACTTTTCCCAAATTAGTCACCGTAACGACTTGAAATATAGTGGCAACCAGACAAGATCCAGGTCCCATTGTAGGAGAAACAGAGTAGTCAAGGCTTCACAAAGTCTTTAGACACACCCAAATATGGCACTGCATGTAATGCTTGGAGCGGTCATTCTTAGGCCTTTTTGGCTGAGATGTTAACGAATCCTCAGTGGCTTTTTCACTGACGTTCTTGGCCGCAGTAGCAAATAGTTTTTACAGGGCAGGTTTTCTTGTCCCAGCACCCAACCCTCCTCTTTTCGCAGCCGGGCTTGGGACCGGCCATGGCAGAGTTAAAAAAATTCAACACTTTTCCCAAATTAGTCACCGTAACGACTTGAAATATAGTGGCAACCAGACAAGATCCAGGTCCCATTGTAGGAGAAACAGAGTAGTCAAGGCTTCACAAAGTCTTTAGACACACCCAAATATGGCACTGCATGTAATGCTTGGTGCGGTCATTCTTAGGCCTTTTTGGCTGAGATGTTAACGAATCCTCAGTGGCTTTTTCACTGACGTTCTTGGCCGCAGTAGCAAATAGTTTTTACAGGGCAGGTTTGCTTGTCCCAGCACCCCAACCCTCCTCTTTTCGCAGCCGGGCTTGGGACCGGCCATGGCAGAGTTAAAAAAAATTCAACACTTTTCCCAAATTAGTCACCGTAACGACTTGAAATATAGTGGCAACCAGACAAGATCCAGGTCCCATTGTAGGAGAAACAGAGTAGTCAAGGCTTCACAAAGTCTTTAGACACACCCAAATATGGCACTGCATGTAATGCTTGGTGCGGTCATTCTTAGGCCTTTTTGGCTGAGATGTTAATGAATCCTCAGTGGCTTTTTCACTGACGTTCTTGGCCGCAGTAGCAAATAGTTTTTACAGGGCAGGTTTGCTTGTCCCAGCACCCAACCCTCCTCTTTTCGCAGCCGGGCTTGGGACCGGCCATGGCAGAGTTAAAAAAATTCAACACTTTTCCCAAATTAGTCACCGTAACGACTTGAAATATAGTGGCAACCAGACAAGATCCAGGTCCCATTGTAGGAGAAACAGAGTAGTCAAGGCTTCACAAAGTCTTTAGACACACCCAAATATGGCACTGCATGTAATGCTTGGTGCGGTCATTCTTAGGCCTTTTTGGCTGAGATGTTAACGAATCCTCAGTGGCTTTTTCACTGACGTTCTTGGCCGCAGTAGCAAATAGTTTTTACAGGGCAGGTTTGCTTGTCCCAGCACCCAACCCTCCTCTTTTCGCAGCCGGGCTTGGGACCGGCCATGGCAGAGTTAAAAAAATTCAACACTTTTCCCAAATTAGTCACCGTAACGACTTGAAATATAGTGGCAACCAGACAAGATCCAGGTCCCATTGTAGGAGAAACAGAGTAGTCAAGGCTTCACAAAGTCTTTAGACACACCCAAATATGGCACTGCATGTAATGCTTGGTGCGGTCATTCTTAGGCCTTTTTGGCTGAGATGTTAACGAATCCTCAGTGGCTTTTTCACTGACGTTCTTGGCCGCAGTAGCAAATAGTTTTTACAGGGCAGGTTTGCTTGTCCCAGCACCCAACCCTCCTCTTTTCGCAGCCGGGCTTGGGACCGGCCATGGCAGAGTTAAAAAAATTCAACACTTTTCCCAAATTAGTCACCGTAACGACTTGAAATATAGTGGCAACCAGACAAGATCCAGGTCCCATTGTAGGAGAAACAGAGTAGTCAAGGCTTCACAAAGTCTTTAGACACACCCAAATATGGCACTGCATGTAATGCTTGGTGTGGTCATTCTTAGGCCTTTTTGGCTGAGATGTTAACAAATCCTCAGTGGCTTTTTCACTGACGTTCTTGGCCGCAGTAGCAAATAGTTTTTACAGGGCAGGTTTGCTTGTCCCAGCACCCAACCCTCCTCTTTTTGCAGCCGGGCTTGGGACCGGCCATGGCAGAGTTAAAAAAATTCAACACTTTTCCCAAATTAGTCACCGTAACGACTTGAAATATAGTGGCAACCAGACAAGATCCAGGTCCCATTGTAGGAGAAACAGAGTAGTCAAGGCTTCACAAAGTCTTTAGACACACCCAAATATGGCACTGCATGTAATGCTTGGTGCGGTCATTCTTAGGCCTTTTTGGCTGAGATGTTAACGAATCCTCAGTGGCTTTTTCACTGACGTTCTTGGCCGCAGTAGCAAATAGTTTTTACAGGGCAGGTTTGCTTGTCCCAGCACCCAACCCTCCTCTTTTCGCAGCCGGGCTTGGGACCGGCCATGGCAGAGTTAAAAAAATTCAACACTTTTCCCAAATTAGTCACCGTAACGACTTGAAATATAGTGGCAACCAGACAAGATCCAGGTCCCATTGTAGGAGAAACAGAGTAGTCAAGGCTTCACAAAGTCTTTAGACACACCCAAATATGGCACTGCATGTAATGCTTGGTGCGGTCATTCTTAGGCCTTTTTGGCTGAGATGTTAACGAATCCTCAGTGGCTTTTTCACTGACGTTCTTGGCCGCAGTAGCAAATAGTTTTTACAGGGCAGGTTTGCTTGTCCCAGCACCCAACCCTCCTCTTTTCGCAGCCGGGCTTGGGACCGGCCATGGCAGAGTTAAAAAAATTCAACACTTTTCCCAAATTAGTCACCGTAACGACTTGAAATATAGTGGCAACCAGACAAGATCCAGGTCCCATTGTAGGAGAAACAGAGTAGTCAAGGCTTCACAAAGTCTTTAGACACACCCAAATATGGCACTGCATGTAATGCTTGGTGCGGTCATTCTTAGGCCTTTTTGGCTGAGATGTTAACGAATCCTCAGTGGCTTTTTCACTGACGTTCTTGGCCGCAGTAGCAAATAGTTTTTACAGGGCAGGTTTGCTTGTCCCAGCACCCAACCCTCCTCTTTTCGCAGCCGGGCTTGGGACCGGCCATGGCAGAGTTAAAAAAATTCAACACTTTTCCCAAATTAGTCACCGTAACGACTTGAAATATAGTGGCAACCAGACAAGATCCAGGTCCCATTGTAGGAGAAACAGAGTAGTCAAGGCTTCACAAAGTCTTTAGACACACCCAAATATGGCACTGCATGTAATGCTTGGTGCGGTCATTCTTAGGCCTTTTTGGCTGAGATGTTAACGAATCCTCAGTGGCTTTTTCACTGACGTTCTTGGCCGCAGTAGCAAATAGTTTTTACAGGGCAGGTTTGCTTGTCCCAGCACCCAACCCTCCTCTTTTCGCAGCCGGGCTTGGGACCGGCCATGGCAGAGTTAAAAAAATTCAACAATTTTCCCAAATTAGTCACCGTAACGACTTGAAATATAGTGGCAACCAGACAAGATCCAGGTCCCATTGTAGGAGAAACAGAGTAGTCAAGGCTTCACAAAGTCTTTAGACACACCCAAATATGGCACTGCATGTAATGCTTGGTGCGGTCATTCTTAGGCCTTTTTGGCTGAGATGTTAACGAATCCTCAGTGGCTTTTTCACTGACGTTCTTGGCCGCAGTAGCAAATAGTTTTTACAGGGCAGGTTTGCTTGTCCCAGCACCCAACCCTCCTCTTTTCGCAGCCGGGCTTGGGACCGGCCATGGCAGAGTTAAAAAAATTCAACACTTTTCCCAAATTAGTCACCGTAACGACTTGAAATATAGTGGCAACCAGACAAGATCCAGGTCCCATTGTAGGAGAAACAGAGTAGTCAAGGCTTCACAAAGTCTTTAGACACACCCAAATATGGCACTGCATGTAATGCTTGGTGCGGTCATTCTTAGGCCTTTTTGGCTGAGATGTTAACGAATCCTCAGTGGCTTTTTCACTGACGTTCTTGGCCGCAGTAGCAAATAGTTTTTACAGGGCAGGTTTGCTTGTCCCAGCACCCAACCCTCCTCTTTTCGCAGCCGGGCTTGGGACCGGCCATGGCAGAGTTAAAAAAAATTCAACACTTTTCCCAAATTAGTCACCGTAACGACTTGAAATATAGTGGCAACCAGACAAGATCCAGGTCCCATTGTAGGAGAAACAGAGTAGTCAAGGCTTCACAAAGTCTTTAGACACACCCAAATATGGCACTGCATGTAATGCTTGGTGCGGTCATTCTTAGGCCTTTTTGGCTGAGATGTTAACGAATCCTCAGTGGCTTTTTCACTGACGTTCTTGGCCGCAGTAGCAAATAGTTTTTACAGGGCAGGTTTGCTTGTCCCAGCACCCAACCCTCCTCTTTTCGCAGCCGGGCTTGGGACCGGCCATGGCAGAGTTAAAAAAAATTCAACACTTTTCCCAAATTAGTCACCGTAACGACTTGAAATATAGTGGCAACCAGACAAGATCCAGGTCCCATTGTAGGAGAAACAGAGTAGTCAAGGCTTCACAAAGTCTTTAGACACACCCAAATATGGCACTGCATGTAATGCTTGGTGCGGTCATTCTTAGGCCTTTTTGGCTGAGATGTTAACGAATCCTCAGTGGCTTTTTCACTGACGTTCTTGGCCGCAGTAGCAAATAGTTTTTACAGGGCAGGTTTGCTTGTCCCAGCACCCAACCCTCCTCTTTTCGCAGCCGGGCTTGGGACCGGCCATGGCAGAGTTAAAAAAATTCAACACTTTTCCCAAATTAGTCACCGTAACGACTTGAAATATAGTGGCAACCAGACAAGATCCAGGTCCCATTGTAGGAGAAACAGAGTAGTCAAGGCTTCACAAAGTCTTTAGACACACCCAAATATGGCACTGCATGTAATGCTTGGTGCGGTCATTCTTAGGCCTTTTTGGCTGAGATGTTAACGAATCCTCAGTGGCTTTTTCACTGACGTTCTTGGCCGCAGTAGCAAATAGTTTTTACAGGGCAGGTTTGCTTGTCCCAGCACCCAACCCTCCTCTTTTCGCAGCCGGGCTTGGGACCGGCCATGGCAGAGTTAAAAAAATTCAACACTTTTCCCAAATTAGTCACCGTAACGACTTGAAATATAGTGGCAACCAGACAAGATCCAGGTCCCATTGTAGGAGAAACAGAGTAGTCAAGGCTTCACAAAGTCTTTAGACACACCCAAATATGGCACTGCATGTAATGCTTGGTGCGGTCATTCTTAGGCCTTTTTGGCTGAGATGTTAACGAATCCTCAGTGGCTTTTTCACTGACGTTCTTGGCCGCAGTAGCAAATAGTTTTTACAGGGCAGGTTTGCTTGTCCCAGCACCCAACCCTCCTCTTTTCGCAGCCGGGCTTGGGACCGGCCATGGCAGAGTTAAAAAAATTCAACACTTTTCCCAAATTAGTCACCGTAACGACTTGAAATATAGTGGCAACCAGACAAGATCCAGGTCCCATTGTAGGAGAAACAGAGTAGTCAAGGCTTCACAAAGTCTTTAGACACACCCAAATATGGCACTGCATGTAATGCTTGGTGCGGTCATTCTTAGGCCTTTTTGGCTGAGATGTTAACGAATCCTCAGTGGCTTTTTCACTGACGTTCTTGGCCGCAGTAGCAAATAGTTTTTACAGGGCAGGTTTGCTTGTCCCAGCACCCAACCCTCCTCTTTTCGCAGCCGGGCTTGGGACCGGCCATGGCAGAGTTAAAAAAATTCAACACTTTTCCCAAATTAGTCACCGTAACGACTTGAAATATAGTGGCAACCAGACAAGATCCAGGTCCCATTGTAGGAGAAACAGAGTAGTCAAGGCTTCACAAAGTCTTTAGACACACCCAAATATGGCACTGCATGTAATGCTTGGTGCGGTCATTCTTAGGCCTTTTTGGCTGAGATGTTAACGAATCCTCAGTGGCTTTTTCACTGACGTTCTTGGCCGCAGTAGCAAATAGTTTTTACAGGGCAGGTTTGCTTGTCCCAGCACCCAACCCTCCTCTTTTCGCAGCCGGGCTTGGGACCGGCCATGGCAGAGTTAAAAAAATTCAACACTTTTCCCAAATTAGTCACCGTAACGACTTGAAATATAGTGGCAACCAGACAAGATCCAGGTCCCATTGTAGGAGAAACAGAGTAGTCAAGGCTTCACAAAGTCTTTAGACACACCCAAATATGGCACTGCATGTAATGCTTGGTGCGGTCATTCTTAGGCCTTTTTGGCTGAGATGTTAACGAATCCTCAGTGGCTTTTTCACTGACGTTCTTGGCCGCAGTAGCAAATAGTTTTTACAGGGCAGGTTTGCTTGTCCCAGCACCCAACCCTCCTCTTTTCGCAGCCGGGCTTGGGACCGGCCATGGCAGAGTTAAAAAAATTCAACACTTTTCCCAAATTAGTCACCGTAACGACTTGAAATATAGTGGCAACCAGACAAGATCCAGGTCCCATTGTAGGAGAAACAGAGTAGTCAAGGCTTCACAAAGTCTTTAGACACACCCAAATATGGCACTGCATGTAATGCTTGGTGCGGTCATTCTTAGGCCTTTTTGGCTGAGATGTTAACGAATCCTCAGTGGCTTTTTCACTGACGTTCTTGGCCGCAGTAGCAAATAGTTTTTACAGGGCAGGTTTGCTTGTCCCAGCACCCAACCCTCCTCTTTTCGCAGCCGGGCTTGGGACCGGCCATGGCAGAGTTAAAAAAATTCAACACTTTTCCCAAACTAGTCACCGTAACGACTTGAAATATAGTGGCAACCAGAGAAGATCCAGGTCCCATTGTAGGAGAAACAGAGTAGTCAAGGCTTCACAAAGTCTTTAGACACACCCAAATATGGCACTGCATGTAATGCTTGGTGCGGTCATTCTTAGGCCTTTTTGGCTGAGATGTTAACGAATCCTCAGTGGCTTTTTCACTGACGTTCTTGGCCGCAGTAGCAAATAGTTTTTACAGGGCAGGTTTGCTTGTCCCAGCACCCAACCCTCCTCTTTTCGCAGCCGGGCTTGGGACCGGCCATGGCAGAGTTAAAAAAATTCAACACTTTTCCCAAATTAGTCACCGTAACGACTTGAAATATAGTGGCAACCAGACAAGATCCAGGTCCCATTGTAGGAGAAACAGAGTAGTCAAGGCTTCACAAAGTCTTTAGACACACCCAAATATGGCACTGCATGTAATGCTTGGTGCGGTCATTCTTAGGCCTTTTTGGCTGAGATGTTAACGAATCCTCAGTGGCTTTTTACTGACGTTCTTGGCCGCAGTAGCAAATAGTTTTTACAGGGCAGGTTTGCTTGTCCCAGCACCCAACCCTCCTCTTTTCGCAGCCGGGCTTGGGACCGGCCATGGCAGAGTTAAAAAATTCAACACTTTTCCCAAATTAGTCACCGTAACGACTTGAAATATAGTGGCAACCAGACAAGATCCAGGTCCCATTGTAGGAGAAACAGAGTAGTCAAGGCTTCACAAAGTCTTTAGACACACCCAAATATGGCACTGCATGTAATGCTTGGTGCGGTCATTCTTAGGCCTTTTTGGCTGAGATGTTAACGAATCCTCAGTGGCTTTTTCACTGACGTTCTTGGCCGCAGTAGCAAATAGTTTTTACAGGGCAGGTTTGCTTGTCCCAGCACCCAACCCTCCTCTTTTCGCAGCCGGGCTTGGGACCGGCCATGGCAGAGTTAAAAAAATTCAACACTTTTCCCAAATTAGTCACCGTAACGACTTGAAATATAGTGGCAACCAGACAAGATCCAGGTCCCATTGTAGGAGAAACAGAGTAGTCAAGGCTTCACAAAGTCTTTAGACACACCCAAATATGGCACTGCATGTAATGCTTGGTGCAGTCATTCTTAGGCCTTTTTGGCTGAGATGTTAACGAATCCTCAGTGGCTTTTTCACTGACGTTCTTGGCCGCAGTAGCAAATAGTTTTTACAGGGCAGGTTTGCTTGTCCCAGCACCCAACCCTCCTCTTTTCGCAGCCGGGCTTGGGACCGGCCATGGCAGAGTTAAAAAAATTCAACACTTTTCCCAAATTAGTCACCGTAACGACTTGAAATATAGTGGCAACCAGACAAGATCCAGGTCCCATTGTAGGAGAAACAGAGTAGTCAAGGCTTCACAAAGTCTTTAGACACACCCAAATATGGCACTGCATGTAATGCTTGGTGCGGTCATTCTTAGGCCTTTTTGGCTGAGATGTTAACGAATCCTCAGTGGCTTTTTCACTGACGTTCTTGGCCGCAGTAGCAAATAGTTTTTACAGGGCAGGTTTGCTTGTCCCAGCACCCAACCCTCCTCTTTTCGCAGCCGGGCTTGGGACCGGCCATGGCAGAGTTAAAAAAATTCAACACTTTTCCCAAATTAGTCACCGTAACGACTTGAAATATAGTGGCAACCAGACAAGATCCAGGTCCCATTGTAGGAGAAACAGAGTAGTCAAGGCTTCACAAAGTCTTTAGACACACCCAAATATGGCACTGCATGTAATGCTTGGTGCGGTCATTCTTAGGCCTTTTTGGCTGAGATGTTAACGAATCCTCAGTGGCTTTTTCACTGACGTTCTTGGCCGCAGTAGCAAATAGTTTTTACAGGGCAGGTTTGCTTGTCCCAGCACCCAACCCTCCTCTTTTCGCAGCCGGGCTTGGGACCGGCCATGGCAGAGTTAAAAAAATTCAACACTTTTCCCAAATTAGTCACCGTAACGACTTGAAATATAGTGGCAACCAGACAAGATCCAGGTCCCATTGTAGGAGAAACAGAGTAGTCAAGGCTTCACAAAGTCTTTAGACACACCCAAATATGGCACTGCATGTAATGCTTGGTGCGGTCATTCTTAGGCCTTTTTGGCTGAGATGTTAACGAATCCTCAGTGGCTTTTTCACTGACGTTCTTGGCCGCAGTAGCAAATAGTTTTTACAGGGCAGGTTTGCTTGTCCCAGCACCCAACCCTCCTCTTTTCGCAGCCGGGCTTGGGACCGGCCATGGCAGAGTTAAAAAAATTCAACACTTTTCCCAAATTAGTCACCGTAACGACTTGAAATATAGTGGCAACCAGACAAGATCCAGGTCCCATTGTAGGAGAAACAGAGTAGTCAAGGCTTCACAAAGTCTTTAGACACACCCAAATATGGCACTGCATGTAATGCTTGGTGCGGTCATTCTTAGGCCTTTTTGGCTGAGATGTTAACGAATCCTCAGTGGCTTTTTCACTGACGTTCTTGGCCGCAGTAGCAAATAGTTTTTACAGGGCAGGTTTGCTTGTCCCAGCACCCAACCCTCCTCTTTTCGCAGCCGGGCTTGGGACCGGCCATGGCAGAGTTAAAAAAATTCAACACTTTTCCCAAATTAGTCACCGTAACGACTTGAAATATAGTGGCAACCAGACAAGATCCAGGTCCCATTGTAGGAGAAACAGAGTAGTCAAGGCTTCACAAAGTCTTTAGACACACCCAAATATGGCACTGCATGTAATGCTTGGTGCGGTCATTCTTAGGCCTTTTTGGCTGAGATGTTAACGAATCCTCAGTGGCTTTTTCACTGACGTTCTTGGCCGCAGTAGCAAATAGTTTTTACAGGGCAGGTTTGCTTGTCCCAGCACCCAACCCTCCTCTTTTCGCAGCCGGGCTTGGGACCGGCCATGGCAGAGTTAAAAAAATTCAACACTTTTCCCAAATTAGTCACCGTAACGACTTGAAATATAGTGGCAACCAGACAAGATCCAGGTCCCATTGTAGGAGAAACAGAGTAGTCAAGGCTTCACAAAGTCTTTAGACACACCCAAATATGGCACTGCATGTAATGCTTGGTGCGGTCATTCTTAGGCCTTTTTGGCTGAGATGTTAACGAATCCTCAGTGGCTTTTTCACTGACGTTCTTGGCCGCAGTAGCAAATAGTTTTTACAGGGCAGGTTTGCTTGTCCCAGCACCCAACCCTCCTCTTTTCGCAGCCGGGCTTGGGACCGGCCATGGCAGAGTTAAAAAAAATTCAACACTTTTCCCAAATTAGTCACCGTAACGACTTGAAATATAGTGGCAACCAGACAAGATCCAGGTCCCATTGTAGGAGAAACAGAGTAGTCAAGGCTTCACAAAGTCTTTAGACACACCCAAATATGGCACTGCATGTAATGCTTGGTGCGGTCATTCTTAGGCCTTTTTGGCTGAGATGTTAACGAATCCTCAGTGGCTTTTTCACTGACGTTCTTGGCCGCAGTAGCAAATAGTTTTTACAGGGCAGGTTTGCTTGTCCCAGCACCCAACCCTCCTCTTTTCGCAGCCGGGCTTGGGACCGGCCATGGCAGAGTTAAAAAAATTCAACACTTTTCCCAAATTAGTCACCGTAACGACTTGAAATATAGTGGCAACCAGACAAGATCCAGGTCCCATTGTAGGAGAAACAGAGTAGTCAAGGCTTCACAAAGTCTTTAGACACACCCAAATATGGCACTGCATGTAATGCTTGGTGCGGTCATTCTTAGGCCTTTTTGGCTGAGATGTTAACGAATCCTCAGTGGCTTTTTCACTGACGTTCTTGGCCGCAGTAGCAAATAGTTTTTACAGGGCAGGTTTGCTTGTCCCAGCACCCAACCCTCCTCTTTTCGCAGCCGGGCTTGGGACCGGCCATGGCAGAGTTAAAAAAATTCAACACTTTTCCCAAATTAGTCACCGTAACGACTTGAAATATAGTGGCAACCAGACAAGATCCAGGTCCCATTGTAGGAGAAACAGAGTAGTCAAGGCTTCACAAAGTCTTTAGACACACCCAAATATGGCACTGCATGTAATGCTTGGTGCGGTCATTCTTAGGCCTTTTTGGCTGAGATGTTAACGAATCCTCAGTGGCTTTTTCACTGACGTTCTTGGCCGCAGTAGCAAATAGTTTTTACAGGGCAGGTTTGCTTGTCCCAGCACCCAACCCTCCTCTTTTCGCAGCCGGGCTTGGGACCGGCCATGGCAGAGTTAAAAAAATTCAACACTTTTCCCAAATTAGTCACCGTAACGACTTGAAATATAGTGGCAACCAGACAAGATCCAGGTCCCATTGTAGGAGAAACAGAGTAGTCAAGGCTTCACAAAGTCTTTAGACACACCCAAATATGGCACTGCATGTAATGCTTGGTGCGGTCATTCTTAGGCCTTTTTGGCTGAGATGTTAACGAATCCTCAGTGGCTTTTTCACTGACGTTCTTGGCCGCAGTAGCAAATAGTTTTTACAGGGCAGGTTTGCTTGTCCCAGCACCCAACCCTCCTCTTTTCGCAGCCGGGCTTGGGACCGGCCATGGCAGAGTTAAAAAAAATTCAACACTTTTCCCAAATTAGTCACCGTAACGACTTGAAATATAGTGGCAA
Organism: Lithobates clamitans; assembly: GCA_037952925.1. Lineage (NCBI taxonomy): Eukaryota > Metazoa > Chordata > Amphibia > Anura > Ranidae > Lithobates > Lithobates clamitans. Next base: position 55,262 of record JBBGZY010002237.1, read on the forward strand.
CCAGACAAGATCCAGGTCCCATTGTAGGAGAAACAGAGTAGTCAAGGCTTCACAAAGTCTTTAGACACACCCAAATATGGCACTGCATGTAGTGCTTGGTGCGGTCATTCTTAGGCCTTTTTGGCTGAGATGTTAATGAATCCTTAGTGGCTTTTTCACTGACGTTCTTGGCCGCAGTAGCAAATAGTTTTTACAGGGCAGGTTTGCTTGTTCCAGCACCCAACCCTCCTCTTTTCGCAGCCGGGCTTGGGACCGGCCATGGCAGAGTTAAAAAAATTCAACACTTTTCCCAAATTAGTCACCGTAACGACTTGAAATATAGTGGCAACCAGACAAGATCCAGGTCCCATTGTAGGAGAAACAGAGTAGTCAAGGCTTCACAAAGTCTTTAGACACACCCAAATATGACACTGCATGTAATGCTTGGTGCGGTCATTCTTAGGCCTTTTTGGCTGAGATGTTAACGAATCCTCAGTGGCTTTTTCACTGACGTTCTTGGCCGCAGTAGCAAATAGTTTTTACAGGGCAGGTTTGCTTGTCCCAGCACCCAACCCTCCTCTTTTCGCAGCCGGGCTTGGGACCGGCCATGGCAGAGTTAAAAAAATTCAACACTTTTCCCAAATTAGTCACCGTAACGACTTGAAATATAGTGGCAACCAGACAAGATCCAGGTCCCATTGTAGGAGAAACAGAGTAGTCAAGGCTTCACAAAGTCTTTAGACACACCCAAATATGGCACTGCATGTAATGCTTGGTGCGGTCATTCTTAGGCCTTTTTGGCTGAGATGTTAACGAATCCTCAGTGGCTTTTTCACTGACGTTCTTGGCCGCAGTAGCAAATAGTTTTTACAGGGCAGGTTTGCTTGTCCCAGCACCCAACCCTCCTCTTTTCGCAGCCGGGCTTGGGACCGGCCATGGCAGAGTTAAAAAAATTCAACACTTTTCCCAAATTAGTCACCGTAACGACTTGAAATATAGTGGCAACCAGACAAGATCCAGGTCCCATTGTAGGAGAAACAGAGTAGTCAAGGCTTCACAAAGTCTTTAGACACACCCAATTATGGCACTGCATGTAATGCTTGGTGCGGTCATTCTTAGGCCTTTTTAACTGAGATGTTAACGAATCCTCAGTGGCTTTTTCACTGACGTTCTTGGCCGCAGTAGCAAATAGTTTTTACAGGGCAGGTTTGCTTGTCCCAGCACCCAACCCTCTTTTCGCAGCCGGGCTTGGGACCGGCCATGGCAGAGTTAAAAAAATTCAACACTTTTCCCAAATTAGTCACCGTAACGACTTGAAATATAGTGGCAACCAGACAAGATCCAGGTCCCATTGTAGGAGAAACAGAGTAGTCAAGGCTTCACAAAGTCTTTAGACACACCCAAATATGGCACTGCATGTAATGCTTGGTGCGGTCATTCTTAGGCCTTTTTGGCTGAGATGTTAACGAATCCTTAGTGGCTTTTTCACTGACATTCCTGGCCGCAGTAGCAAATAGTTTTACAGGGCAGGTTTGCTTGTCCCAGCACCCAACCCTCCTCTTTTTGCAGCCGGGCTTGGGCTCTAATGAGAGGCACTTAAATAAGCATTAAATGTCATTTTGCATGTATGCGCTGTAATATTTAGTTCTGTTGTATGGTCTTATGGCTGCACCATCTTTAATGCATCTTTTAGGGTGTGCCCCCAAATATTTTGTTTGTCTATTGTATGGTTTATGACCAAATCCTTTTGGGAGCACCCTACTCCCTCATAATGTGCCTCTCATTAGAGTCCACCTGTGTAATGAGTGGAGACCTCAAGTTCTCTCATATAGAGCAGTGTATGCTCCCATGGTTTAGAGAAGCAGGATCTCCCAGTCTATGGATAGTGTAGGACCCACTAATCATGGAGTACTTTGTCGCAGTAAGTGGGTTTAACGCCATATTATCAATATGGGGTGACCAAATCCCCATATTTTATATAATGCTTTTTGAAAATGTCTAGGTGTTCTAAATAAGCCTTGCAGGAGGTAAATGTCATTTTTTATGTGTGCGCTGTAATATTTTGTTCTGTTGTATGGTCTTATAGCTGCACCATCTTTGATTCATCTTTTAGGGTGTGCCCCCCAAATATCTTGTTTGACTATGGAGGAGGGGGCCCCTTACCCTGTAGGATTAAAGTGTATTGGGCCCCCTGACAGTAAAGGGGGCCCTCAGTCTTCAGACCTGAGATGGAGGGTCCCCTTAAAGTGCTTTGTATGGGAGGACCCTTACTCTGTTAGACCAAAGGGGCCCTTAACAGTGTGTAATTGGGAGGGAAGATATCGCCCTGTATGCCTAAGGACGGGTCCCTGAAAATATACACGGAGCCCCCCTCTTGTACAGGTTTTAAGTGTAAGGGCCCCATACTGAGCACTAATGGAGGTGGGGGTTTACCCAGTACGCCTGTGAAAGAGGGACCCTTGACAGTAAAATGAGTCTTTTCCTGGAGGCCTGAGGTTAAGGGGCCCCTCACAGTGTCAGTATAGGAGCCCTTACCCTGCAAACCTGGTGAGGAGCCCCTCACCTTACATCCCTGAGGTGGGGGACCCTATGTGGTAGGTCTGAAGAAGAGTGCCTGACAGGCTCTAGTTTGGAGGGGGCTTACCGTGTAGGTCTGAGGTTGAGGAGACCCTCACAGTGGCAGTATATACAGTAGAACGTAGTTTTCCTCTGATGGGACTTTGTAAGTCTTAAAGCAATGTATCAAAAAATATATACATAATTATATTATCAAAAAGTTAAAAACATAACACAATTTTAGTATGTGAGTAAAAAAGGAGGATGCTGACAATTCAATTGTTGGTAACAGGAGCTAAATACAGATCAGTGTACAATGATAACACAGAGAACCCACATAACTGTTTCAGCTAAGGGCTGTACAAACAGAAGTCCGACGCGTTTCGAGGTTTATAAAAGTTGGAACCTCTTCTTCAGGGGCTGATGGTGAGGTGAATGGTTATCTAGACATTTTACAAAGAAAAAGCAGAACAGACATGGTATAGTATTCACATATCATCAAAAAGTATGAGAATCAAAAAACGTTGATATATTTAAATAATATTCTCACCAAGTTACTCTTAGATCAAAGCTAGACGGCATCCAACTTCAAGAAAAGACAAAAAGTGAAGAAAATAGTTTGCCAACAGGGATCGGGGCCAAGAGCGGGTGCTCTTACTGAGGAACCCGCATGAGTACACCACCCATAGCTGAGCACAAAGGGCGTCCCACCGCCAGCAAGGTGACGCCACTGGAAACGGCTGTTACAGGTTGGGTTTGTCACCTAAAGAACAAGAAGGGGACCGTCTGGTAGAGTCTATCCCAGGGGTATGACCCAAACTTTGGAGCTAGATTGAGCATACATCCATTGTGTATAAATATAATGTAAATACCAGTGTGTCCTATACATACCTATCGGCTCATGGGTAATGAACCAATCCTACTAAAGATAGGGGGAGATCATGCAGGACACTAATTGAGAGGTGACGGACGTTGGATCCCTCCGTGCACAGAGATCAAACAACCACAGGAAGAAAGGTAAGTATGTCAATGTGTAGTAGCTGGGGAGGAAGGGAAGTACATTGTGATTAGATAGAATCACAAATAGCCAGCATAGAAGATCACACTATTACAAGTGGGATCCTATTAGATGCCATCCACATTACAATTGAATCTGTAAGTGGATTGGCATGTACTTGCATGTCATAGCTTATAAGTTATCCCATATGAAAAAGCAGTATGTATGCTGCACAAAAGAAAGAAACTAATTATCTTGAGGGATAGCCAAACGAAATGACCGGTCTGACACCTGTTAGGCATGAGACTGGCTGTCTGGTTTATATAGTACCTCTCGTCAGTGAACAAGTTGGTAACAGCTGAGACAGTGAGATGAGTGTCATTGGCAGTGGGAGGGGTCGCCCTCCGAGTCCTCGGCGCGCAAGCCCGCCCCCTAGATTTCACACACGTATCAGTGTGCAAAGGGAGGTACCATCCAACTCTGACAACTGACACGTTCTGGGAGGGAACCGGCGTCCGCGTCGGGGCCACGGCAACGAGATAACAATTCTCGGCCATGTGCAATAGTCTTGTAGGGATGTGGGCAAGTTGTCTCTTTCCACAAGGCTCTCGTCACTACCTTTATCCACAGTGGCAGTATGGGAGCCCCTTAGCCTGTTGGCTTAAAAAAGTATGACCACTCAGCAGTAAATGGGGCTTGCCCAGTAGGACTTAGGAGGGGCCCCTTAAAATATACATTAAGCCCCCTTCTCTGGTACAAGCTTAAAGTGTAAGGGCTCCATACTAAGTGTTAATGGAGGGCTTACCTTCTATGCCTGAGAAAGAGGGAACCCTGACAGTAAAGGGGGCCTTTTCCTGATGGCCTGAGGTTAATGGGCCCCTCATAGTGGCAATATGAGAAGGGGGGGTATTACCATGTAGACTTAATGTGTATTAGCCCCTGATGGTAAAGGGGCTCTCGGTCTGCAGGCATAAGTGAAAGAGCCCTTCACCTATAGCACTAAAGAGGAGGGGCCCCTGACAGTGTACAGTAAAGTGGAGGCCTGAGGTGAAGGGGCCCCTTACAGTACTTAGTTAAGGGCCTCTTTACAATGACCTAGATCTCCCCCTTGACACTGGCGGCACTCTCCCTATGGTAAGGTAAACAAACCACCTACGCTCTCTCCACAGACCCTAGTCCACTATCCCCCCTATTTGATAACCTGGCGCTTCCAGCCTACAACGCACAGGGACACTGTGGCTCCTATGCGAGAACACAGTGGCCCACCGCACGACAATTTGTCCACCCCACCACAGGCCGATTTCGTCTGCAACAAGACCCACAATCCCCCACCTCGACTGACTGGTTATCCATGCTGTCTCTGTCACAACTTAGCAAAACTCTACATCTCTCTGGACAAATCCACAGACCACGCAGAGCTTTCAAGGATATGTGTAGTCTCTCTCAGACCCCTAATTTACAAAGAAATACAGTCCCACACCTACAATACACTCCCTAACTTCACACAAAGGTGGTCCAGGGACCTAGGCATAGAAATATATATCCCTGGAACAATGGCACACCTCATTCACTCACACACAAATCATCTATCTTCGGGTTTACACAAGAGAAGAACTACAAACTTCTATCTCGGTGGTACAGGGATCCAGTCACGGTACACAAAATGTATCCCAATAATTCAGACGTTTTCTGGTGCTGTCACAGAGGAAAAGGCTCCTACCTCCATGTGTTGTGGGAATGCGACCGAGTTCGCCCTTTCTGGAACCAGGATTTTGACATATACAATGATATATATAATATCTCTCTTGTTCCCTCCCCTAAGGTGGCCCTCCTATCCATCCTACCAGGTCCAATTAACTCCCATAAAAAGTGCCTTCTCAGATTCATTCTATCCGCAGCTTGCCATGTCATAACGCAGCATTGGAAAACAGAAATCATCCCTCCATCGGCAGATGGATAGACATCATCAATGACACCATGCTTATGGAGGAGCTGCAGGCAAAGATGGGGGATACTTGGGACAAGCACATGAAATTATGGTACATCTGGCTTCACCACTCATCCTCTGACCCCTTCCTTAACAGGATTTCTGCTTAGGGAGCAAGCCAATTTCAAACAGATACATATTATATAATATTGATTACCCTCCACTAGGACCATCCAATGCACTCGGGTGCCCAATTCTGAGAGCTACGTCACCTTCCCAAGGTTTGAGATACCTGATATCAGGAATTCACCTTATATATACTGCTAAGTTCTCCCCCCCTCTCCTACCCCCTTCTTTTCCTTCTCCTATACCCCCCTTCCTATAATTCCTATACGTACATACACACACACACATATTATATATATATATATATATATATATATATATATATATATATATATATATATATATATATATATATATATATATATATATATATATATATATTTGAGCACTTGCTTTTAGAGCTTTATACTACTTTAGGCATGAGAAGCCGCTGATTGGTGGATGATCACGTCAGGTTTGCCTGCGTATATTGTTTCTCATATTATGCACCATAAGTAGTTTTGCTTCCCCTTGTTATATGCTAGCTGTTTCCTGCCTTAATAAATCATATTTGTACACCTCTGCAGTTGGGACTTGTCCACTTATGATCACATGTCTTCTAGTAAGATTGCCTTTAGGGGGGGAAGCACACTCTTTGACATGCAATTTATTGTTTATATTAATATCAAATAATTGTTATAGCTTTATTTTTACTTTTGATACTTTTTTTGCGGTCTTTTGTTATAAAAAATTATTTTTTTTATATGTATATTAGACTGTAAGCTCCTGAAGAAGCGCATAAGGGCGCGTAACATGTTTTTTTTTCTACACTACGTCTCTACCACCAACCAGCTTTGCCTTCTACTGATATCACTCCAAATGAATCATTTCAACAATCTTTTTTACTGTTGTAATAGTTTGTTGTGTTAGGTGGTGCGAGCGTTGTTTAGACCAAACCCCATGTTTTGTTTTTAACATGTGATGTCAACAATGTGAATTTTAAACATAAATAAAAGTTTATTTTGTACTTCAATGCAAAGTCCATGTCTCCTTCTCTTGAATAAATTTTGCAATGTGCATTTATTGCTTCCTTACTTTGGAGCCTGCAAAGTATTGCACTCGTGATCAGTGGATCACAGGTGCAATATCAGGCTTCTGCAGACACTAATGACAGCTGGCTGCCTGTACTCTATATGCACCTTTAGGCTCCTTTCACATGGGCTTGTCCGTTTGATGGACTCCGCTTGCTCAGCGGGGGATTGCTCCATTGAGCCCCACTGAGCAGGTGGATCACAGGTCCATCTCCACTCACTGTGCAGAGATGGATCTGTCAGAGTCCCGCTCTCCTCTATGGGGAGATCAGATAAAAACGTGCTGTCCGTCCGCCAGACGGATGGAAAATAGGGTAACCATCTGTCTGGATTTGGCAGACAGGATCAGATCAGATAGCAGTGGATGTCAGCAAACATGTCACCGCCGACTTCCGCTGCCCCATAGGGGTGAATGGAGTGTCTGATCAGGTCCGCCAGAAAAACTGACAGATGATCGGAAAGCCTGTGTGAAAGGGCCCTTAGTAACCTGGTACCAAAGCTGAGCTTATCCTTGAGAGAGCTTACAGTCTAAAGACCACGTCTCACATATATAGATGCGCACACACTGACTCACAGGGTAGAGCCCCACCTGCCCACACAGACAGGGAAGGTGAGGGTGTAGAGACACTGACAGTGGCTACTGTGCAGGTGAAGGATTTTGGAGCTGCCATCACACTACTCAGGAGTGACAAGAGGACTAACATCATTACAGGGGGGTGGTAAGGGACCGGAGGTGTTGGGGTGCCATTGGAGCACTGGATTAGTGCCCCCCGTACCAAAACTGGCAGCAATAAGGAACCTAAATGGAGGACTTCACAGGGTATAAAGGACAATAGGCTGTTAGTGCACGTTAGAGAGGGTTTAAAAATTGGGGCTTTAATATACAGTAGCATGTTGACGATTGGAAGAAGTTAATAATAATAATAATAATAATAATAAAGATAATAGTAGATGATAATATAGAAGATTTCGCGCAATATTTACTTGAGTGATGTGTATAAGGTGGGGTAGGAGCAAAAGTGATTGAAGTATTAGTAACTGTGATAGTGTTAATTAGGATCTACAATCTCTATATTAAAACATAAATCTATTACTACTGATTAACAGTGGAGTGAAAATGCTGTGTTTAAAAGTGCATCCATGCAACTGGTTAAATAACCAAACAACCATAAAGTGACAGCTAGCTCCAATACCATAAATACTTTGATGCAAATAAATATTAATTATTAGTGAGTAAATATCATAAATATCCTAAATTAAAAAATAAAAATTTGTAATTTCCAACTGTGAATAATTAATAAAGTGCAACCCATCAAAAGGATAAATAAAATATATACAAAAATTATCGAGAATTAATTGCAATTAATGCCATCGTCATCCAGACACATGTGTCTTAAAACAATGATGACAGCATTTTGAAATTGAAGAAAAACAGTTCATAGATTTATAAATAGGTGGCGCTGTTGTAGAGGTAGACAAGTCCTTCTATTAAGATCTGTGTCTGTCTTTATGTGTTAAATAAGTCGTTCCTATAGTGGTGCCTCCTAGTTCAGTCTCTCAGAACTCTCACCTTAAAACAGTAGAAATCAAGCTTTGGTAAAATGCCTTTTGAAGTGTAGAAGTACTGTCTGGTGACTTCTCCTTTTTGCTGCTCAGCTCTCCTTATTATCTCCTTATTTCCTCCGCTCTAGTGTAGCTCAGACCCAGGGGAGGAAGAGGGGGGAGAGAGAGGGGGGGAGACAAAGAGAAGGGGGAGAGAAGATAGGCTCCACTAGTGTATTATTGTTTTTAAGCAAAGGGAGATATTTATTTAATCTATGCTCTTACATTTACAAGCATATAAATAGGCAGAGTAAAAACGTATGAGAAGCCTGGCGTTCTCAGCGCCCTCTCACTTGTGTAGACAGCTGTGTGCCGCTCCAGCCAATCCCTACGCGTTACGACACGTCACGTGTCTTCATCTGGGGAACCGGATTGGCTGTTGTCTGTATCCTTATATGTAATGAAATCCGGAAATGCTGAAACCGCCATTTTACTTGTGGGTGTGCTGTTAAGTTCGGCCGTCTGTGTATTGAAACCGGAAGTACTAAAACGGCCATTTTACTTATGGTTATGCTTATAATGAACGGCGGTCATTTGTCTTTAGATTTGCCAGAAGTTAGTTCGCCGCCATTTCGTTGTAGATGGATATAGCACTACTCTATGTGTTGGACTCCTATGTGAGCAGCCATTATTTTGGTGGGAATACAAATAGATAATCATTCTTATTTACGGCCAATAAGTGTAAGAGAAATTTCACCATAGGGGCCACACTATAGTAAATGACCTTCATGGTGCACTTAGTATTAGTATACAATAAAAATATGTATAGAATTATATATATAAATACCAATTTTGTCGAAGACCAAACTGCGGTATACATATGAAAACAGGTGAGAGTGCTCTGATACAGCAGCAAAGAGATACATTATACATAATAAAAACAATTAAACAACAAATATCTTCTAATACAATACTACTCCGATACCTAATTAAAATTAAAGCTACTGGTCAATATTTCAACATGTACAAGTCATTGTAATAATCATACATAATACTAATGGGATTAAACAATGCACAATCATAAAATTAAATCCAAGATGGACATAAAATTAATATATGATATATGATAAAAATTGCTAAATTCTATTATAGATCAGTTATATTAGCCAATGCCAAAAGTAGTATAGTTACACCTTTAAAATTAAGTAATGTTCCATAAAAAACAATAAAATTTATTAGAATACAAAATAAGATAAAGATTATTCAATAAAATAGTAAAATATTAAAAATTATTCAGAAAGCAATTTAAATCAAATTCCACGTTGAGACCCCCAGGTACTAAAGTGCGTAAAGTATGAATCCACCTGGATTCTTTCCGGCTAATATCGCGGACTAGATGACTACCTCTCCACATGGGTTTGTGTTTTTCAATTCCCCAAAATTGGAGATGTGTGGGGTCTCTGTTGTGTACTAATGCAAAATGTTTGGACACGTTGTGTTTGGGAAAGCCCGATTTTATATTTTGCACATGTTCTTTTATTCTTGTCTTAAGTGCTCTTTTTGTGCGGCCTACATATTGGAGATTACAGCTGCACTGAAGTACATACACAACCCCTTCAGTGTGGCATCCTATAAAATCTTTAATGGTAAAATTTTGTCCTGTATTAGTAGCTGTAAACTCTTTACGTTTTCCTTGAAATTTTTTCGCGTGTCGACAAGCGTAGCAGTTACGGCAGGGATAAAAACCTTTTCCTGAAAAGAATGTATATGCGGATGTTGGGGGAGGCTCAATGACTGACTTAACGATAAGATCTCTAATAGTTGGTGCCCTCTTGTAAACTATATTGGGTCTTTCTGGTAATATATCCTTGAGATCTTTATCGTTTTTTAAAATGTGCCAATGTTTTTGTATAACTTTAGCTACATCTTTGTATTGTGTGTTAAAATCTAATATTATGCTAGGTGCTTCTTGTTGGATTCTCGTCTTAGGTTGTTCTTCAAGCATTTTCTCTCGGTCCATACAACTGACATGTTCGATCTGGTTTTTTATCCAATCTTCATTATAACCTTTTACTCTAAATCTTTCTCCAATCACCTGTGCTTGACTCCGATAGTCTTCTTCTTTTGTACAATTCCTTCTCAATCTTGTAAATTGTCCTTTTGGGATGTTATATAGCCACGATTTGTAGTGACAGCTATCTGCTGACAGGTAGCTATTAGCATCTACTTTTTTAAAATGCGTTTTGGTGACTATTTTCTGTCCTTCTAAACTTATGTTTAAGTCTAGAAAATCTATTTCTTTCTCTTCTATTCTCCATACCAAATTAATATTTTTTGTGTTGTCGTTCAATTTATTTAAAAATGTTTCCAGATTGTTTCTATCCCCATTCCACACTATCACTACATCGTCTATAAACCTTTTGTACAACGTAAGTTCGGCGGGGGTACTTGTATATACTGCCATTTCTTCCCACTGCGCCATAAATGCATTCGCCACTCCTGGTGCAAATTTGGCACCCATGGCTATTCCCACTAGTTGTTTAAAATAGGTTTGATTGTGCCAAAAATAATTGCACTTAAGGCAGAAATCGAGACATTTCAGTATATATTTCCTCTGTTTACAAATTAAAGTACTGTATTTTCTTAAAAGCCATTTTGTTGCTGAGATCGCATCGTGGTGTTGTACTATTGTTTAAAGCGATGTAACATCTGCGGTGGCCAGTAATGTACGTCCCTCTAGTACTGGCACTGTATTTAAAAGTTGTAGTATATGTTTAGTATCTTTTAAATACGCTTGTGTTTGCTGAACCGCTGGTTGTATAAAATAGTCAATGTATTTACCCATTCTTGATGTAAGGGAATCAATACTATTGACTATAGGTCTTCCCGGTGGATTCTCTTTATTCTTGTGGATTTTGGGAATTGTGTAAATTATCGGTATTCGACAGGTTTCTGGTATTAAATATTTACTCTCTTTCGGGTTTAGTATATTTTTCCTCATGCCTAGATCTACTAGAGCTTCTAATTGTTTCTTATACTTTGAAGTGGGATTTCCAAGTAATCTGGTATATGTCGTTTCATCCTCTAGCTGCCTATTTAATTCGGTCAAATATTGTTCTTTTGACTGCAGCACTATTGCACCTCCCTTATCCGCCGGCCTGATTACAATATCTTTCCTTTCCGTAAGGCGTTTGATGCCATTTTTTATATGTATAGGATCTGTGACTTTTTTAATCTTTATGGAGTCTATATCCTGTAAGACTAGATTCTTGAAGACTTCCACATTTTGGTTATTGGACATCTGTGGGTTGAATAATGAGGCATTCCGTAGTGTACTATGTACTTCTGACTGTGCAATTTCTATTTTTGGATTTACTGGCTTCCACAGGTTGTTCATCATATATTTTTTAATGTTAATTTTCCTGATGTATTTTTGTATCCCAATGTACGTGTTAAACTTATTGAGATTATTTTTAGGTGCATGTTTAAGGCCCTTGTCGAGTACAGCCAGCTCTTCTGTTGTTATTTGTTTACCGCTTATATTCACTACATTTTCTCCAACTATACTCTTTTTCTTTTGGAGTCTCTTCCCTGATCTCCGTCCTCTCTTCGTTCTGGCGTATTTCTTCTGTGTTCTTCTTGGGGACGTCTCCTGGGTGAGTGGTAGACCTCTTGAGGGGGTCTTTGCGGCGAGTATTCTCTCCTCTCTCTCTCTCTAAAAAAGGCCTTTGTGTGTTATAATTTTGTTGGTACCCGTAATAGTGGGGGTCTTGGTAATGATGTTCTTGGTAGTCTCTGATAGGATCAAATCTATTGTACGTGGGTATCGGATTGTGTCTATATCCGTCTCGATATTCATGTTGATATGGTGGTATTCTATTTTCCCTTGTATTTCTCTCATTCTGTTGCCAATTTCTGTTATTAAAGGGTTTCCTAAAGGGTTTCTTTCCTCCTCTTTTTGGAGTGTGTTGCCCGTAACCGTAGTTGTTTCTTTGGTTATAATTAGTTCTTGGTGTACCTCCATATGTATCTCTTTCATCTCTTCTTATTTGATTGGGGCCATCTGTATAAGGTCTATCTCTATGTGCACGTGGTGTTTCCGTTCTTCTCTTTTTTTCTTCCCACCTAGGTGGGTTGAGTGCGTGCGTTGTTGTGGGGTCTTGGATTCCAACCTACCTTTCCGGAGTTGAGTATGCAGATGCAGGAGGGTCGGGTTCAACTTTACTTTGCCATTTGAAGACCTGATTGGTCTTGTAATCCGTTACATCCCTTTGGTATTTTTTCATTTTCCGATTTTGTACTTCTAGGTCTTTGGTTATTAGATCCTTATTGAGTTGGGTTGCCAGTCTTTTAAAGTCCGCTGTTTCTTTGAATTGTTCCATTTTTTGTTTAATTTCTTCTATCTGTTGTTCCAGTAGTATGGCTTTCTTGTGTTTACGTCCTAGTAGAAATTTTAGACCTTCAATGCTTTTCCCATTGTAGAACGCAAACCATTCTTCCATTGAATCTTTGTCAGCCAGCCCATCATTTGGTGGTACTTCCCACCTTAATCTTCTGGGGACAATGTTTTCTCTAATATATCTCTCGTATGTATTAGTGTCCCACCATAGATTGATCTTTTTTTCCATATGATGTCCTAATTTTCTGGTCATACTTTCCAGATCTGTATTTCGTGTTTTATTGAGTGGGTTAAATACCTCATCTAGATTTACTTTTCTATTCTCAATATAGGTAAATATATCCATATTAGCTGCAAAGGTGTAATATGTGAAATCTCAAACAGTGAATAGTAAAATTTCCTTCGCGCTAGTGGATGTGACAAATACTAATAACACGATAGTGTAGGTTAATAAATGAATAAATAAAGAAATAAATTAAAATAAAAATATTGCTGCAAAATAAAAGTGCTCACACAACCACTTAATGAAATGATAATATAGAAGATTTCGCGCAATATTTACTTGAGTGATGTGTATAAGGTGGGGTAGGAGCAAAAGTGATTGAAGTATTAGTAACTGTGATAGTGTTAATAAGGATCTACAATCTCTATATTAAAACATAAATCTATTACTACTGATTAACAGTGGAGTGAAAATGCTGTGTTTAAAAGTGCATCCATGCAACTGGTTAAATAACCAAACAAATAGTAGATGGATACTAAGTATAAATACATCATTATAATCAATTATTATTCGCTTCCATTATTATCTATCAATAGCTTCTATTATTATCATTTGTTATGAGCTAGTTTTATATCTATCATTATTAACAGAGAATACAGATAATGACAGGGTCTCTTTCATGGTGAATATATAAATATAAATGATCAGATTGGGGGATTTACCTCTCTTTACTGTCAGTGACACATGGCATTTTTTTTTCTTACACTGGAGACACCTTGTCACCTTATCACCATTCTAGGTCACCCTGTGTTATCCAAACTTTCTACAAAGTCTAACCTAAACCCTCTATATACAAATTACCAGAGCACAGCGCTGGGTTTTCTGCTATTTACATAGCAGTACAATTGTATGAATCTTACCTAAAAAAAAAATCCTGCGCTTAACGCACATTCAAACAAATGTGCAAAAAAACAATTAAAATGAATAAAATCATTCATCAGAAAATAAAAAATGAACAGTTGTGAGAGCCACAGCCTAGTAGGTCCGAATATAAGACTCAGAAAAAGAGATTTAAAAGTGACTTGCTGCGCTTCTCTAAGTGAGCAAAAGATAGCAACAAATATATATCCAACAGTAATGAAATGGTAAGAAAAAACTGTGTATATAAAAGTACAATGTTATGTCAATAATCCTTAAAAAGTCCTTCACGAGGATTCATATACATAAATCCACTACTGACAGTTCAATTGAAAATTAAATATCCTAGTGATTAATCTGTGTACAGAATCAACAGACCCAGCATGAAAAGGTGCTCATAGAAAGGCCGTCTCCACATAAATTCACTCCTCTTACCAGAGATTTTTTATTTTAAAGTATAGAGATCTGATTCGTTTTTTAAAATTTCCACAAGACCCCGTAGTTATAAGGAAGGAGGGGGTTTCATCCACATCCAGCCTCAGCAATATTAACTTCCAAGAATCTCAGCCAGTGTTCAATGAAATATATAGGTTGGCCCGTGATGGTTCTCAAACAGGTCTACCGGTGGTGAGATGAACCATACACACAATAAAACTACACACATCTGTCCAGACAGGGTGGAGGTGTGTGCAGTTTTAGTTTTCCTCTCCTGTACATACTGCCCACTGTCATACCCTCCACACTCCTCTCATGTACATACTGCCATTGTCATAGCCTCCACTCTCCTCTCCTGTACATTCTGTCCACTGTCATACCCCCCACATTCCTCTCCTGTATATACTTCCCACTGTCATAACCTCTGCACTCCTCTCCTGTACATACTGCTCACTGTCATACCCTCTACACTCCTCTCCTGTATATACTGCCCACTTTTATACCCTACACACTCCTATCCTGTATATACTGCCCACTTTCATTCCATCCGCACTCCTCTCCTGTATATACTGCCCACTGTCATACCCTCCACAATCCTCTCCTGTACATACTTCCCACTGTCATCCCCTCCACACTCCTCTCCTGTACATACTTCCCACTATCATACACTCCACATTCCTCTCCTGTACATACTGCCCACTGTCATACCCTCCACGCTCCTCTCCTGTACATACTTCCCACAGCCATACCCTCCACGCTCCTCTCCTGTACATACTGCCCATTGTTATACCCTCCGCACTTCTCTCCTGTACATATTTCCCAAAGTCATACCCTCCGCACTACTTTCCTGTACATAATAATATGGTAAAACAGTATGTGGCGCTAATCTAGGTGTACCACTTACAATAATAAAAAACTTCAAAGTAGCATGAAGCTCAATACTACCTTAATAATGCACGTGTTGCCTATAATGTAGCGACCAATGAACACCTGCAAAGGGTAAATATGAACCAGTGTGCATGTTATATTGACATGAACACTGCACTTCAGTACACACTCCTATCTTCTCTCGTTGAGGAGCAGCCAAATTCTACTACAGTGGTAAATAATAGTGATCATTCCTGATAAATAAATCTCCCATGTGAAATTGTGATCAATAATATAAAATGGGTATTGCTGGTGAATGAAATATTAAATAAATAAATAAATAAATGGCAGTTCCTAAAATAAATCATACAGTATGCGTAGTAATCCACAGCACAATATGTGAAAATACCATTTACCCTGCACTTATAATGTGTATTGGCCCCTGACAGTAAAGGGGCCCTCAGTCTGCAGGTCTGAGGTGGAGGGGCCCCTATCCTATAAGACTAAAGACGAGAGGCCCCTAACAGTGTGCAGTAAAGCAGAGGCCTAAGGTGGAGGGGCCCCTCACAGTGCTTAGTTTGGGGGCCCTTATCTTGTAGTAGTTATGACTCCTAGCAGTGCACAGTAAAGAGAGCCATCACCCTGTATACCTGAGGGGTAAGGCGCCCCCATTCTGCAGGGCTAGGGGGAAGGGGCCCCTGAATGTATACTGTGACCCCCCCCCGCCCCCCCAATATATGTTAATGCCTCTATTTTTCATGTTTAAAGTGTAAGGGTCCATACTAAGTGCTACTGCAGGGGAGAGAGGCTTACTCTTTAATCCTGAGAAAGAGAGCCCCCCCATCCAGGGGCGGACTGACAAAACTCAGGGCCCCTGGACCAAATAAAGCAAGGGCCCCTTGTCAGGCCCCGCCCCTACATTTTCACATTCAACAATAACCAAAATACAGGAAGTGAAACTGGCAACTCTAATGGGACCTGGAGGGGGGTCTCTCTCTAGCAGAGGCACTCTCTGAGTCCATTAGAGAGTCCTTTATAAAGTTTCCCCTCCAGGCCCCATTAGAGACTACAACAGAGTCTAATGGGACCTGGAGGGGGGTCTCTCTCTAACAGTGTCCATTGGAGAGCCTCTGTTAGAGAGAGACCCCCCTTCAGGACCCATTACAGACTACAAAGGACTATAATGGGACCTGAAGGGAGGTCTCTCTCAAACAGAGGTGCCCCTTTTAGTGTCCATTAGAGAGTCTCTGTTAGAAAGAGCCCCCTCCAGGCCCCATGAGAGACTACAGAGGAGTCTAATGGGACTTGGAGGGGGCCCTCTTTCTAACAGAGTGTACTGTAAACACCTTCATTGACTCTGGTCCTCAGGGGATCCCCTCCTTGTGCCATGACTCTCACCCCTGCCCAACCTCTCACAAGGTAGACATAAAATTGGCGCTGTGTAGCACTCCACTTACCTTATCTGTGGGTACTGTAGCTGCTCCAGCATCCTCTGTGGCTGGCTGACTCCCTGCTGTAGGTGGGTGGCTGGCACCCTGCTGTGGCTAGGTGCCTGGCTAGCTCCCGCATTCTCTGTAGCTGGATCCTGTGGGTGGCTGGTTCCCTGCTGTGGGTGGCTGGCACCCTGCTGTGACTGGGTGCCTGGCTGGCTCCCATGTCCTCTGTGGCTGGGTGGCACTCAAAAGCAGGGAGGGGCCAGGAGTGCTGGCGAGGGATTGAAGAAGGGGAGAATAGGGGCTGGTCTGTGCAAAACCACTGCAAAGAGCAGGTAAGTGTAACTTGTTTATTATTTTGATAGGCAGCACTAGTGGGCACACAGCACTGGTGGGCACAGATAGGCAGCACTGGTGGGCACAGATAGGCAGCACTGGTGGGCAGGCAGCACTGGTGGGCACAGATAGGCAGCACTGGTGGGCAGGCAGGACTGGTAGGAACAGATAGGCAGCACTGGTGGTCAGGCAGCACTGGTGGGCACAGATAGGCAGTACTGGTGCACAGGCAGCACAGATAGGCAGCACTGGTGGTCAGGCAGCACTGGTGGGCACAGATAGGCAGCACTGGTGGGCACAGATAGGCAGCACTGGTGCACAGGCAGCACAGATAGGCAGCACTGGTGGGCAGGCAGCACTGGTAGGAACAGATAGGCAGCACTGGTGGGCAGGCAGCACTGGTGGGCACAGATAGGCAGCACTGGTGGTCACATAAAGGCAGCACTGGTGGGCAGGCAGCACTGGTGGGCAGATAGGCAGCACTGGTGGGCACCGATAGGCAGCACTGGTGGGCACATATAGGCTGCACTGGTGGTCGGGCAGCACAGGTGGGCACAGATAGGCAGCACTGGTGGGCACAGATAGGCAGCACTGGTGGGCAGGCAGCACTGGTGGGCAGGCAGCACTGGTGGGCAGGCAGCACTGGTGGGCACAGATAGGCAGCAATGGTGGGCAGGCAGCACTGGTGGGCACAGATAGGCAGCACTGGTGGGCACAGATAGGCAGCATTGGTGGGCAGGCAGCACTGTTGGACACAGATAGGCAGCACTGGTGGGCACAGATAGGCAGCACTGATGGGCAGGCAGCACTGGTGGGCACAGATAGGCAGCACTGATGGGCAGGCAGCACTGGTGGGCGCATATTGGCAGCACTGATGGCACAGATAGGCAGCACTGGTGGGCAGCCAGCACTGGTGGGCACAGATAGGCAGCACTGGTGGGCAGGCAGCACTGTTGGACACAGATAGGCAGCACTGATGGGCAGAGATAGGCAGCACTGGTGGGCAGGCAGCACTGGTGGGCACAGATAGGCAGCACTGGTAGGCAGGCAGCACTGGTGGGCACAGATAGGCAGGCAGCACTGGTGGGCACAGATAGGCAGCACTGGTGGGCAGGCAGCACAGATAGGCAGCACTGGTGGGCACAGATAAGCAGCACTGGTGGGCAAAGATAGGCAGCACTGGTGGGCAAAGATAGGCAGCACTGGTGGGTAGGCAGCACTGGTGGGCACAGACAGGCAGCACTGATGGACAGGCAGCACTGGTGGGCACAGATAGGCAGCACTGGTGGGCACAGATAGGCAGCACTGATGGGCAGGCAGCACTGGTGGGCAGGCAGCACTGGTGGGCACAGATAGGCAGCACTGATGGGCAAGCAGCACTGGTGGGCATAGATAGGCAGCACTGGTGGGCAGGCAGCACTGGTGGGCACAGATAGGCAGCACTGGTGGGCAGGCAGCACTGGTGGGCACAGATAGGCAGCACTGGTGGGCACAGATAGGCAGCACTGGTGGGTAGGCAGCACTGGTGGGCACAGATAGGCAGCACTGGTGGGCAGGCAGCACTTTTGGACACAGATAGGCAGCACTGGTGGGCACAGATAGGCAGCACTGATGGGCAGGCAGCACTGGTGGGCACAGAAAGGCAGCACTGATGGGCAGGCCGCACTGGTGGGCACAGATGGGCAGCATTGGTAGGCAGGCAGCACTGGTGGGCACAGATAGGCAGCACTGGTGGGCAGGCAGCACTGGTGTGCACAGATAGGCAGCACTGATGGGCAGGCACAGATAGGCAGCACTGGTGGGCAGGCAGCACTGGTGGGCACAGATAGGCAGCACTGGTGGGCACAGATAGGCAGCACTGGTGGTCACATAAGAGCAGCACTGGTGGGCAGGCAGCACTGGTGGGCACATATAGGCAGCACTGGTGGGCAGGCAGCACTGGTGGGCATAGATAGGCAATGCTGGTGGGCAAAGATAGGCAGCACTGATGAGTAGGCAGCACTGGTGGGCACAGATAGGCAGCACTGGTGGGCAGGCAGCACTGGTGGGCACAGGTAGGCAGCACTGGTGGGATCAGATTGGTAGCACTGTTGGACAGGCAGCACTGGTGGGCACAGATAGGCAGCACTGGTGGGCAAAGATAGGCAGCACTGGTGGGCAAAGATAGGCAGCACTGGTGGGTAGGCAGCACTGGTGGGCACAGATAGGCAACACTGGTGGACAGGCAGCACTGGTGGGCACAGACAGGCAGCACTGATGGGCAGGCAGCACTGGTGGGCACAGATAGGCAGCACTGATGGGCAGGCTGCACTGGTGGGCACAGATAGGCAGCACTGATGGGAAGGTCGCACTGGTGGGCACAGTTAGGCAGCACTGGTGGGCAGGCAGCACTGGTGGGCACAGATAGGCAGCACTGGTGGGCACAGATAGGCAGCACTGGTGGGCACAGATAGGCAGGCACTGGTGGTCACATAAAGGCAGCACTGGTGGGCAGGCAGCACTGGTGGGCACATATAGGCAGCACTGGTGGGCAGGCAGCACTGCTGGGCACAGATAGGCAGCAGTGGTGAGCAGGCAGCACTGGTGGGCACAGATAGGCAGCACTGATGGGTAGGCAGCACTGGTGGGCACAGATAGGCAGCACTGATGGGCAGGCAGCACTGGTGGGCACAGATAGGCAGCACTGGTTGACATAGATAGGCAGCAATGGTGGGCAGGCAACACTGGTGGGCACAGATAGGCAGCACTGGTGGGCAGCACTGGTGGCTCTTTACACAGATCAGGGTCACGCCGTACCCTAGCAACAAGGCGTGCCAACGATCACTGCGTGAGAGCGGTCGTTCTGGGGGGGCATCAAATGATGTCAACCCAGAACAAGAGCCGCACCGCCGAGCCGTCATTTGATGGTGGGCGGGCGGCAAGTGGTTAAAGGGTAAATTCACCTGTAGTAAAAAAAAATAAAATAAATGTACATGATTTTGCGGGTTAAACGATGTGCATTTATTATTTTCTTACTTTGGAGCCTGCAAAGTATTGCACCGATGATCAGTGGATCATAGGTGCAATGTGAGGCTTCTGCAGACACTGACAGCTGGCTGCCTGTACTCCATATGCACCTTTAGACCCCTTTCACACTGAGGTACTTTACAGGCACTATAGCGCCTCTCCTGTCACTCCAATGTGAAAGTCCGGGCCTTTCACCCTGGAGCGGTGCGCTGGCAGGACATAGAAAAAAAGTACTGCTAGCAGCTTCTTTGAGGCGCTTTAGGAGCGGTGTATACACTGCTCCTAAAGCGCCCCTGCCCATTGAAATCAATAGGCAGCGCCGCCACAGCAGCGCTCTGCTGGCGCTTTTAACCCTTTTTTGGCCGCACGCGAGGGTTAAAAGCGCCGCTAAAATGACAGTAAAGCGCTGATAAAAATAGCAGCGCTTTACCGCCGACACCTGGGCGATGTGAGTGTGAAAGTGCCCTGAGGCTCCTTTCACACGGGCTTGCCTGTTTGACGGACTCCGCTTGCTCAGTAATGGATCGTTCCGTTGATCCCCACTGAGCAGGCGGATCACAAGTCCGTTTCCATTCACTGTGCAGAGACGGACCTGTCAGAGTCCCGCTCTCCTCTATGGGGAGATCGGATAAAAACGAACCGCCTGCCTGTTTTCAACCAATCCAATCCACTGCTATCTGATCCTGTCTGCCAAATCCAGACGGATGGTGACCCTATTTTCCATCCGACTGGATTTGGTAGACAGGATCAGATCGGATAGCAGTGGATGTCAGCAGACATGCACCGCTGACATCCACTGCCCCGTAGGGGTGAATGGAGTGTGATCAGATCCGCCTTAAAAACTGACAGATGGACCTGATCGGAAAGCATGTGTGAAAGGGCCCTTAGTAACATGGTACCAAAGCTGAGCTTATCCTTGAGAGAGCTTACAGTCTAAAAACCATGTCTCACCTATATACATGCCCACACTGACTCACAGGGTAGAGCCCCACCTGCCCACACAAACAGGGAAGGTGAGGGTGTAGAGCGGGTACAGAGCGGCTACTGTGCAGATGAAGGATTTTGGAGCTGCCATCACACTACTCAGGAGTGAGGCCTCCTGTGTAGGAGTGAGGTGTTGGGGTGCCATTGGAGCATTGGATTAGTTAGAGGGTGTTTAAAAATTAGAGCTTTAACTACTTGCCGTCCGAGCTATAGCCAAAAGACGGCTACAGCGCTGACTTAATTTGCCAGGAGGGCGTCCATGGATGTCCTCCCGTGCTTCAGTGGCCTGCGCGGCGTTCTCTGTAATCAGAGACTCGCCTGATCACAGATCTGAGTAAGGGGTCAATCCCGACCCCTTACCAGGTGATCAGTTGTCAGCCAATGACAGCTGATCATGTGACCTAAACAGAGCCGGTAATCGGCTATTTTTTCTCCTCACACTGATAGCTCGAGGAGAAAAAAAAAAAGCTGATCGCCAGTGGCTGCGAGAGGGACATCGGTCCTGATCGTGGAGAGGCTTCTGTGCCCACTAGCCAAAACTACCAGTGCCCACCAGCACCACAGTGCCACCTATCAGTGCCCAGTGTGTCATCACCAGTGCTGCCTATCAATATCACTTACCAGTGCCCACAGTGCCACCCATCAGAGCCACCTACCAGTGCTCATCAGTGACATCTATCAGTGCCACCCACCAGTGCCTTATCAGTGCCATCTTATCTGTGCCTATCAGTGCCATCTTATCAGTGCCCATCAGTGTCATCTTATCTATGCCCATCAGTGCAGCCTCATCAGCGAATATCAATGAAGGAGAAAAATTACCCGTTTGCAAAATTTTATAACAAAACTATTAAACATGTTTATTTTTTTTTCCAAATTTTTTGTCTATTTTTGTTTGTTTAGCAAAACATAAAAACCCCAGCTGTGATTAAATACCACCAAAAGAAGGCTCCATTTGTGTGAAAAAAGGTATAAAAATTTAATTTGAGTACAGTGTAGCATGACCGCGCAATTGTCATTCAAAGTGCGACAGCGCTGAAAGCTAAAAATTGGTCTGGTCGGGAGGGGGGTTTAAGTGCCCAGTAAGCAAGTGGTCAATATACAGTAGCATGTTGACGATTAGAATTAGATAATAATAATAGTAGATGGATGCCAATAATAGTATAAATACATCATTATAATCTATTATTATTTGCTTCCATTATCTATCAATAGCTTCTATTATTATCATTTGTTATGAGCTAGTCTTATATCTATTATTATTAATAGAGAATACAGATAATGACAGGGTCTCTTTCATGGTGAATATATAAATGATCAGATTGGGGGATTTACCTCTCTTTACTATTAGTGACACATGGCTTCAGTAAATGCCCGCCCCCTCTCTCTCTCCCTTTCTCTAAATCCTCTAGTGATAGTCTCCGCCCTCTTAGCGTCCAGCTGTGATTCTGTAGGAAGACATTAAGGTGGGCGTGACGGAGAACAGCTGAATCGAGTTCCTCCTCTAGGTGGTCTATCGCAGGCTGATCCCCCCTCCGAGTGACGCACAAAGGTAACGCCCTCTCGCCGCGCTCGCACTGATTGCGGTCTCTGGAGCAGGCTCCGCCCCCTCATTCCTGCTATCTATCAGCTTTGAGCTTGTGGTTCTGCCATTGATCAGTAAGCGTGGCCTGTGTAATTCTGCTTGACAGCTAGGGTGTCCCGGGCTCCCGGCTCCTCCCACACATTTTCCGATCAGAGCTGTGAGGACAGCAACACGACTTCATATAATACATGTATCGCCCAGCTGTGTATGCAGAGCCTCAGAGTCTCATTCACTCCGCTCCTCCATTGCCGTGCTGAGAGACCCAGAGTGGGAGGAGCATGGCTTGTGTACAGGGAGGAGGGAGGGAGGTGATGATCAGTGGAAGGTCTGGGGAGGTGAGCTGAAACTTTTAGATCAGGACTCCGGAGGATTGGTTTACAGGACATGACAAGGGATCGGCTAATGAGGATGGGAAGAGCAGGGAGTGTGTGGGGAGTCGGCTGAGTGTGTAGCCTTCCTCACACCTAACACATCTCTCCCAAGCTGGCACACAGGATTATATAATCCTCCCCCAGCACTCTGTGTATGTCCACATCATGTCACCTTATCACCATCCCATGTCACCCTGTGTTATCCAAACTTTCTACAAAGTCTAACCTAAACCTTCTATATACAAATTACTAGAGCACAGCGCTGGGTTTTCTGCTATTTACATAGCAGTACAATTGAATAAATCTTATCTAACAAAAATCCTGCGCTTATCCCACCTTCAAACAAATGTGTAAAAAAATATATATATTTAAAATTAATCAAATCATTGATCAGAAAAATAAAAAATTAACAGTTGTAAGAGCTGCAGCCCAGTAGGTCCGAATGCAAGACTCAGAAAAAGATTTAAAAGTGACTTGCTGCTCTTCTCTAAGTGAGCAAAAGATAGCAACAAATATACATCCAACAGTAATAAAATAGTAAGAAAAAACTGTGTATATAAAGTGCAATGTCAGTGAATAATCCTTAAAAAGTCCTTCACGAGGATTCATATACATAAATCTACGAATGACAGTTAAATTGAATATTAAATATCCCAGTGATTAATCTGTGTATAGAATCAACAGGCCCAGCATGAAAAGGTACTCATACAGAGGCCGTCCCCACATAACGTCACGTCTCTTACCAGAGATTTTTTATTTTAAATTATAGAGATCTGATTCGCTTTTTAAAATTTCCACAAGACCCCGTAGTTATAAGGAGGGAGGGGGTTTCATCCACATTCAGCCTCAGCAGTAAGGATGATCTCAGGCGTGTTCGCAAACCACACGTGCAGAGCCCGCCAGGAAGTCGGCACTGCACAGCGCTAACCACAAGCAATGAGACATTTCCCGATCTCTGCAGCCGCGCATCGGGACAATGTGTGTGTGTATATTTTATATATATATATATATATATATATATATATATATATATATATATATATACACATACACACACACACACATTGAGCCCTCCCCCAATCTTGTGCAGACTTAAAGTTGAAGGGCCCCATACTGAGTGCTAATGGGGGCCGCTTACCTTCTATGCCTGAGAGAGAGAAAGGGACCCCTGACAGTACTGGCAGTAAAGGGGGCCTTGCCCTGGAGGTCTGCGGTTAAGGGGCCCCCCCTCAAGGTGTCATTATGAGAAGGACCATTTACCCTGCACTTATAAGGGGGGGCCCTGAAAGTATACTGTGACACCCCCCCCCCCCCCCATATATGTTAAGGCCTCTATTTTTCATGTTTAAAGTGTAAGGGCCCATACTGAATGCTACTGGAGGGGAGAGAGGCTTACTCTTTAATCCTGAGAAAGAGAGCCCTCCCCCCATCCAGGGGCGGACTGACAACACTCAGGGCCCCCAGACCAAATAAAGCAAGGGCCCCTTGTCAGGCCTCGCCCATGACCCGCCCCTACATTTTGACATTCAACAATAACCAAAATACAGGAAGTGAAGCAGGCAGCGCTAATGGGACCTGGAGGGGGGTCTCTCTCTAACAGAGGCCCTCTCTGTGTCCATTAGAGAGTCCTTTAGAAAGTTTCCCCTCCAGGCCCCATTAGAGACTACAATAGAGTCTAATGGGACCTGGAAGGGGGTCTCTCTCTAACAGTGTCCATTGGAGAGTCTCCGTTAAAGTGAGACCCCCCCTTCAGAACCCGTTACAGATTACAAAGGACTATAATGGGACCTGAAGCGGGGTCTCTCTGAAACAGAAGTGCCCCTTTCAGTGCCCATTAGAGAGTCTCTGTTAGAAAGAGCCCCCTCCAGGCCCCATGAGAGACTACAAAGGACATACCTCCCAACTTTTTGAGATGGGAATGAGGGACACCCATCAGCAAAAGTATACAGGCATAAGCCACACCCCTTGTCACGCCCCCTTAAAGGAGAATTGTACAAAAAAACAAGATTGAATGAACCCACAAGTGCTTTTTTTTTACCACTACTATTCCTTTATATTGGCTTTTGAAATTTACAAATGCGGCAATTTAGAAATCAGATGAAAGGTTTAGCTCTGGAAAACACTTTTTGATAGATAAAAAGTGCATTTAATATACATCTATATAGATCAGACCAAAATTAGGGACAAATGAGGAGGAATAAGGGACAGAGGGACATTGCTCCAAATCAGGGACAGTCCCTCGAAATCAGGGACAGTTGGGAGCTATGCAAAGGAGTCTAATGGGGTTTGGAGGGGGCCTCTTTCTAACAGAGTGTACAGTAAACACCTTCATTGAGTCTCGTCCACAAAGGAGCTCCTCCTTGTGCCATGACTCTCACCCCTGCCCCAACCTCTCAAAAAGTAGAAATATAATTGGAGCTGTGTAGCGCTCCTCTTACCTTACCTATGGGTACTGTAGCTGTGGCTGCTCCTGGATCCTCTGTGGCTGGCTCTTGTGGCTGGCTGGCCGACTCCATGCGGTGGGTGGGTGGCTGGCACCCTGCTGTAGCTGGGTGCCTGGCTAGCTCCCGCATCCTCTGTAGCTGGATCCTGTGGGTGGCTGGCTGGCTGGCTGGCTCCCTGCTGTGTGTGCCTGGCTGGCTCCTGCATCCTCTGTGGCTGGCAATCCTGTGGGGGGCACTCAACAGGAGGGAGGGGCCAAGAGCGCCAGTGAGGGATCCAAGAAGAGGAGGGTCCGGGCTGCTTTGTGCAAAACCACTGCACGGAGCAGGTAAGTGTAATATGTTTGTTATTTTTAAAGAAGAAAAAAAAAACAAGACTTTAGTATCACTTTAATTTGCATGCTAAGCTTTTTTATGACGGAAGAAACACTCTGGTGTCATAGATGGGTCGTCCAGTCAAAATCTTTTAAGTTTTTTTATTTTTTATTATTTTGTTTGGAATGGGGAATCATTAGTATGCCAGACAGATTTTTACTGCAATAATTCTATGATATCCTAAGGTGACCCTGTCACCAGACTGTTCATTGCAGCAACAATTAACCCAAAAGATTATATGTAAATTTAACATTATTTATTGATATTATTTACCTGTTAAATTTTTCCTTGTGTAGACGTCCAAAAACACTGAGACTGGTGCTGGTTGCCGACATGTTGGACATGGTGTCAGCAGCCCCAGCTGATTTAGCGCTGTCATTCTAGTGACATATAGCAGTGGTTATCAACCTTCTTGATATGGAGGGCCTCAAATGCAGCCCTTGACAATGCCAAAGGACAGCACATACAATTCAATGAATCAAATTAGTGGTATGCTCCGCGCTCACGATGGTGATGGGTTGCAGCCCCCCTATTAGGTTCCCAAAGGAAATAGAGGAAAACACTGTCCAGCACCTGCCCAGAGATCGCTCCTCAGTAGCTACGGGCTGGGTCCTCATATGAAGGAAAAAAAGCCTCCCATAGTGTAGTAGCTAAACGTAAATTTATTAAAAATAGAAAAAAATCAATGGCTTCCCATCAAAGGTGTGGGAAAGCACACAAAAACTACAATGCTAGTATGTAGGAGAAGCCGGTGCACAGCGTGCGTTCCACCTGCGTCCCAGGCTCCCTACTTCCGTACTGGAAATGACGTGAAAGCGTAGCCCGCCCTTTTTGATAAATTTACTTTTAACTACTACACTGTGGGACCCTTTTTTTCCTTCATATGAGGACCCAGCCCAGAGCTACTAGGGAGCGATCTCTGGGCAGGTGCTGGTCAGTGTGCCCTACACCTAACGGTGTGGAGACAGATGGAGGAGCCCGACAGACCTACAGAGGGGACATCGGGAGAGCTGAGGAGGAAGTCCATCCACAATCACACATGCCTATTACCCCTGCAGGGGTAACAACATTTGGTGAGTGGGGACCCAACGGGGGGGAGCATTACAAGTCACCTAACTTGCTGAGCACTGAAGTCACCTGAAAGGATTATAACCAGTCATTTTGGAATCACATTCTTTTTATCATCATCTGCTGGGACTTCTATTTTTATTTTATTTTTTGATTTTTGACACACAATTTGGATGGGATTTTATATATTATATATACATATGCTCAGAAGGAGAAAGGAAAGGAGATTCCTTGCGTCTTGTGGCAATGGAAAGTTCATATATATATATATATATATATATATATATATATATATATATATATATATATTTTTTTTTTTTTTTTTTTTTTACACATATCTGTTATGGTTATGTCTAGGACAAGTTTTGCTTGACCCACTACATAATCTTCATTTGTCACACATGCATTTATGATCAAGCACGATTTTTGTTGTACTACACTTTTATATCCATCACTGACGGATATACATATACATATACATACCTAGCCCCGATAGGATAGGTACCTCCTTCCTTTTCTGGAGGCAGGTTATTCACCTACCAATTTTCTCTACACATATACGGATTAATAGGGTAGCGCCATTCACCCCATTTTTTTCCACAATTCAATGAATATTCTGTGTCAGAGACAACAGACAAAACAATATATGGGCATGATACAAGAGTTGATCAAAGACTTAAGACATGATATAGGATTTGGTCAGACACTGCAGACATGGCACAAGAGCCGGTTAGAGACTCTGGACATGGCACAAGAGCCGGTTATAGACTGTGGACATGGCACAAGAGCCGGATAGAGACTGTGGACATGGCACAAGAGCCGGTTAGAGACTGTGGACATGGCACAAGAGCCGGTTAGAGACTGTGGACATGGCACAAGAGCCGGTTAGAGACTGTGGACATGGCACAAGAGCCGGTTAGAGACTGTGGACATGGCACAAGAGCCGGTTAGAGACTGTGGACATGGCACAAGAGCCGGTTAGAGACTGTGGACATGGCACAAGAGCCGGTTAGAGACTGTGGACATGGCACAAGAGCCGGTTAGAGACTGTGGACATGACACAAGAGCCGGTTAGAGACTGTGGACACGGCACAAGAGCTGGTTAGAGACTGTGGACATGGCACAAGAGATGGTCAGAGACTTTGAATATGCAGTACTAGACTGTCAGACTGTGAACTTGCTACTGAGCCGTTGAAGACTGTGGACATGCTTCAGGAGACAATAATAGACTGGAGACATATTACACGAGACTGCTAGAAATCTCTGCTAAAACAGGCAATGGGAAAACAGAGATCAGTGTCTGCAGGGGCCCTGAGGGCTACACAAAAGTGCCAAGGGCCACAGGTTTGGCATCAGGGATATATAGTATTCCCCTTCGCTCCTCTCCTGGCTGCTGTATAAAGGGTTATGTGGGGAGGTGAGGGGAGGGGTGGGAGAGCTGGGCCAGCACAGGCAATAGTTAGACCCTTCCAAAGAATGCCTTGCAAGGAGGGAAGAGCTGTGGTAGGGATTGACTCTCTGCATTTGTCAAAAATGTTAGCGTGCTCAGAGACACATTGCAAATGAATGAAAGTTATTAATGAAAAGTATAAATGCTGCAAGTAAACATTTACAATACTTGATTTTTGGTGATTTTACTTGCATATGTTGGTGACAGGGTCTCACCGCTTCTAAAAAGATCTCGAAGAAACAAAGTGTCCCCTGTAGTCACATTCGAGGTTCTTAAAGTATTCAGCTTCATCTGAACAGTATAAAGACGTTCTCCACCACTGCATTGGGTGTAGAAAGAACCTGCAGTAAGACCCCTTTTATACTGCTGGCGCGGCCATCTCAGCGGTAAAGCGATGCTAGTTTTAATGGCGATTTACCGGTTTTTAACTCTGCTAGCAGCCGAGGAAAGGCTTAAAAGTGCCCGTGAAGAGCTTTGCAGGCACTTTTGCAGCGCTGGCCATTGATTTCAATGGCAGGGGCAGAGTGGTATATACACTGCTCCCGCACTGCTCCAAAGACGCTGCTTGCAGGACTTTTTTTTCAGTCCTGCAAGCGCACTGCCCCAGTGTGAAAGCACTCAGGCTTTCACACTGCGGAGCATTGAAAGGCACTTTTCAGGCGCTATTTTTAGCGCTAAAACGCCTGAAAAGCGCCTTCAGTGTGAAAGGGGTCTGAGCTTCTGCCATTCCTGACAGGTAAAGGGTGTCTTGTGAGAGAAGAGAACAGAACTTCTTTTTTATGCAATCCAAAATGTCATTTTCTTTTTAACGTCCTATTAAAGTAGAATTCCAGGGTAATACGAAGCTTAAAACTGCATCCACCCCCTCCAACACCTATAAGGCAGATTCATATACTAATCTATTTTCAGGGTGCTCTAGTCTGGTCCCTCTATTGGCTCTTCTTTCTCAGCTAGCAGTGGCTTGAGGGGAGAGGAGGGTGCGCCAACATTGGATGGCCCATAGTAAGCCTATGTATGTAGGCATAGGGCACACCACCACACGCCCCCTTAAAAGGAGAATTGTACAAAAAAAAAGGATTGGTTAAACCCACAAGTGCATTTGTTTACCACTACCATTACTTTATACTGGCCTTTGGAATTTAGAAATGTAGCAATTTAGAAACTGGATGAAAGGTTTAGCACTATCAAACACTTTTTGATAGATAATTAGTGCATTTTATATATACAACTATATAGATCAGACCAAAACTAGGGTCAAATGAGGAGGAAAGCGGGACAGAGGGACCCTCGAAATCAGGGACAGTTGGGAGCTATGCTATGGTTGACGTCACCAAACAGACATTCAGCTATTGTCCGATCGCTCTCTCCTCTCCCCTGTAGCTAGTGACCGGGCTGAGAATAGATTAGTATATGCATCTTCCTTTCACAGGGTAGTTTATAGTTGTTAGAAGGTGGTGGGAGCAGGTTTAGGCTTAGTTAGTATTACTTACCCCAAAGTTTTACTTTAACCCTTTCCAGCCATCAGGAGCAGGCCTTTTAAACATTCATAATGCGAGTGGCATTACATGGGCTTCCCAGTCATGCTATCTCACTGTGATTCCCGCAATGATGTGATCAAAAGCCCACCTCACCTGCTTCAGATCAGGACCAGGAGCTGTCTGTGATAGCCAAGTGACTATTCTGGTGTACACAGCGCAAACAGGTGTTGCCTGCTGTACGCATATGTGTGGCAGCTCAGGGTTAAAGATCACTACACTATCGCACCGCTGCACATATACAGTCTGCGTTAAAGCGGTAATTAAGTTTTATATATATATTCTCCTCCACAAGTGAATATATATATATATATATATATAATATATAAAAATAGGGCACCCTCCTAGGTAGGTGCTAGAAGACAGTATATCATTTTAGGCTTTTCTGCTTAAAAGAGAAGCAGCCAGGTACATTTTTAACCACTTAAAGTGGAGTTCAACCCAAAAGTGGAACTTCCACTCATTGGATTCCTCCCCCCCTCCAGTGTCACAGTTGGCACCTTTCAGGGGGGAGGGGGGTGCAGATACCTGTATATAACAGGTATCTGTACCCACTTCCGGCATAGATAGCCGCAGAATCTGCGGTTATTTATGTCACTTCCTGTCCCCACCCCCCCCCCACGCTGTCTGCTGGGAAACACATGGGTCCCAGAGACAGCAGGGACCATCCGTATTGCGCTGCGCGACTCGCGCATGCGCAGTAGGGAACCGGGAAGTGAAGCCGCAAGCCTTCACTTCCTGATTCCCTTACCGAAGATGGAGGCGGCAGCACCCGAGCACCGAGAGACGGTTCGGCCTCGGGTGCCGACATCGCGGGCACCCTGGACAGGTAAGTGTCCATGTTTTAAAAGTCAGCAGCTGCAGTATTTGTAGCCGCTGACTTTTAAAAAAAAAATTTTGGCAGAGCTCCGCTTTAAGGGCCAGGCCTCTTTTTTAGATGTGTTGTTTATTAGAAAATTACTTAGAACCCCCAAACATACATTTTTTTCTAACACCCTAGAGAATAAAATGGCGGTCGTTGCAATACTTTTTGTCACACCGTATTTGCGCAGCGGTCTTACACGCGCACTTTTTTAAAAAAAATACACTTTTTTGAATTAAAAAATAAGACAACAGTAAAATTAGCCCAATTTTTTTTATATTGCGCCCGCTTGTGGAATGGCAACAAACTTTTACCCTTAAAAATCTCCCTAGGCGACGTTTAACAAAAATTCTACAGGTTGCTTGTTTTGAATTACAGAGGAGGGCTAGAATTATTGCTCTCACTCTACCGATCGCGGCGATACCTCACATGTGTGGTTTGAACACTTCACTTCCGCCCTGCAATGTCATGGAGACGGGTGGGGGCCATTTTCCCCTCACTCGTCTCCATGCACAGCCACAGAGAGGACCGGATCGCCTCCGGGGGTGGGGACCCCTTTCCCGCCACCGATAAAAGTGATCTTGTGGCGAATCCGCCGCAGAGACCACTTTCATCTTGTAGCGGACCGCCAGCCGAACAACGATATCCATCCTCAAAGTGAGGACGTATATATCTGCGTTCGGCGGTCCGGAAGTGGTTAAACAATTTTTATTGTCACATATGAAAAAGTATACAATGAACATTTGAAAGTTGACACATTCACACATACGATTCATGAATACCCGAACATATTACTCCAAAAATAGAAATAGAATCATGATTTCTCAATCATATACATTTCTTTTTATATCCCATTCACATATGACCGTAAAAACATGTATACATATACCATGGAAAATAAAATATAAAAAAAAGAATAATAATTAAAAAAAAACCAAACAAACAAACAAACCCCATTAACCACTGGACACTTAAACCCCCTTCCTAACCAGACCAATTTTCAGCTTTTGGTGCTCTCACATTTTGAATGACAATTACTCAGTCATGGAACACTGTACCCATTAGGGTGACCACATTTCCAAACTATCATTCAGGAACAAACCCCCCCCCCCCCCCAAAAAAAAATATTTTTTGGTTTTTGATACTTTTTTTTGCCAATTTTTGGAAAAAAACCCAAATGCTATAAATCTGTCCCCTATTTTGTAGACGCTATAGCTTTTGTGCAAACCAATCAATATACGCTTATTGCGATTTTTGTTTTCCAAAAATATGTGATTTTGTATAATCCTATGTGAAACTGTGCAAAAAAAAAAGTGCAGTTATTTTTTGATGTATTGTAAAGGATGTAGCAGATGTAATTACAGAAGTGGAGCGTCTGCAGATTTTAATAATTTAATAGTGACTAGTCATGCAACACTGTACCCATATGACATTTTTGTCCTTTTTTCACACAAATAGAGCTTTTTGGTGGTATTTAATCACCGTTGGTTTTTACATTTTTTTGCACTATGAATTAAAAAAGCCCGAAAATTCTGTAAAAAAATGCAGTTTTCTTTGTTTCTGTTATAAAATTTTGCAAATTAGTCATTTTTATTCATAAATTTTGGCCAAAATTTATACTGCTACATATCTTTGGTAAAAAAACAAAAACAAATTGGTGCATATTATTTGGTCTGTGTTAAAGTTATAGAGTCTACAGTCTATGGTGCCAATCTCTAAAAATTGATCATACCTGAAGTACTGATGGCCTATCTCATTTCATGAGACCCTAACAACCAGGAAAGTACAAATACCCCCAAAATGATGCCTTTTTAAAAAGTAGACATTCCAAGGTATTTACTAAGAGGCATGGTGAGTTTTTGAAGTTGTAATTTTTTCCCACAATTCTTTGCAAAATCCAGATTTTTTTTTTTTAACACAAAGTTGTCCATTTATACAATATTTCTAACACGTAGCATGTACATACCAAAAATTACACCCCCAAAATAGATTCTCCGTCTCCTCCTTTGAATAGTGATACCACATGTAGGGGACTTTTCCACAGCCTGGCCACATACAGAGGCCCAACATGCAGGGAGCACCATCAGGTGTTCTAAAGGGCATACATTTTTCATCCAATCCAATCCGCCAGACAGATGGAAAATAGGGTCACTATACGTCTGGATTTGGCAGACAGGATCAGATCGGATAGCAGTGGATGTCAGCAGACATGTCAGCGCTGACATTCGCTTCCCCATAGGGGTGAATGGAGTGTCTGATCAGGTCTGCCTGAAAAACTAAAAGACAGACCTGATCGGAAAGCCCGTGTGAAAGGGCCCTTAGTAACATGGTACCGAAGCTGAGTTTATCTTTGAGCGAGCTTACAGTCTAAAGACCTTGGGGGAGATTTACTAAAACTGGCGCACTCAGAATCCGGTGCAGCTGTGCATGGTAGCCAATCAGCTTCTAACTTCAGCTTGTTCAATTAAGGTTTGACAATAAAACCTGGAAGCTGGTTCTACGCAGATCTGCATCAGATTTTGCACTCTCTAGCGTTAGTAAATCTCCCCATGTCTCACATATATCTCCCCCCACCATGTCTCACGTAAATCCCCCCCCCCCCCATGTCTCACATATATACATGCCCACACACCGACTCACAGGGTAGAGCCCCACCTGCCCACACAGTAAGGGAAGGTGAGGGTGTAGAGACACTGACAGCGGCTACTCTGCAAGTGAAGGATTTTGGAGCTGCCATCACACTACTTAGGAGTGAGAAGAGGACTGACATCATTACAGGGGGGTGGTAAGGGACTGGAGATGTTGGGGGTGACATTGGAGCACTGGATTAGTGCCCCCATGTACCAAAACTGGCAGCAATAAGGAACCTGAATGGAGGACTTCACAGGGTATAAAGGACAATAGACTGTCAGTGTATGTTAGAGGGGGGATTCAAAATTTGGGCTTTAATATACAGTAGTATGTTGACGAATGGAACAAGCTAATAATAATAATAATAATAATAATAATAGTAATAATGATAATAGTAGATGAATACTAATAATAGTATAAATAACTCATTATAATCTATTATTATTCGCTTCCATTATTATCTATCAATAGCTTCTATTATTATCATTTGTTATGAGCTAGTCTTATATCTATCATTATTAATAGAGAATACAGATAATGACAGGGTCTCTTTCATGGTGAATATATAAATATAAATGATCAGATTGGGGATTTACCTCTCTTTACTGTCAGTGACACATGGCATTTTTTTTCTTACAACACAAAGCAATCTCCTGCGCTCAGGTGCCCGGTCAGGTCAGCTGAGGAGGGCTTACTTTCTATGCCTGAGAAAGAGGGAACCCTGACAGTAAAGGGGGCCTTTCCCTGAAGGCCTGAGGTTAATGGGCTGCTCACAGTGGCAATATGAGAAGGGGGCCATTACCTTGTACACTTAATGTGTATTAGCCCCTGACGGTAAAGGGGCCCTCGGTCTGCAGGCCTAAGTGAAAGGGCCCTTCACCTATAGGACTAAAGAGGAGGGGCCCCTGACAGTGTACAGTAAAGTGGAGGCCTGAGGTGAAGGGGCCTCTTACAGTGCTTAGTTAAGGGCCTCTTTACAATGACCTAGATCTCCCCGTTAACACTGGGGGCACTCTCCCTATGGTATGGTAAACAAACCACCTATGCTCTGTCCACAGACCCTACTCCACTATCCCCCCTATTTGATAACCCGGCGCTCCCAGCCTACAACGCACAGGGACACTGTGGCTATTATGTGAGAACACAGTGGCCCATCGCACGATAATTCGTCCACCCCACCACAGGCCAATTTCGTTCGCAACAAGACCCACAATCCCCCACCTCGACTGACTGGTTATCCATGCTGTCTCTGTCACAACTTAGCAAAACTCTACATCTCTCTGGACAGATCCACAGACCACTCACACCTTTCGAGGATATGTGTAGTCTCTCTCAGACCCTCAAACACCCCCTCTCTCTAATTTACAAAGAAATAACAATGGCACACCTCATGCACTCACACACAAATCATCTATCTCCTGGTTTACACAAGAGAAGAACTACAAACTTTTATCTCGGTGGTACAGGGATCCAGTCACAGTACACAAAATGTATCCCAATACTTTAGACGTTTTCTGGCGCTGTCACAGAGGAAATGGCTCCTACCTCCATGTGTGGTGGGAATGCGACCGAGTTCGCCCTTTCTGGAACCAGGTTTTTGACATATACAATACTTGATTTGATTGGAGCCGTATTAGTGAAATTGCGACAGAGAAAATTGAGTACTGTCCGTGATACTTTTTTTATTTGCACTAACATACAATTTTTCAGGACAAGGTTTTGGGGTATGTCCCCTTCTTGAAAGTCCAAGCAGTACTGCTTGGACTTTCAAGAAGGGGACATACCCCGAAAGCTTGTCCTGAAAAATTGTATGTTAGTGCAAATAAAAAAAAAGTATCACGGACAGTACTCAATTTTCTCTGACATATACAATGATATATATAATAGCTGTCTCGTTCCCTCCCCTAAGGTGGCCCTCCTATCCATCCTACCAGGTCCAATTAACTCCCATAAAAAGTGCCTTCTCAGATTCTTTCTATCCGCAGCTCGCCATGGCATAACGCAGCATTGGAAAACAGGATCCTATCGGTAGATTAATAGACATCGCAAATGACACCATGCTTATGGAGGAGCTGCAGGCAAAGATGGGGATACTTGGGACAAGCACATGAAATTATAGTACATCTGGCTTCACCACTCATCCTCTGACCCCTTCCTTAACAGGATTTCTGCTTAGGGAGCAAGCCCGATTTTATACAGATACATATTATATAATATTGATTACCCTCCACTAGGACCATCCAATGCACTCGGGTCCCCAATTCTGAGAGCTACGTCACCTTCCCAAGGTTTGAGATACCTGATATCAGGAATTCACCTTATATATACTGCTAAGTTCTCCTCCCCCTCTCTCCCCTGTCCTACCCCCTTCTTTTCCTTCTCCTATACCCCCCTTCGACTGTTAGCTCATGAGTTATATAATATTACCTATAACCAAAGTAATATAGATGTTGCATTGTGTTATTAAGAACTGGTTCAAGCACTTATACAACTGTTTATAATGTTTGGTATGTTGTGCGGTATATGTATACCACTACCCCCTCTCCCTTTTTTTCTTCATTCTGTACCCCCCTTTGCTCTCGTTTTTTCCTTTTGGAAATCGATAAAAACATATTCAACTTTAACCTGCTGGTCCCTGCCGAGATATACTATACGATACACTATATGACACTAGATTGACTCTGGTATGGTGATACTATGTTTGTTTTCATATGGTTATCTCTATTGCTGCCCTGTATCAGGGTGAAAAACGTCTCAAATATGTGTTATATAATGACCTAAAAAATTATAGTTTGGGTTGTCCGGATCTAATACTGGATTGTTTGTTGTCTCAATTAATCATTTATGGACAAAAAGGAAAAGTCTAGTTGGGTTGAAACGAAATTTTGGCGGACGTGACGGGAGAGCGGGTCCATACGAGAAGGCGCAAAAGAAAGACATGAAATAGCGAAAGGTGGGGGAACAAAGGGAGAGGAAGGGAGGTGAGGGGAAGGAAAGAAGGGGAGGAGAAGGAGATAGGACATGAAATCACCTTTCGCCATTTCATGTCTTTCTTTTACGCCTTCTTGTATGGACCCGCTCTCCCGTCACGTCCGCCAACATTTAGTTTCAACCCAACTAGAATTCAAACAGCTTTACACAGATACATTTTCCTTTTTGTCTTTTTTGCCTTTATAAACTCTATCTTGGAACCCGTTACTTAACACACATTGTGATTTTACCACAGGTGCAGTGCACACCCCCTCTTTTCCCTCAATTTTTTGGTGACATCTAGTGTGTGATTCCCTGCAAGGCATGTGTGTGTGGCACTTGCTCCCCTTGTGACTGGCCCACCCGCTAGGAGGTCGGGGATACAATAGGAGGGAAACTCCTTCATACTATGGCCACCTGTAACCATCGAGTACACTGTGACTGGTAAAGACGCACTATATGGAATTGTTCATATATTTTTTTCTTGGCTTTAAATTATTTGACACATGTTTACATCTTTACAGTTTTTCTATATTTATTCTCTGAAGAAGACCCATTGGGGTTGAAACGCATCAGGATCTTACACAACCAACATCTTCGTGTTATTGTATTACTGTTGCTTATGGTGTAACCTTATCGCACACTGCCCTCTGTTAATGGTATTGTTTTCTTATTTTGTTTACTTTTGGATTCCAGCTTACGTCCCAACTTTTTGGTGTCAGTATTTATTGTATTAATAAAATATTCATTACTATTCCTTTTGTATATCTTATACCACTGGCTGTTTTAAAGCCCCATTAGGGGGAATTCCTGTTTTTAAATTTATGATCACATGCCTTCTGTCCGATTGCCTTTAGGGGGGAAGCACACTTTTTGACATCCTAGTTATTGTTTATATTATTATCAAATCATTATTATATCTTTATTTTTACTTTTGATACATTTTTTTTTGCTGTTTCTGTCTTTTTTTATAAAAATTATTAAGGGTGCGTAACATGTATTTTCTTCTTCACTACGTCTCTACCACCAACCAACTTTGCCTTCTACTGATATCACTACATCTGAATCATTTGATCGATCTTTTTCACTGTTGTAATAGTTGGTTGTGTTAGGTGGTGTGAGCGTTGTTTAAACCAAACCCCATGTTTTGTTTTTAACATGTCATGTCAACAATGTGAATTTTAAACATAAATAAAAGTTTATTTTGTACTTCAATGCTATGGATGTGCCTTTAAAGTCCATTTCTCCTTCTCTTGAATACAATGTGCATTTATTATTTTCTTACTTTGGAGCCTGCAAAGTATTGCACATGATCAGTGGATCACAAGTGCAATGTCAGGCTTCTGCAGACACTAATGACAGCTGGCTGCCTGTATTCCATATGCACCTTTAGGCTCCTTTCACATGGGCTTGTCCGTTTGATGGACTCCGCTTGCTCAGCGGGGGATTGCTCCATTGATCCCCGCTGAGCAGGCGGATCACAGGTCCGTCTCCACACACTGTACAGAGATGGATCTGTCAAAGTCCCGCTCTCCTCTATGGGGAGATCAGATAAAAACGTACCGTCTGTCCGTTTTCATCCAATCCGATACGCCAGACGGATGGAAAATAGGGTAACCCTCTGTCTGGATTTGGCAGACAGGATCAGATAGCAGCGGATGCCAGCAAACATGTCACCACTGACATCCGCTACCCCATAGGGGTGAATGGAGTGTCTGATCAGGTCCGCTTGAAAAACTGACAGATGATCGGAAAGCCCGTGTGAAAGGGCCCTTAGTAACATGGTACTAAAACTGAGCTTATCCCTGAGAGAGCTTACAGTCTAAAGACCATGTCTCACATATATAGATGCGCACACACTGACTCACAGGGTAGAGCCCCACCTGCCCACACAGACAGGGAAGGTGAGGGTGTAGAGACACTGACAGTGGCTACTGTGCAGGATTTTGGAGCTGCCATCACACTACTCAGGAGTGAGAAGAGGGCTGACATCATTACAGGGGGGTGGTAAGTGACCGGAGGTGTTGGGGTGCCATTGGAGGACTGGATTAGTGCCCCCCTGTACCAAAACTGGCAGTAAATAGGAACCTGAATGGAGGACTTCACAGGGTATAAAGGACAATAGACTGTCAGTGCACGTTAGAGGGGGTTTAAAAATTGGGGCTTTAATATACAGTAGCATGTTGACGATTGGAATAAGCTAATATTAATAATAATAATAGTAGATACTTTTTTTTTTTTTTTCAAAAAATTTTGTCTATTTTTATTTGTTTAGCAAAAAATAAAAACCCCAGGTGTAATTAAATACCACCAAAAGAAAGCTCCATTTGTGTGAAAAAAATGATAAAAATGTCATTTGCTGACAGTGTAGCATGATCGCGCAATTGTCATTCAAAGTGCGACAGCGCTGAAAGCTAAAAATTTGTCTGGTCAGGAGGGGGGTTTAAGTGCCCAGTAAGCAAGTGGTTAATATACAGTAGCATGTTGACGATTGGAAAAAGATAGAGAGCCCCCCCCCCCCCCCCATCCAGGGGCGGACTGACAAAACTCAGGGCCCCTGGACGAAATAAAGCAAGGGCCCCTTGTCAGGCCCCGCACCTACATTTTCACATTCAACAATAACCAAAATACAGGAAGTGAAGCAGGCAGCTCTACTGGGACCTGGAGGGGGGTCTCTCTCTAATAGAGGCCCTCTCTGTGTCCATTAGAGAGTCCTTTAGAAAGTTTTCCCTCCAGGCCCCATTAGAGACTACAACAGAGTCTAATGGGACCTGGAGGGGGGTCTCTCTCAAACAGTGTCCATTGGAGAGTCTCTGTTAGAGAAAGACCCCCCTTCAGAACCCATTACAGACTACAAAGGACCATAATGGGACCTGAAGGGGTGTCTCTCTCAAAGAGAGGTGCCCCTTTCAGTGTCCATTAGAGAGTCTCTGTTAGAAAGAGCCCCCTCCAGGCCCCATGAGAGACTACAAAGGAGTCTAATGGGACTTGGAGGGGGCCTCTTTCTAACAGAGTGTACAGTAAACACCTTCATTGACTCTGGTCCTCAGGGGACCCCCACCATGTGCCATGACTCTCACTCCTGCCCCAACCTCTAACAAAGTAGAAATAAAATTGGCGCTGTGTAGCGCTCCTCTTACCTTACCTATGGGTACTGTAGCTGTGGCTGCTCCTGCATCCTCTGTGGCTGGCTCTTGTGGGTGGCTGGCAGACTCCCTGCTGTGGGTGGGTGGCTGGCACCCTGCTATGGCTGGGTGCCTGGCTAGCTCCCGCATCCTCTGTAGCTGGATCCTGTGGGTGGCTGGCTCCCTGCTGTGGGTGCCTGGCTGGCTCCTGCATCCTCAGTGGCTGGCTGGCTCCTGTGGGTGAGACTCCTGTGGGGGGCACTCAAGAGGAGGGAGGGGCCAAGAGCGCCGGCGAGGGATCCAAGAAGAGGAGGTTCCAGGCTTCTTTGTGCAAAACCACTGCACAGAGCAGGTAAGCATAACCTGTTTGTTAATTTTAAAGAAAAAAAAAAAGAAGAAAAACAAGACTTTAGTATCACTTTAATTTGCATGCTAAGCTTTTTTATGATGGAAGAAACACTCTGGTGTCATAGATGGGGCGTCCAGTCAAAATCTTTTAAGTTTTTTTATTTTTTATTATTTTGTATGGAATGGGGAAGCATTAGAATGCCTGTCAGATTTTTACTGCAGTAATTCTATGATATCCTAAGGAGACCCGGTCACCAGACTGTTCATTGCAGCAACAATTAACCCAAAAGATTATATGTACATTTAACATTATTTATTCATATTATTTACCTGTCAAATTTTTCCTTGTGTAGACTTCCAAAAACCCTGAGACTGCTGCTGGTTGCCGACATGTTGGACACTGTCATCCTCTGATGAAGTCACGTGACGTGACAATACGCGTCAGGATTGGAGCACGGGAACTGTCACAGACTGACGATAGGATACGAGCTCAGTGCTCATGGATGTTTATTACTATAGCCTTCTGCTAAATGTAAGTGTACCATGTTGTTTTTAACCTAATAAACTGATTTATATACGGGATCACGCTATGTGCACTCTCTTCCAACACTCCACATATATTCATCCCATTGTGACGAGCATTGAGGAAATGGGGACAGTTTGAAGACACCCTTTTGAGGTATACGAACTCGGCGTTCGTTGGATTGACGCCCACACTCATTTTACAAAAACCATCCTGCACACCCACCATCCGAATCGCCTGAACTACTGGAAGGGACCCTTGCCTGCTGGGGATTTGTTTTTGGATTACAAGCTGTTGTCTTGCAGCAGTAAGGTGAGCTGCTTGCGAGCACAGAGGTGTCCCCACTGAAGACTTTTTTCCCTTTCCTGTGGCTTGTGGACTTGCCTTTTTGGAACTGATGACTCATTGTTTGAGCACTTTGTACTACAAGGTGGTGGGACTGTTCAACATTTATTTACTTGGAGTCACTAATAAGAATTTGCTGAGTTACCACATATGTGCTAGTATGATACTAGCCCTTTTGCAATGAGATTTCTTTTTTTTTTTTCGTTTCAGTATTTACAATATTTTTTATGTGCTAGTATGATACTAGCCCTCATGCACATGGACTTTTTTTGATTTATATATTTTTATTTGGTTCTATATATATATATATATTTTTTTTTTGTACCCACACTGTATTTGTTACTCATTTTATAGCTTTTTATACGTTTTAGGCAATTTTGTTTCCTCAGTCTATTCGGATTTAGTGCCCATGAGACCGCACTTTATTACATTTCATTATACTGTTATATTTTGTATAATTTTTTCATTTTGCCTTTTTGGAACTGATGACTCATTGTTTGAGCACTTTGTACTACTAGGTGGTGGGATTGTTCACCATTTATTTATTTACTTGGAGTCACCAATAAGTATTTGCTGAGTTACCACATATCTGATAGTATGATACTAGCCCTTTTGCACTGAGAACTTTCTTTTCTTTTGTTTCAGTATTTACAATATTTTTCATGTGCTAGTATGATACTAGCCCTCATGCTTATCATATTTTTTTAGATAAATGTTTTTAATTTTTTTCACTCACCTCTCTATACATTTGAGCTAGCCCCTTCCTCTTCCCCCCTTCCCCATTTTCTCACAGCGCAATCACCACTCACTTTATTCATACCACTTTTGTCTGTTTGGATCAGCCATTTAGGTGTTGCAGAAGTGCCCCTTAGCATAGGTATTTCTGACAGCGCAGGAGTTTCTTCATCATTTAGCAGCCCCAGCTGATTTAGCGTGGTCATTCTAGTGACCTATAGCAGTGGTTCTTGACCTTCTTGATATGGAGGGGCCTCAAATGCAGTCCTTGACAATGCCAAA
Source organism: Lithobates clamitans (assembly GCA_037952925.1). Classification (NCBI taxonomy): domain Eukaryota; kingdom Metazoa; phylum Chordata; class Amphibia; order Anura; family Ranidae; genus Lithobates; species Lithobates clamitans. The sequence continues at coordinate 96,703 of JBBGZY010002237.1, forward strand.
GGACAGCACATACAATTCAATGAATATTCGGTGTCAGAGACAACAGACACAACAAGATATAGTCAGAGACTATGGGCATGATACAAGAGTTGATCAGAGACCTGAGACATGATATAAGATTTGGTCAGACACTGCAGACATAACACAAGAGCCAGTTAGAGACTGTGGACATGGCACAAGAGCCGGATAGAGACTGTGGACATGGCACAAGAGCCGGTTAGAGACTGTGGACATGGCACAAGAGCCGGTTAGAGACTGTGGACATGACACAAGAGCCGGTTAGAGACTGTGGACATGACACAAGAGCCGGTTAGAGGATGTGGACATGGCACAAGAGCCGGTTAGAGACTGTGGACATGGCACAAGAGCTGGTTAGAGACTGTGGACATGGCATAAGAGATGGTCAGAGACCTTGAATATGCACCACTAGACTGTCAGACTGCAAACTTGCTACTGAGCCGTTGAAGACTGTGGACATGCTTCAGGAGACAATAATAGACTGGAGACATATTACACGAGACTGCTAGAAATCTCTGCTAAAACAGGGCAATGGGAAAACAGATCAGTGTCTGCAGGGGCCCTGAGGGCTGCACAAAAAGTGCCAAAGGACCACAGGTTGGGCACCAGGGATATATAGTATTCACCTTCACTCCTCTCCTGGCTGCTGTATAAAAGGGTTATGTGGGGAGGTGTGGGGAGGTGAGGGGAGGGGTGGGGGAGCTGGACCAGCACAGGCAATAATTAGACGCTCCCAAAGAATGCCTTGCAAGGAGGGAAGAGCTGTGGTAGGGATTAACTCTCTGCATTTGTCAAAAATGTTAGCGTGCTCAGAGGCACATTGCAAATGAATGCAAGTTATTAATAAAAAGTATAAACGCTGCAAATAAACATTTACAATACTTGATTTTTGGTGCTTTTACCTGCATATGTTGGTGACAGGGTCTCACCGCTTCTAAAAAAGATCTCGAAAAAACAAAGTGTCCCCTGTAGTCACATTCGAGGTTCTTAAAGTATTCCGCTTCATCTGAACAGTATAAAGAAGTTCTCCACTATTGCATTGGGTGTAGAAAGAACCTGCAGTAAGACCCCTTTTATACTGCTGGCGTGGCTGTCTCAACAGTAAAGCGCTGCTAGTTTTAGCGGCGCTTTACCGTTTAACTCTGCTAGCGGCCGAGAAAAGGGTTAAAAGTGCCTGCAAAGCGCTTTGCAGGCACTTTGGCAGCGCTGGCCATTGATTTCAATGGCAGGGGTGGTTTAGGAGTGGTGTATACACCGCTCCCGCACTGCCCCAAAGACGCTGCTTGCAAGACTTTTTTTTTGGTCCTGCCAGCGCACCGCCCCAGTGTGAAAGCACTGGCTTTCACACTGCGGAGCATTGAGAGGCGCTTTTCAGGCGCTATTTTTTGCCCTAAAACGCCTGAAAAGCGCCTTCAGTGTGAAAGGGGTCTGAGCCTCTGCCATTCCTGACAGGTAAAGGGTGTCTTGTGAGAGAAGAGAACAGAACTTCTTTTGTATGCAATCCAAAATGTCATTTTCTTTTTAACTTCCTATTAAAGTAGAATTCCAGGGTAATACTAAGCTTAAAACTGCATCCACCCCCTCTAACACCTATACCCTGTAAAAGGCAGATTCATATACTAATCTATTTTCAGGGTGCTCTAGTCTGGTCCCTCTATTGGCTCTTCTTTCTCAGCTAGCAGTGGCTTGAGGGGAGAGGAGGGTGTGCCAACATTGGATGGCCCATAGTAAGCTATGGACATACCTCCCAACATTCTGAGATGGGAATGAGGGAAACCTATTAGCAAAAGTATGTAGGCATTGGACACACCACCTGCCACGCCCCCTAAAGGAGAATTGTACAAAAAAAAGGATTGGTTAAACCCACAAGTGCATTTTTTACCACTACCATTACTTTATACTGGCCTTTGGAATTTAGAAATGTAGCAATTTAGAAACTGGATGAAAGGTTTAGCACTATAAAATACTTTTTGATAGATAATTAGTGCATTTTATATACACAGCTATATAGATCAGACCAAAATGAGGGTCAAATGAGGAGGAAAGAGGAACAGAGGGACCCACGAAATCAGGAACAGTTGGGAGCTATGCTATGGGTGACGTCACCAAACAGATATTCAGCTATTGTCCGATCGCTCTCTCCTCTCCCATGTAGCTAGTGACCGGGCTGAGAATAGATTAGTAGATGCATCTTCCTTTCACAAGGTAGTTTATAGGTGTTAGAAGGGTGGTGGGAGCAGGTTTAGGCTTAGTTAGTATTACCCCAAAGTTTTACTTTAACCCTTTGCAGCCATCATGAGAAGGCCTTTTAAACATTCATAATGCGAGTGGCATTACATGGGCTTCCCAGTCAGGTTATCACTGTGATTCCCGCAATGATGTGATCAAAAGCCCACTCCACCTGCTTCAGATCATGACCGGGAGCTGTCTGTGATAGCCAAGTCTCTATTCTGGTGTACACAGCACAAAGAGGTGTTGCCTGCTGTACGCATATGTGTGGCAGCTCAGGCTTAAAGCACAATAGCGCCTGCAAACCGCCCCAGTGTGAAAGGGGCCTTAAGGACCAGGCCTCTTTTTTAGATGTGTTGTTTGCAAGTTAAAAACATCTACTTAAAATCCCAAACATACATTTTTTTTCCCTAACACCCTAAAGAATAAAATGGCGGTCGTTGCAATACTTTTTGTCACACCGTATTTGCACAGCAGTCTTACAAGCGCACTTATTTTTAAAAAATACACTTTTTTTAATTTAAAAATAAGACAACAGTAAAATTAGCCCAATTTTTTTATATTGTGAAAGATAATGTTACGCCGAATAAATTGATACCCAACATGTCACGCTTCAAAATTGCGCCCGCTCGTGGAATGGCGACAAACTTTTACCCTTAAAAATCTCCATAGGCGACGTTTAAAAAAATTCTACAGGTTGCATGTTTTGAATTACAGAGGAGGTCTAGGGCTAGAATTATTGCTCTCGCTTCTACCGATCGTGGCGATACCTCACATGTGTGGTTTGAACACCGTTTTCATATGTAGGCGCTATTCACGTATGCTTTTGCTTCTGCACGTGAGCTTGGCGGGACGGGGCGCGTTTAAAAAAATTTTTTTAAATTTATTTTACCTTTAATTTTTTATTTTTACACTGTTTTAAAAGAAAAAAAAATTGTGTCACTTTTATTCCTATTACAAGGAATGTAAACATCCCTTGTAATAGAAAAAAAGCAAGACAGAACCTCTTAAATATGAGATCTGGGGTCAAAAAGGCCTCAGATCTCATATTTACACTAAAATGCAATAAATAAATAAATATTGTCATTTAAAACAATTATTTTAAAAAAATGGACCTTTAAGAGCTGTGATCGGAAGTGACGTTTTGACGTCACTTCCGCCCTGCAATGTCAGGGAGACGGGTGGGGGCCATCTTCCCCTCACTCGTCTCCATGCACAGCCACAGAGAGGACCGGATCGTTTCCACCGCTGCCGACGGCTCCGGTAAGCGGCGGAGGGCACCGGAGTGCGGCGGGAGGGGAGGAACCTCTTTACCGCTACCAATAAAAGTGATCTTGTGGTGAATCTGCCGCAGAGACCACTTTCATCTTGTAGTGGACCGCCAGCCGAACACGAGGATACCGGGGTTATGGCAGCTAGCTGTTGCCATAACAACGATATACGTCCTCAAAGTGAGGATGTATATATCTGCGTTCGGCGGTCCGGAAGTGGTTAAACCATTTTTTTGTCACATATGAAAAAATATACAATGAACATTTGAAAGTTGACATATTCACATATACGAGTCATGAATACCCGAACATATTACTCCAAGAATAAAAATAGAATCATGACTTCTCAATCATATACATTTCTTATTATATCCCGTTCACATATAACCTTAAACACATGTATACATATAACATGGAAAATTAAATAAAAAAAATAAAATAATAACTAAAAAAAACAAAAAAAAACAAACCCCCTTAACCACTGGGCACTTAAACCCCCTTCCTAACCAGACTGATTTTCAGCTTTCGGTGCTCTCACATTTTGAATGACAATTACTCAGTCATGGAACACTGTACCCATTAGGGTGACCACATTTCCAAACTATCATTCAGGAACAAACCCCCCCCCCCCCCAAAAAATATATTTTTTGGTTTTTGATACTTTTTTTTGCCAATTTTTGGAAAAAAACCCAAATGCTATAAATCTGTCCCCTATTTTGTAGACGCTATAGCTTTTGTGCAAACCAATCAATATACGCTTATTGCGATTTTTTTTTTTCCAAAAATATGTGATTTTGTATAATCCTATGTGAAACTGTGCAAAAAAAAAAAGTGCAGTTATTTTTTGATGTATTGTAGAGGATGTAGCAGATGTAATTACAGAAGTGGAGCGTCTGCAGATTTTAATAATTTAATAGTGACTAAAGAATGAAGGGAAAGACTCAGAGAAACAGGTCATATTTGAATTTTGCCAGCAAGTTACTGTATCACATTTTAGAGCTGGTCTGGTCATGATATTTGCTGCCACAACAGAACAAACACAAACCTGGAAGTTTTGCTGTCGGCTGGGAGTCAGGTCGCAGCGCAGGTGGTCCTCGTGGGCCAGAGGAGGTTTAGGAGGAGAACTGGAGAAGTTGGGCCACTCAGCTGGCTGCTGGCAATGTACTGCTGCAGGCAGCGGCTGCGGGAGTAGTCGGCGGCGGCTCCGGGGTCGGTAATGGCACTGGGCACAGTGACAGGCTGGATCCTGGGAGGAGATACAAAATGAAGACGCTCTAGTGTGGCTGCTCTCTTTCTCCCTCTGCTGCGGCCAGAGGCGGAGTCGGAGAAGGAGAGGAGGTGGGTGGAGTGAGACGCGCTGCTCAGCCGTAAGGTACCCACGTTTCAGCCAACGTCACTGGTTGCTAGACACGAGGCGGGGCGGCCCTAGCAACCAGAGTTCGGCAAATTATTCATCAGGGTGGCGGACTGGCGGTGTGTTCTTTTTTTCATTCCGGGACACTGTATAGTCCCGGAATGAAGGTGCCCAGGACACGGGACAAAAATACGCATTAAGGGACAATCCCGGGCAATCTGGGACACGTGGGCATCCTAGTACCCATATGAAATTTTTGTCCTCTTTTTCACACAAATAGAGCTTTCTTTTGGTGGTATTTAATCACCGTTGGGTTTTTTATTTTTTTGCGCTATAAATTAAAAAAGCCCAAAAATTCTGTAAAAAAATGCATTTTTCTTTGTGTCTGTTATAAAATTTTGCAAATTAGTCATTTTTATTCATAAATTTTGGCTAAAATTTATACTGCTACATATCTTTGGTAAAAAAACAAAAACAAATGGGTGTATATTATTTGGTCTGTGTGAAAGTTATAGAGTCTACAATCAATGTGCCAAACTCTAAAAATTGATCACACCTGAAGTACGGCCTATCTCATTTCTTGAGACCCTAACAAGCCAGGAAAGTACAAATACCCCCCAAATAAGCAATATGTAACAGAAAAAACAGATTACCGCACTTCACAAACAAATAGAAACACCAAAAGCTGCAGTTCCAATTTGTGAGGCTTACACAAATAAGTAAATGGAAAATAGATGAAAAAATGGATCTGTGCATGATGAAGGAAAACCTTCATCATGCACAGATCCATTTTTTCATCTTTTTGGGTCCTCTTTGCTGCCTGTCTCCCCCCCATGGTGAGGTCTGATCAGGACGCCTTCATCGAATGGACATCGGATTCCATTACAAGCTGATTTAAAGCTTGCTTTTGGTAAGCGTGTAATCCTTCTAGTGGTGAATTCCTCACAGGCTGTATTTGATGAGTCCTATTTCACCTATTATTGGATATTATTTGGGTTCTTTTGGACTTTTATTTTTCAACTGGGACTAATTTCTATTTTGATTTTATGTTTTTTGATCACTTCGGTGTTACTTATTTATCCTTCGAAGATATTTGTCTTATTATTTTCATATTATTGTCACATCAATTTCATTTGTTTTTAGCGCAGTTCACATTTTTTATTTACCCCCAAATAACCCCTTTTTGAAAAGTAGACATTCCAAGGCATTTAGTAAGAGGCATGGTGAGTTTTTGAAGTTGTAATTTTTTCCCACATTTCTTTGCAAAATCAAGATTTTTTATTTTTTTTTACACAAAGTTGTCCATTTATACAATATTTCTAACACATAGCATGTACATACCAAAAATTACACCCCCAAAATAGATTCTCCGTCTCCTCCTGAGAATAGTGATACCACATGTAGGGGACTTTTCCACAGCCTGGCCACATACAGAGGCCCAACATGCAGGGAACACCATCAGGTGTTCTAGGGGCATACATTTTTCATCCAATCCAATCTTCCAGACAGATGGAAAATAGGGTCACTATACGTCTGGATTTGGCAGACAGGATCAGATCGGATAGCAGTGGATGTCAGCAGACATGTCACTGCTGACATTTGCTGCCCCATAGGGGTGAATGGAGTGTCTGATCAGGTCCCCCTGAAAAATTGAAAGACAGACCTGATCAGAAAGCCCGTGTGAAAGGGCCCTTAGTAACATGGTACCAAAGCTGAGCTTATCCATGAGAGAGCTTACAGTCTAAAGACCTTGGGGGAGATTTACTAAAACTGGTGCACTCAGAATCTGGTGCAGCTGTGCATGGTAGCCAATCAGCTTCTAACTTCAGCTTGTTCAATTAAGGTTTGACAATAAAACCTGGAAGCTGATTGGTTCTACGCAGATCTGCATCAGATTTTGCACTCTCTGTCTAGCTTTAGTACATCTCCCCCCATTTCTCACATATATAGATGCCCACACACTGACTCACAGGGTAGAGCCCCACCTGCCCAGACAGGGAAGGTGAGAGTGTAGAGACACTGACAGCGGCTACTCTGCAGGTGAATGATTTTGGAGCTGCCATCACACTACTCAGGAGTGAGAAGAGGAATGACATCATTACAGGAGGGTGGTAAGGGACCGGAGGTGTTGGGGGTGACATTGGAGCACTGGAATAGTGCGCCCGCTGTTTACCATTTTGGAAGCGCTTCGAAAGAAAACCCCGCCGCTGTAATTTAGGTGCCCGGCGCTCGACAAGGGGCTGGACACCTGAATAGGGGACGGCAGCGGCGACCATAGATAGATTCATGCAATGCAAAGGTGACAGGAGAGAGGGGGTGGCACTCCTGCGCCCTTTATGGACGCACCGCCACTGCCCCCCTTGAGCACTAAATTGCCCAAGTCCGCCCTTCCAAAACCATCCCGTAGGATACGATACCACTCTGGAGTTTTCACCCCCCCGGAGGGCGGATGCGATGTCAGGGTAGAAAGCAAATCCACCCGCACTTCCTGGTGTCGACTGCCTATCTTGTCCCTCGGGAGATTCCTGTTTCCCGGAGAGAGGATGTGATGCGGGCTGTGACTGGAAGTGACAGGTGGAACGCAAATCCACCCGCACTTCCTTGTTTCGGCTGGGCGTGTGTGCCACGTAGAGGAGTGGCAATACGATCGGCTCTACACTATAATATACAATATACTGTTGTTGGAGAGAAATAGATCTATCTTGGGAACCCCCCCAGCTCCTTAGGTCCCCTCCAATCGTCCACCAGCCTTCCACATTATATAGCCAGTATTAGCATCAGAAGTGAAGCTGCACTGCTTGGAGCATGCCGAGTGTGGAAGTGTATGGGATATCAACAGCAGCACACTGTCTGCAACAAGTGATGGATGGATATGGTAGGCGGAGCCTACTCGTGTAGGTGTGCTCTGCTGTCACTTGTAGTGCTTCTGCTGCTTACTGTGTCATCTCTGAAGTCTGCCCAATTATTTCCAGGAAGTTCCAAAATTAGTCAGATCTACATATATAGCAAAACATTTAGTTATATGCTTTAACCCCTTCATCACCAAGCAAACCTAATGCCCGGTACAGAAAATCGGACTAATTCCGCTTTCAGAGCGATCGTAGAATAATTTGATCATCCCTTCTGATTATTAGTACACAGCTTTCGAGAGCCGATCGCGACCGTTCATGCAAAATTATCCGAAGGGAAAAACACAAGCATTTTTCTTGTTTAATCAGTATAGTATTTCTCTGTAAAGAACCGAGTGACCAAGACCGTACATGCTTGGAAATGAAAGAATACATTACATCATCGCAGGAAGTTGTACCCTGTGTTACGAGAATTTTCACAACTCTAGTAACCTATTTGTTTTCGATATGAGACTAGCATGCTGAAAACAAACAAAAAAATAGTCAATCATTTGTCTGATATTCTCATCATGTGTACCAGACTGTTGCTAAACCCAGGACTCTGCATTCACTATATCGGGTTTCCCACAGTACATGGAAATGCAATTATTTTAGTAAATATAAACAGCTAAATACCTTTTTTTATCAGAGTATTTATCAGTCCTGTGACTTCTATCCGTGCCTAGTTAAAGCCTGTAGGAGGAGTTTTCATTCTCCCTCGATTGTCCTATGAGGCTGCAGGACCCCTGATCCTCTGTCTGGACAGTGCTGATTGGCCCTGTGCTGATCACATGCACCCTCTCAAGAAAAAAAAACAAAAAAATAGAAATTAAGGATGAGCTCAGGCATGTTCGCAGCTCCACAAGCCAGAGCCCGCCAGGAAGCTGACAGCGCCAATCGCAGACTCTGAGACATTTCCCGATCTCTGCAGCCGCGGACCAGAAAATGTCTCAGTAGCTGTGATTAGCGCTACGCGCTGTCAGCTTCCTGGCAGGCTCGGGCACGTGGAGCTTTGAACACGCCCGAGCTTATCCTTATTAGCAATACACACCAAACTAAGCATGTGCAGAGTGTCCTCAAGACTCTGTTCTATCAGGAGATGGATTGGGGACAGTTAAAGTGATTTGTAAAGGTTAATTAAAAAAAAAAAAAATTATATATATATATATATATATATATATATATATATATATATATATATATATATATATATATATATATATATATATATATATATATATAACAAACATGTCATACTTGCCTCCTCTGCGCAAGGGTTTTGCACAGAGTGGTCCCGATCCTCCTCTTCTGGGGTGCCCGGGTGGCGCTCAAATGGCTTCCGCTGCTATAAATCTATCCAATGAGGACCCGAGACAGCGGCTGGAGCTGCTGGGCTCGTCCTCGACGCTGGAACGTTCAGGTATGTAAAAGGGGGGCTCCGGGGGGTATCTACAGCACAGGTTTTTCACCTCAAGGTATAGAATGCATTAAAGTGAAAAACCTCGAGACATTACAACCCCTTTTGCTGCATGCTCGTTCCTGAGCCACTGCTCTATGCCTCCATAAGACACAAAGAGCTTGCACTCCCCCCGCTCTCTCCTCCTCCAGCAGAGCAAAGAATGCATTAAGGTAGAAAACCTTGAAGCTTTAGAACCACTTTAATGTTTTTGACTAAAGTAAATAAATTATGCTTAAAAGTAAGAGCGGCTTAAAGAGGAGTTCCGCCTGGGGAAAAAAATTAAACGTCAGAAGCTACAAATACTGCAGCTGCTGACTTTTAATATATGTACACTCACCTGTCCATGGAGCCCGTGATGTCCTCACCCGACCTTCGGATCCACTCACGGGTGCTATCGCCGCCATTCCTGTTAAGGGAATCAGGAAGTGAAGACTTTCAGCTTCACTCCTGGTTCCCTACTGCGCATGCGCAAGTCGTGCTGCGCATTATGAATGGTCCCTGCTGTCTTCTGTTACCTGTGTGTCTCCCAGAAGACAGTGGGGGGGGGGGAGAAGGGGCTGGACATGGCGTAGTTCTGCGGCAATCTATGCAGATCTGCTCCCCCCTGAAAGGTGCCAAATATGACACCGAGGGGGGGGTGGGCGATCCGATAAGCAGATTTCTGGGTGAAGCTCCGCTTTAACGCTGTAATAAATCCAAAATCAAACATTTATTATATTGCAGCTTACCAATTCTGAGATGTAATGGCTGTGGCTGCATTAGTTTTCTTTTTTCTTTTTCTTTTTTTGGCTTTCTTTCCTTTATTTTCATTTGGTGATCTGGCCAGTAAGTCTGTTGCTTTTCAAAAGAACAAGCTGTCCTGCAAATGTAGCAGTTGGGAGGGTTGAGACTAACCATTTAACACTGACACGGGTGCTTACAATGATTAGCTTTTATTTATTAATGTAAAACCTTTATCCTAAAATGAAAAAAAAAAATCTGTTGTTGTAACTGATTGTATAAATGCAGTGTGAGTTGGAGTTTGGCTTCAATTTGTTAGTGTATCTAAATCTGCTAGTATGAGTAAACCCCGGTACACATGGGATAAATATTGGCTGAAAATAGCCGGTACAGTAGATACTGGATGACATTCGGCCCGTGTGTACGGCTCCTTGTTTGATAGAAGCTGGTCTCTCGGCTGGCTTCTGTCAAACAAGCTTGCTGGAAAACCAGCAGCCGATTGACATCCGATCAGCGCCCCTCAGCCAATGGCTGTGAGTGCTGACCTTTGTGTTCTGGTGGGGGAGCGGTCCCCTGTCAGAACAGAAAAGTTCAGCGGGGACCGTTAGTACAGCGACCACCTGGTTAGCTCCTCAGTTTTTATTTTTTCTGTTTAGCCCGCTGGAATGGACAAAAAAAACGTAACGTGTGTACCAGGCTTAACACACCCCTCATACTCTGTGCTCTTTTATTCAGAGTGGTGTCTCTGTTATCCCTTTCACGACTAAGCCTATTTCTGACATTTGGTGTTTACAAGTTAAAATCCGTATTTTTTGCTAGAAAACCCCCAACCATCATATATATATATATTTTTTTAGCAGAGAATCTAGAGAATAAAATGGCGATTGTTTCAATATTTTATGTCACATGGTATAAAACACAACTTTTTGGGAAAAGGGACACTTTCATGAAATTTTAAAAAACGAAACAGTAAAGTTAGCCCAATTTTTTTTGTATAATGTGAAAAATGATGTTACGCCGAGTAAATAGATACCAAACATGTCACGCTTTATAATTGCACGCACTCGTGGAATGGCGACAAACTACGGTACCTAAAAATCTCCATAGGCGATGCTTTAAATTTTTTCTACGGTTACCAGGTTAGAGTTAGAATTATTACGATCACAGCGATACCTCACATGTGTGATTTGAGCACCGTTTACATATGCGGGCGTGACTTCCGTATGCGTTTTCTTTGCTGCGCGAGCTGGTGGGGACATGGGCGCTCTAAAAAAAAATTTCTTATTTCTTTTATTTATTTTTATATTATTAAATTGTGTTTCAAAAAAATAAAAATAAAAAATTTGATCACTTTTATTGCTGTCACAAGGAATGTAAACATCCCTTATGACAGTAATAGGTGGTGACAGGTACTCTTTATGGAGGGATCGGGGGTCTAAAAGATCTCCAATCCCTCCTTTGCACTTAAAAGTATTCCAGATCGCCGAAAACAGCGATTCTGAATACTGTATATTTTTTAAATCCGGCGCCATTGGCAGCCGAGTAAACACAAAGTGACGTTGTGACGTCGCTTTCATGTTTACATTCACGAGACTGGAACAAAGCCGTTTCCGGATTCTTTCCGGATTCTCCTTTAAAGGCTAAGTTCACCTGAATTAAAAATAAATGCGGGTTAACCACTTGCCGACCGCCTAACGCAGATATACTGCGGCAGAATGGCACGGGCAGGCAGAATCACGTACCCGTACGTGATCTGCCTCCCGCGGGCGGGGGGTCTGATCGGACCCCCCCCGGTGCCAGGGTGCCAGCGGCGGTCGGCATTTCACTGGGAGCGTCGGGAGGCGAGGGGGAGACCATCCGATTGTGGCCCCCCCCCCTCGCGATCGCTCCCAACCAATGGGAATCCTCCTCTGCCTGTGTGTAGTTTCACACAGGCAGAGGATGTGATGTCATCTCTCCTCGGCTTGGCAGTTTCCGTCCCAGCGCTGAGGAGAGAAGACATGTAAGTGCACACAACACAAACACACACAGTAGAACATGCCAGGCATACTTTACACCCCGACCCCCCATGATCACTCCCCGATCCCCCCCCAATCACCCCCCCCCCCCCCCCCCGTCACAAACTGACACCAAGCAGTATTTTTTTTTTTTTTTTCTGATTACTGCATGGTGTCAGTTTGTGACAGTTACAGTGTTAGGGCAGTGAGTATTACCCCCCTTTAGGTCTAGGGTACCCCCCTAACCCCCCCTAATAAAGTTTTAACCCCTTGATCACCCCCTGTCACCAGTGTCACTAAGCGATCATTTTTCTGATCGCTGCATTAGTGTCGCTGGTGACGCTAGTTAGGGAGGTAAATATTTAGGTTCGCCGTCAGCGTTTTATAGCGACAGGGACCCCCATATACTATCTAATAAATGTTTTAACCCCTTGCTTGCCCCCTAGTTAACCCTTTCACCACTGATCACCGTATAACAGTTACGGGTGACGCTGGTTAGTTCGTTTATTTTTTATAGTGTCAGGGCACCCGCCGTTTATTACCGAATAAAGGTTTAGCCCCCTGATCGCCCGGCGGTGATATGCGTCGCCCCAGGTAGCGTCAGATTAGCGCCAGTACCGCTAACACCCACGCACGCAGCATACGCCTCCCTTAGTGGTATAGTATCTGTACGGATCAATATCTGATCCGATCAGATCTATACTAGTGTCCCCAGCAGTTTAGAGTTCCCAAAAACGCAGCGTTAGCGGGATCAGCCCAGATACCCGCTAGCACCTGCGTTTTTACCCTCCGCCCGGCCCAGCCCACCCAAGTGCAGTATCGATCGATCACTGTCACTTACAAAACACTAAACGCATAACTGCAGCGTTCGCAGAGTCAGGCCTGATCCCTGCGATCGCTAACAGTTTTCTTGGTAGCGTTTTGGTGAACTGGCAAGCACCAGCCCCAGGCAGCGTCAGGTTAGCGCCAGTACCGCTAACACCCACGCACGCACCGTACACCTCCCTTAGTGGTATAGTATCTGAACGGATCAATATCTGATCCGATCAGATCTATACTAGCATCCCCAGCAGTTTAGTGTTCCCAAAAACGCAGTGTTAGCGGGATCAGCCCAGATACCTGCTAGCACCTGCGTTTTGCCACTCCGCCCGGCCCAGCCCACCCAAGTGCAGTATCAATCGATCACTGTCACTTACAAAACACTAAACGCATAACTGCAGCATTCGCAGAGTCAGGCCTGATCCCTGCGATCGCTAACAGTTTTTTTGGTAGCGTTTTGGTGAACTGGCAAGCACCAGCCCCAGGCAGCGTCAGGTTAGCGCCAGTACCGCTAAAACCCACGCACGCAGCATACACCTCCCTTAGTGGTACAGTATCTGATTGGATCAATATCTGATCTGATCAGATCTATACTAGCGTCCCCAGCAGTTTAGGGTTCCCACAAACGCAGTGTTAGCGGGATCAGCCCAGATACCTGCTAGCACCTGCGTTTTGCCCCTCCGCCCGGCCCAGCCCAGCCCACCCAAGTGCAGTATCGATCGATCACTGACACTTACAAAACACTAAACGCATAACTGCAGCGTTCGCAGAGTCAGGCCTGATCCCTGCGATCGCTAACAGTTTTTTTTGTAGCGTTTTGGTGAACTGGCAAGCACCAGCGGCCTAGTACACCCGGTCGTAGTCAAACCAGCACTGCAGTAACACTTGGTGACGTGGCGGGTCCCATAAGTGCAGTTCAAGCTGGTGGGGTGGCAAGCACAAGTAGTGTCCTGCTGCCACCAAAAAGACAAACACAGGCCCGTCGTGCCCATAGTGCCCTTCCTGCTGCATTCGCCAATCCTAATTGGGAACCCACCACTTCTGCAGCGCCCGTACTTCCCCCATTCACATCCCCAAACAAATGCAGTCGTCTGCATGAGAGGCATTTTCTTTATGTCCTCCCGAGTACCCCTACCCAACGAACCCCCCCAAAAAAGATGTCGTGTCTGCAGCAAGCGTGGATATAGGCGTGACACCCGCTATTATTGTCCCTCCTGTCCTGACAATCCTGGTCTTTGCATTGGTGAATGTTTTGAACGCTACCATTCACTAGTTGAGTATTAGCGAAGGGTACAGCATTCCACAGACTAGGCACACTTTCACAGGGTCTCCCAAGATGCCATCGCATTTTGAGAGACCCGAACCTGGAACCAGTTACAGTTATAAAAGTTAGTTACAAAAAAAAGTGTAAAAAAAAAAAGAAAACACAAACAAAAATATAAAATAAAAAAAATAGTTGGCGTTTTATTGTTCTCTCTCTCTCTATTGTTCTGCTCTTTTTTACTGTATTCTATTCTGCAATGTTTTATTGTTATTATGTTTTATCATGTTTGCTTTTCAGGTATGCAATTTTTTATACTTTACCGTTTACTGTGCTTTATTGTTAACCATTTTTTTGTCTTCAGGTACGCCATTCACAACTTTGAGTGGTTATACCAGAATGATGCCTGCAGGTTTAGGTATCATCTTGGTATCATTCTTTTTAGCCAGCGGTCGGCTTTCATGTAAAAGCAATCCTAGTAGCTAATTAGCCTCTAGACTGCTTTTACAAGCAGTGGGAGGGAATGCCCCCCCCCCCCCAACGTCTTCCGTGTTTTTCTCTGGCTCTCCTGTCTCAACAGGGAACCTGAAAATGCAGCCGGTGATTCAGCCAGCTGACCATAGAGCTGATCAGAGACCAGAGTGGCTCCAAACATCTCTATGGCCTAAGAAACCAGAAGCTACGAGCATTTTATGACTTAGATTTCGCCGGATGTAAACAGCGCCATTGGGAAATTGGGAAAGCATTTTATCACACCGATCTTGGTGTGGTCAGATGCTTTGAGGGCAGAGGAGAAATCTAGGGTCTAATAGACCCCAATTTTTGCAAAAAAGAGTACCTGTCACTACCTATTGCTATGATAGGGGATATTTACATTCCCTGAGATAACAATAAAAATGATTTAAAAAAAAAAAAAAATGAAAGGAACAGTTTAAAAATAAGATAAAAAAATAATAATAAAGAAAAAAAAAAAAAAAGCACCCCTGTCCCCCCTGCTCTCGCGCTAAGGTGAACGCAAGCGGCGGTCTGGCGTCAAATGTAAACAGCAATTGCACCATGCATGTGAGGTATCACCGCGAACGTCAGATCGAGGGCAGTAATTTTAGCAGTAGACCTCCTCTGTAAATCTAAAGTGGTAACCTGTAAAGGCTTTTAAAGGCTTTTAAAAATGTATTTAGTTTGTCGCCACTGCACGTTTGTGCGCAATTTTAAAGCATGTCATGTTTGGTATCCATGTACTCGGCCTAAGATCATCTTTTTTATTTCATCAAACATTTGGGCAATATAGTGTGTTTTAGTGCATTAAAATTTTAAAAAGTGTGTTTTTTCCCCAAAAAATGCATTTGAAAAATCGCTGCGCAAATACTGTGTGAAAAAAAAAAAATGAAACACCCACCATTTTAATCTGTAGGGCATTTGCTTTTAAAAAAATATATAATGTTTGGGGGTTCAAAGTAATTTTCTTGCAAAAAAAAATTATTTTTTTATGTAATCAAAAAGTGTCAGAAAGGGCTTTGTCTTCAAGTGGTTAGAAGAGTGGGTGATGTGTGACATAAGCTTCTAGATGTTGTGCATAAAATGCCAGGACAGTTCAAAACCCCCCCAAATAACCCCATTTTGGAAAGTAGACACCCCATGCTATTTGCTGAGAGGCTTGTCGAGTCCATGGAATATTTTATATTGTGACACAAGTTGCGGGAAAGAGACAATTTTTTATTTTTTTTATTTTTTTTTGCGCAAAGTTGTCACTAAATGATATATTGCTCAAACATGCCATGGGAATATGTGAAATTACACCCCAAAATACATTCTGTTGCTTCTCCTGAGTACGGGGATACCACATGTGTGAGACTTTTTGGGAGCCTAGCCGCGTACGGGACCCCGAAAACCAAGCACCGCCTTCAGGCTTTCTAAGGCCGTAAATTTTTAATTTCACTCTTCAATGCCTATCACAGTTTCGGAGGCCATGGAATGCCCAGGTGGCAAAAAAAACCCCAAATGACCCCATTTTGGAAAGTAGACACCCCAAGCTATTTGATGAGAGGTATAGTGAGTATTTTGCAGACCTCACTTTTTGTCACAAAGTTTTGAAAATTGAAAAAAAAAATTTTTTTTTCTCGTCTTTCTTTATTTTCAAAAACAAATGAGAGCTGCAAAATACTCACCATGCCTCTCAGCAAATAGCTTGGGGTGTCTACTTTCCAAAATGGGGTCATTTGGGGGGGGGTTTGTGCCACCTGGGCATTCCATGGCCTCCGAAACTGTGATAGGTAGTGAGGAGTAAAATCAAAAATGTACGCCCTTAGAATTCCTGAAGGCAGTGATTGGTTTTCGGGGCCCCGTACACGGCTAGGCTCCCAAAAAGTCCCACACATGTGGTATCCCCATACTCAGGAGAAGCAGCTAAATGTATTTTGGGGTGCAATTCCACATATGCCCATGGCCTGTGTGAGGAATATATCATTTAGTGACAACTTTTAGTAATTTTTCTTTTTTTTTTTGTCATTATTCAATCACTTGGGACAAAAAAAATGAATATTCAATGGGCTCAACATGCCTCTCAGCAAATTCCTTGGGGTGTCTACTTTCCAAAATGGGGTCATTTGTGGGGGTTTTGTACTGCCCTGCCATTTTAGCACCTCAAGAAACGACATAGGCAGTCATAAATTAAAGGCTGTGTAAATTCCAGAAAATGTACCCTAGTTTGTAGGCGCTATAACTTTTGCGCAAACCAATAAATATACACTTATTGACATTTTTTTTACCAAAGACATGTGGCCGAATACATTTTGGCCTAAATGTATGACTAAAATTGAGTTTATTGGATTTTTTTTAGAACAAAAAGTAGAAAATATCATTTTTTTTCAAAATTTTCGGTCTTTTTCCGTGTATAGTGCAAAAAATACAAACGGCAGAGGTGATCAAATACCATCAAAAGAAAGCTCTATTTGTGGGAAGAAAAGGACGCAAATTTCGTTTGGGTACAGCATTGCATGACCGCGCAATTAGCAGTTAAAGCGATGCAGTGCCGAATTGTAAAAAGTGCTCTGGTCAGGAAGGGGGTAAAACCTTCCGGGGCTGAAGTGGTTAAACAATGTGCATTTATTATTTTCTTACTTTGGAGCCTGCAAAGTATTGCACCCATGATCAGTGGATTACAGGTGCAATATCAGGCTTCTGCAGACACTAATGACAGCTGGCTGCCTGTACTTCATATGCACCTTTGGACCCCTTGCACACTGAGGCACTTTACAGGCACTATAGAGCTGAAAATAGCGCCTCTCCTGTCACTCCCATGTGAAAGCCCGGGCCTTTCACACTGGAGCGGTGCGCTGGCAGGACATAAAAAAAAAAAGCCCTGCTAGCAGCTTCTTTGAGGCGCTTTAGGAGTGGTGCATACACTGCTCCTAAAGCGCCCCTGCCCATTGAAATCAGCGCTTTTAACCCTTTTTCGGCCGCTAGCAGGGTTAAAAGCGCCCTGCTAGTGGCCAAAAAGCGTCGCTAAAACAACATTAAAGTGCTGCTAAAAATAGCGGCGCATTACCGCCGACGCCCGGGCGCTGTGAGTGTGAAAATGCCCTGAGGCTCCTTTCACATGGGCTTGCCTGTTTGACGGACTCCACTTGATCCCCGCTGAGCAGGCGGATTACAGGTCTGTCTCCACTCCTCTATGGGGAGATCGGATAAAAATGAACCGCCTGTCCATTTTCATCCAATCTCATCCACCAGATGGATGGAAAAAAGGGTCACCATCCGTCTGGTTTTGGCAGACAGGATCAGATCAGATAGCAGTGGATGTCAGCAGACATGTCACCGCTGACATCCGCTGCCCCATAGGGGTGAATGGAGTGTCTGATCAGGTCGGCCTGAAAAACTGACAGATGGACCTGATCGGAAAGCCTGTGTGAAAGGGCCCTTAGTAACATGGTACCAAAGCTGAGCTTATCCATGAGAGAGCTTACAGTCTAAAGACCTTGGGGGAGATTTACTAAAACTGGTGCACTCAGAATCTGGTTCAGCTGTGCATGGTAGCCATTCATAGCTTCTAACTTCAACTTGTTTAACTAAGGTTTGGCAATAAAACCTGCAAGCTGATTGGTTTCTATGCAGATCTGCATCAGATTTTACATTGTCTAGCTTTAGTACATCTCCCCCCATTTCTCACATATATACATGCCCACACACTGACTCACAGGGTAGAGCCCTACCTGCCCACACAGGCAGGGAAGGTGAGGGTGTAGAGACACTGACAGTGGCTACTGTGCAGGTGAAGGATTTTGGAGCTGCCATCACACTACTCAGGAGTGAGATGAGGGCTGACATCATTACAGGGGGATGGTAAGGGACCGGAGGTGTTGGGGTGCCATTGAAGCACTGGATTAGTGCCTCACTGTACCAAAACTGGCAGCAATAATAAACCTGAATGGAGGACTTCACAGGGTATAAAGGACAATAGACTGTCAGTGACTGTCAGGGAGTTTAAAAACTGGGGCTTTAACTTGTTCAGATCTGCGATATAGCCAAATGACGGCTACAGCATGGACCAGGAGGCCGTCTATTGACATTCTCCCCTTCGAAAGCTGGCCACGGCCCCCTGAAGAGGGCACGCGGCGCATGCTGTGATCACTAGAGTCAATGAGACTCGGGTGATCACAGATCCGAGTAAGGGGTCGATCCCGGCCCCTTACCATGTGATCAGCTGTCAGTCAATGACAGCTGATCACATGATGTATACAGAGAATCGGTAATCGTTTTTTTTTTTTTTCTTCTCATGCTGACAGCCAATCGCCGGCTTCTGTTTGAAGGGACATCGGTCCCGAAGCTACCTCATATGTGCCCAAAAGTACCACCTGCCAGTGCCACAAATCAGTGCCACCAATCAGTGCCCACAGTAGTAAGTGCCAGCAATCAGTGCCACCTATCAATGCCCACCAGTGGTGCCAATCAGTGCCACCTGGCAGTGCTGCCTATCAGTGCCGATCAGTGCCCATCACTGCCACCCATCAGTGCCTATCACTGCCACCCATCAGTGACAGCTATCAGTGGCACCTATTAGTGCCCTTCAGTGCCACCCATCGGTGCCAGCTATCAGTGCCAGCTATTAGTGCCATTCAGTGCCACCTATCAGTGCCATTCAGTGCCGCCCATCAGTGCCCACCAGTGCCTAGAGTTGCCACCTCATCCCTTTAAACCAAAACACATATGAATTACACAGGTTCTGAGGCTAATTAAATGCAGATAAGGCACCAAGTGAGTTTAATTACCACCTTAATCAGCCTCAGAACCTGTGTAATTCATATGTGTTCGGGTTTAAAGGGATGAAGTGGCAACCCTACCAGTGCCACCTATCAGTGCCCACCAGTGCCACCTATCAGTGCCCACCAGTGCCACCTCATCAGTGCAGCCTATCGGTGCCCATCAGTGCAGCCTATCAGTGTCCATCAGTGTAGCCTCATCAGCGTACATCAATGAAGGAGAAGAATTACCTGTTTGCAAACTGTATTAACAAAATATAAAACAGTTTTTTATTAAAAAAAAAAAAAAAATATGTCTTTTTAAATTTTTTTAACAAAAAATAAAAAACCCAGAGGTGATCACATACCACCAAAAGAAAGATCTATTTGTGGGAAAAATTTATAAAACTTTTATTTGGGTACAGTGTTCTATGACCGCGCAATTGTCATTCAAATGTGACAGCGCTAAAAGCTGAAGATTGGTCTGGGCAGGAGGGAGGTTTAGGTGACCAGTAAGCAAGTGGTTAATATACAGTAGCATGTTGACGATTGGAATAAGCTAATAATGATAATAGTAGCTGGCTACTAATAATAGTATAAATACATCATTATAATCTATTATTATTCGCTTCCAATATTATCTAGCATTAGCTTTTATTATTATAATTTTTTATGAGCTAGTCTTATATCTATCATTATTAATAGAGAATACAGATAATGACAGGGTTTCTTTCAAAGTGAAAATGTAAATGATCAGATTGGGGATTTACCTCTTCACTGTCAGCGACACATGGCGTTTTATTTTTCTTACACTCACTGTTGACATCGGTGGGTGGGGTAGCCGATCTAGACCCGCCCATGGCTTACTCCAACCCATTAGTAAAAATGTCCGACTCGGCTTCAGAAAGTGCCCGCCCCCTCTCTCTCTAAATCCGCTAGTAATAGTCTCCGCCCTCTTAGTGTCTAGCTATGATGCTATAGGTAGGAGGACATGGAGGTGGGAGTGACGGAAAACAGCCGAATCGTGCTCCTCCTCTAATTGATTCCTCCCTCCTAGTGACGCAGAAAGGTAAAGCCCTTCCGCCGCGCGCTCACACTTGATTGGCGGTCTCTCTAACTGTTCTCCGGAGCAGGCTCCGCCCCCTCAATCTTGCTGTTTAACAGCTTTGAGCTCACAGCTCTGCCATTGGTCAGTAGGCGTGGCCTGTTTACTCCTGCTTGACAGCTTTGGTGCTCGGCTCTTCCCCCTCATTCTCCGCTTTTAGTGACATATGGCGTTTTTTTTTGCTGGTGACATTGGTGGGTGGCGTAGCCGGCCTAGACCTGCCCATGGTTTTCTCCGATCCTTAGTAAAAATGTCCGACTCGGCTTCAGTAAATGCCCGCCCCCTCTCTCTCTAATTTCCATAGTGATAGTCTCCGCCCTCTTAGTATCCAGCTGTGCTTCTGCAGGAAGACATTGAGGTGGGCGTGACGGAGAACTGACGAATCGTGCTCCTCCTCTAAAGATGATCAGTCACAAACTGATCCTTCCTCCGAGTGACGCACTAAAGTAACGCCCTCTCGCCGCGCGCTCGCACGTAATTGGCTGTCTCCGAAGCAGGCTCCTCCCCTCAATCCTGCTGTCTAACAGCTTTGAGCTCACAGCTCTGCCATTGGTCAGCAGGCGTGGCCTGTGTACTCTTGCTTGACAGCTTTGGTGCTCTCGGCTCCTCCCCCTCATTCTGCGCTTTTAGTGACACATGGCTTTTTTTATTTCTTACACTGGTGACATTGGTGGGTGGCGTAGCCGGCCTAGACCTGCTCATGGTTTTCTCCGATCTATTAGTAAAAATGTCCGACTCGGCTTCAGTAAATTCCCACCCCCTCTCTCTCTCTAAATTCCATAGTCATAGTCTCCAGCTGTGGTTCTGCAGGAAGACATTGAGGTGGGCGTGACGGAGAACTGACGAATCGTGGTCCTCTTCTAGAGATAATCAGTCACAAACTGATCCTTCTTCCGAGTGACGCAGTAAGGTAAAGCCCTCTCGCCGCGCGCTCGCACTTAATTGGCTGTCTCAGAAGCATGTTCCGCCCCCTCAATCCTACTATCTCAAAGCTTTAAGCTCTCGGCGCTGCCATTGGTCAGTGGGCGTGGTCTGTGTACTCCTGCTCCTCCCCCCACATTTTGCGATCAGGGCTGTGGAGGACAGCAGCACGGCTTCATAATACATGTATATCTCCAGCTACAATAAGGAAGAGAAACAGAACACTATTTTAAACGACCAAACTTTTTTTTTTCTGTTTTGACAAATTGTACAGAGAACCCCTATAGGTCACGTGGTAACGAAGCGCCTCTGCTATAGGCTAGGGGTTCTCATTACCAAGCAGGCAGTCTCTGTGAAGCGTCCGTTCCTTGCCTCCCTGTTACTAGGGTAACGGAGCAATCCATTAAACACTAAAAATAGGGGTGGTGTTGTGAAAAAAAATATAATTTTCACTTGCTTTAAAATGAATATGATTCCGGATATTAGAAGAGGTAAGAATAAATAGCGATCACTGCACAGGTGTGTACAAGACACCACAGCGGTTTGTTTATGTCTCATTCCTGATAATGATGAAGTTCCCCTCGGACAGACTGTAGTCCGGGGTCTCTGCAGTTGCTCTGGGATTAGAAGCATGGACTAGTCCGGTAGTTGGATGGGATTTGTGACATTATCTGGAGGAAGGAGATGGTGAGAGAGCCGAGGTGGGCGAGCATAGATCAGGTGTGATCTCCCCCGTGCTGTCTGTGTGGTGGGCTCTACCCTACAGGCATGCTCTGCTGTCACTTGTAGTGCTTCTGCTGCTTACTGTGTCATCTCTGAAGTCTGCCCAATTAGTTCCAGGAAGTTCCAAAATTAGTCACATCTACATATACAGCATAACGTTTAGTACATATGCTTTAACCCCTTCATCACCAAGCAATCCTAATGCCTGGTACACACAATGAGAAAATCAGACGACTAATACCGCTATGGGAGCGATCGTAGAATAATCTGATCGTCCCTTCTGATTATTAGTACGCAGCTTTCGAGAGCCGATCGCTGAAAAACACAAGCATCTTTCTCATACAATACCAGAACAAACGACTTTTGTTTAACCACTTCAATACCAGGCACTTAGACACCTTCCTGCCCAGACCAATTTTCAGCTTTCTGCGCTGTCGCAGTTTGAATGACAATTGTGCGGTCATGGTACACTGTACCCAAACTAAATTTTTATCATTTTGTTACCACAAATAGAGCTTTCTTTTGGTGGTATTTGATCACCTCTGCAGTTTTTATTTTTTGCTAAACAAATAAAAAAGACCAAACATTTTGAAAAAAATTAAAGTTTTGCTTTTTTTTCTGTTATAAAATTTTGTAAATAAGTAAGTTTTTTCTCTTTCACTGATGGGCACTGATAAGGTGGCACCAATGAGCGGGCACTGAAGATGAGCACTGATATGCAGCACTGATGGGCATTGATAGTCGGCACTCATGGGTGGCACTGAAAGGCTGCAAAGATGGGTTCTTATGGGTGGGACTGATAGGCAGCACTGATAGGCCCTTTCCCTGGGGGTCTGGGGGGGGGGCATACCTGGTGGTCTAGTGTGGATGGCCATCCTGCTGGTCCTGGGCGGCATGATGGTGGTCCTGGGTGGGATCCGAGGGGGCTGTGCTGATAAACAATCAGCACAGACCCCCCCTGTCAGGAGAGCAGCCGATCGGCTCTCCTCTACTTGTGTCTGTCAGATGCGAGTGATGAAAAGCCGATCACCGGCTCTTCCTATTTACATCGTGATCAGCCATGATTGGACACGGCTGATCACGTGGTAAAGAGTCTCCGTCAGAGGCTCTTTACCTAGATCGGAGTTGCGGTGTGTCAAATTGACACACCGCAACAACGATCGCCGCAGTGCGCGCCCCCGGGGGTGCGCAGCAGCTTAATATCCTGAGGACGTCATATGACGCCCAGTCAGGATATTGAAACCACTTTGCCGCCGTCATTCTGCCATATGGCGGGTGGCAAGTGGTTAATCATTATAGTATTTCTCTGTAAAGAACCGAGTGACCAAGACCGTACATGCTTAGAAATGAAAGAATACATTACATCATCGAGAGGGAAGTTGTACCCTGTGTTACGAGAATTTTCACAACTCTAGTAACCTATTTGTTTTCGATACGAGACTAGCATGCTGAAAACAAACAAAAAAGCAGTCAATCATTTGTCTGATATTCTCATCATGTGTACCAGACTGTTGCTAAACCCAGAACATGGAAATGCAATTATTTTAGTAAATATAAACTGCTAAATACCTTTTCGGATCAGCAGTTTTAGTCTTGTGACTTCTATCAGTGCCTAGTTAAAACCTGTAGGAGGAGTTTTCATTCTCCCTCGATTGTCCTAAAAGGCTGCAGAACCCCTGACCAGCCTCTGCCTGGACAGCGCTGATTGGCCCTGTGCTGATCACATGCACCCTCTCAAGAAAAACCCCCAAAAAATAGAAATTAAGGATGAGCTCGGCGTGTTCGCAGCTCCACCTGCCAGAGCCCGCCAGGAAGCTGACAGCGCCAATTGCAGGCTCTGAGACATTTCCCGATCTCTGCAGCTGCAGACTAGGAAAACGTCTCAGTACCTGTGATTAGCGCTACGCTGTCAGCTTCCAGGGGGGCTCGGGCACATGGAGCTGCGAACACGCCCAAGCTTATCCTTATTAGAAATACACACCAAACTGAGCATGTGCAGAGTGTCTCCAAGGCTCTGTTCTATCAGGAGATGGATTGGGGACAGTTAAAAAGATTTGTAAAGGTTCATAAAAAAAAAAAAAAAAAGACACACATGTCATATTTGCCTTCTCTGTCAAGGGTTTTGCACAGAGTGGTCCCGATCCTCCTCTTCTGGGGTGCCCGGGTGGCGCTCTTGGCTCCTCCTCCTCATCGAGTGCCCCCATGGAGAGCCGCATTCCAGTTCTGATGCCTGATGCACTCCCGAGTTCTGATGCTGATACACGCACAGCAGGACTCGGCCCCACCTCCCCCTTCTCCCGTGTCTCTACATTTTATTGACAGCAGCAATGGGTCCTTCTGCTATCAATCTATCCGAGGACCTGAGACAGCGGTTGGAGCTACTGGGCTCGCCCTCGACGCTGGAACGAACGGGTTCAGGTAAGTAAAAGGGGAAGCTGCAGCTCAGGTTTTTCACCATAATGTATAGAATGCATTAAAGTGAAAAACCTCGAGACTTTAAAACCCCTTTTGCTGCATGCTCATTCCTGAGCCGCTGCTCTATGCGTCCATAAGACACAAAGAGCTTGCACTCCCCCCGCTCTCTCCTCCTCCAGTAGAGCATAGAATGCATTAAGGTAGAAAACCTTGAGCACTTTCACACTGTGCTGCCCTGGGCGTCAGCGGTAAAGCGCTGCTATTTTTAGCACCGCTTTACCGTCGTTTTAGCGGCGCTATTCGGGTTAAAACCGCCCCACTAGCGGCTGAAAAGGGGTTAAATCCGCCCGCAAAACGCCACTGCAGCGGCGTTTTTCCAGTGGTATAGCATCGCTGCCCCATTGTTTTCAATGGACAGGGGCGCTTTAGGAGTGGTGAGTTCACCACTCCTAATGCGGTGCAAAGAAGCTGCTTGCAGGACTTTTTCTGACGTCCTGCCAGCGCAGCGCCCCAGTGTGAAAGCATTCGCCCTCACACTGGGTTTGCAGCTGAGGCTTCTTTCAGGCGTTATTTTTAGCGCTAAAGCGCCTGAAAAATGACTCAGTGTGAGAGGGGTCTACGTTAATGTTTTTGACTAAAGTGATTAAATTATGCTTAAAAGTAAGAAAGGCTTAAAGCAGAGTTCTGCCTGGGCAAAAAAAATTAAATTAAAAGTCAGCAGCTACAAATGCTGTAGCTGCTGACTTTTAGTATATGGACACTTACCTGTCCAGGGAGCCAGCGATGTCCTCACCCGATCTTCGGATCGACTCACAGGTGCTACTATTCCTGGTAAGGGAATCAGGAAGTGAAGACTTTCGGCTTCACTCCTGGTTCCCTACTACGCATGCGCAGGGGGGGGGGGAGAAGCCGGACATGACATAGTTCGCCGCATAATTTGCAGCGATCTATGCTCGGAGGTGGGAGCAAATACCTGCATTTGACAGGTATCTGCTCACCCCTCCCCCCCCCGAAAGGTGCAAAATATGACACGGGGGGGGGATCCGATAAGTGGAAGTTCCATTTGTGGGTGGAGCTCCACTTTAACGCTGTAATAAATCCAAAAGCAAACGTTTATTATATTGCAGCTTACCAATTCTGAGATGTGATGGCTGCATTCGTTTTCTTTTTTTTTTTCCTTTGGCTTTCTTTCCTTTATTTTCATCTGGTGATCTGGCCAGTAAGTCTGTTGTTTTTCAAAAGAACAAGCTGTCAGACTAACCATTTAACACTGACAGAGGTGCTTCCAATGATTAGCTTTTATTTATTAATGTAAAACCTTTATCCTAAAATGAAAAAAAAAACTGTTGTTGTAACTGATTGTATAAATGCAGTGTGAGCTGGAGTTTGGCTTCAATTTGTTAGTATATCTAAATCTGCTAGTATGAGTAAACCCCGGTACACATGGGCCAAATATTGGCTGAAATCAGCCGGTACAGTAGATACTGGATGACATTCGGTCCATGTCTACGGCTCCTTGTTAGATAGAAGCTGGTCTTTTGGCTGGCTTCTGTCAAATGAGCTTGCTGGAAAACCAGCAGCCGATTGGCATCCGATCAGCGCCCTCAGCCAATGGCTGTGAGTGCTGACCGGTGTGTTCTGGTGGGGGAGCGGTCCCCTGTCAGAACAGAAAAGTTCAGCGGGGAGATCGCTGTACTAACATTGCATCGTTAGTACAGCGGCCTCCTGGTTAGCTCCTCAGTTTTTTTGGGTTTTTTTTTCGTTTAGCCCGCTGGGATGGACAAAAAAACTTAACGTGTGTACCAGGCTTAACACTCCCCTCACGCTCTGTTCTCTTTTATCCAGAGTGGTGTCTCTGTTATATATGAAGTGTGTTACTGGCCAGATCATTAGGTGAAAATAGAGGGGAAAAAAACATAAAACAAATCCAGCCACCACATCTAATGACTGGTAAGCTGCAATATATTACATTTTTAGTTTTGGGTTTATTACCACTTTAAAGTTATTGTAGGGAAAATTTTTATTAAAAAATAAATAAACATGTTATACTTAACTGCTCTGTGCAGTGGTTTTGCACAGAGCAGCCCTGATCCTCCCGCTGGCACTCTGTGGGCCACTCCCCCTTGTCGAGTGCTTCCATAGCAAGCCGCTTGCTGTGGGGGCACTCATGCTTGCTCTCTGTGTCCACAGAGAGCATGGCTCAGCCCCGCCCCCCGCTCTCGCCTCACTGGCTGTGATTGACAACCAATGGCTCCTGCTGCTGCATCTCAGCCAGTCACTAGGGAGAGACCTGGGATAGCCTTGGGTCCCATGCACATTGCTGGATCAAGATCGGCTTAGGTAAGTATTAGGGGGATGAGGGGGGCTGCTGCACACTGGAGGATTTTTACCGTCATGCATAGAATGCATGAAGGTAAAAGAACCTTCAGCCTTTACAGCCACTTTAAGGGCTTGTTTACACTTGCTTCAAAACATGGCTTTGGACACGCTTTTTTAACCACTTCCCTCCCGGCCTATAGCAAAATGACGGCCGGGCGGTGGTTCAGTTATCCTGACTGGACGTCATATGACGTCCAGCAGGATAAGCTGCGATCACGCGCACGTGGGGGCGCACAGTGTGGCGATCGGTGGTGCAGTGTGTCACTCTGACACACCGCTACACTGATCTCGGTAAATAGCCTCGGCCGGAGGCTCTTTACCACGTTATCAGCCGTGTCCAATCATGGTGTAAACAGGAAGAGCCATTTATCGGCTTTTCCTTACTTGCGTCTGACAGATGTGAGATGGGGAGAGCCGATCGGCGGCTCTCCTGACGGGGGGGTCTGGCTGATTGTTTATCTTGCATCCCCCCCCCCCCCCCGTGGATGCCCACACTGAACCACCAGGGGTGCCAGTAAGTGTCTGCACATCTTGCCAGTCAGTGCCAACTATTATTGGCTGCCAGATGTGTCCTCATCAGTGATGCCCAGCAGTGCCACCGCTATCTGTCAGTACCCATCAGTGCTGCCATTTGAGCGCCCATCAGTGCCGCCTATCAATGCCTGTCAGTTCTGCATACCAGTGCCACCTATCTTTGCCCATCAGTGCTACCTCATTGGTACCACCTCATCAGTGCCGCCCTTTCAGTGCCTGTCAGTGCAGCCTTATCAGTGCCCATCAGTGAAGGAGAAAACTTTACTATTTACAAAATTTTATAAGAGAAACATCTTCTGAGGATGTTATTTCCTATTCTACATGTGAGTGTATAACATTTTTTTAAATAAATATCGTTTGATTTTACACTATGGGAACCCTCCTCTTTTTCTCCTTATGATGATAACACTCTGCTGAGGGCCGAGTCCTTCCCTGTGGACCCATTCATCTCCACCACAGTTCCTGACGTCCCTTTCCAGCCTCCATCTTGACTCCTGGGAGTTCCGGATTAGCAGGATCTCACAGCCCATTTAGACCCTCTGTAACGGGGGGTCATGGGGTTCTGGTAAGCGGCCAGGCTCTTTATTTATGGTGGTGGACCCATACACCTAGGATTCCATACAATTGGACAACCCAGGATTGTTAATCACTTTTTTTGGGTGTTTTCTCCATATGGACTATTTCTTTAATACTTCACACTTATATTTCTAATTTTGTATATATTATACACGAAACTCATTCTTTTTAACCTCCCTGGCGGTATGATTATTTCTGATTTTAGGTGCTGAAAGCGGTACAATTATTTTGCACAGAAATTTGGCGTTTTATATTGTAGGCCTGTAAGGCCTCTTTCACACGGATGATCCGTATGTCCGTTTTTCATCCATCCGTTTTCGGATGAAAAACGGACATACAGTCATCCCTATGGAGCGTCGGATGTCAGCGGTGACATGTCCGCTGACATCCGACCCGCTCCGATCCGAAAAGTGTAACGGAGGAAAAACCTACTTTTTCCTCCGTTTTCGGATCGGATCGGATGACGACGGACACTACGGACCGTCATCATCCGATCCCCCATAGGGGAGAGCGGCGCTCTGACAGGTCCGTCGCTGCACAGTGTGCAGCGATGCACCTGTCATCTTCCTGCTCAGCGGGGATCGGCGGAGCTATCCCCGCTGAGCAAGCGGATGTTCACGGGGCGGATCATGACTGATCTGCCCCGTGTGAAAGAGGCCTAATTCTTAGGAATAGTTCACTTAAATCTGTCCAAACAAGAGTCTAGTAGACATCCCGGGTATGATAAAGTTTGAAAAACGAAATAAAAAATTATAATATAATAAATAACTATAAATAATTATAACAAATAATAATATAATAATAATAAAAATTATATAATAATGTAATCAAATCAAAAACACTGAAATTTGCTCAGTTGCAGAACTGTCGCTTTTGTTACTTTTAGTGTTTGGTGACGGATTTCCCCACAAATCACTATCGATCAATTATGCGAGTGATTCTAATTTATTATCGCTTTTTTTTAGCTGGTCTAAAAGCACTTTTGATGTAAAGAGACAGTTTTGGTTGCTATGGACAATCTCCAGTTTCCTGGCAGAAAGAACAGTTTTATATATATAAAACTGCATGCAGGACACTGGGCAGACCACTAGGGACCAAGGGGGATGTGTAGTTATTTGATACAGTACTGTAATCTGTAAGATTACAGTATGCTGTATCTATACTATGTGTTTCACTTTTGAATTTACCGCCGAACTCCGTCCCCGTGCGTCGCAACGCTCGCAGGGAACGGAGCTCGGCACTGTGAATCGAGCGAGACAGAGCGGCTCGCCGATCACAGCGGGGAGACATCGCAGGATCCAGGGGACAAGGTAAGTATGCTCTTCCTGGATCCTGCGATGCAAGCCCGAGTCTGGCTCGGGGATACCGCTTTTGGTATGAAAAATCCAACCCGAGCCAGACTCGGGAATACCGCCAGGGAGGTTAAAGATTCTCTGCACTAATTGTGATACATTATTGCATAAGCTGTATATGTACCCAAGGGGGCCTGTGCATTCCCCCAACTTTGTATAGTGTACCACACTATTACATTTTATATATATTTTTTGTATTTTGATTTTCTTAAGGTTGTGGTACCCTTTAGCCACACACATACTAATTTGTTTAGCGCGAGTCACCAATATTTCCTGATAATATTCACAATCCTCCCCACTGTAATATCCACAATCTCCCCCACTGCTGTAATATCTACAATCTCCCCCACTGCTGTAATATCCACAGACTCCCCCACTGTATACAGTATGAGTATAGGAAGGAAGACTAGTGTTGTTTAGTCTTACCTTACAGAATAGAAGCCGCCATGCCGGCCAGATCAGATCCACGAGTTGAGGGGTGATGACGTAAGCGCGCACTGCTGCCGCCGGGTGTACCAAGATGGCCGCCTCTCCGGAGCTAGGCCGAAGCCGCGGCCTTTCCTAAGGCTGAGGCAGCGGAGCGCTCCGCGGAGCGCATGTGTGCCGATCTGAACAGGTTGGTGACGATCCATTGCACCCCTAGTGAACACCAGTCAAAGCCCCTGTCACTAAATAAAATAGTTAGCTTACAGTCCTGTTTACACCTTGCATTTGCTTTGCTTAAAAAATGATGTCCCATGTCGCTTTAGTGGTGCTTCAAAGTGTCTTCAAAGCCTCCATAGAAGTCAATGACAAAGCTTGCTTTGGACATTTTTGAATTTTGGACAATTTTCTGTTTCCATCTTTGTGGGAACAGTTTGGGGATGACCCCTTCCTGTTCCAACATGACTACGCACCAGTGCACAAAGCAAGGTCCATAAAGGCATGGATGAACTAGTTTGGGGTGGAGGAACTTAACTGGCGTGCACAGAGTTCTGACCTCAACCCGATAGAATACCTTTGGGATGAATTAGAGCAGAGACTGCGAGACAGGCCTTCTCGTCCACATCAGTGCCTGACCTTACAAATGCTCTTCTGGAAGA
The DNA here is from genome assembly GCA_037952925.1 of Lithobates clamitans. Lineage (NCBI taxonomy): Eukaryota > Metazoa > Chordata > Amphibia > Anura > Ranidae > Lithobates > Lithobates clamitans. The sequence goes on from JBBGZY010002237.1 coordinate 127,040, forward strand.
ATGGTCAAACATTCCCATAGACACGCTCCTAAACCTTGTGGACAGCCTTCCCAGAAGAGTTGAAGCTGTTATAGCTGTACAGGGTGGGCCAACTCATTATTGAACCCTACGGACTGACTGGGATACCATTAAAGTTCATGTGCGTGTAAATTAACAGTCTCTGTGTCTTTTGTTCTTTAATATCCTCCAGATGATAAATAATGTGCAAATGTACGAAAGATTTAGTGCAAACTGATTATCTTCAAAAGACACTCCTTCAGGCAATTAAAAATACTAATTGCACTCCTCTTCACCAATATTCAAGTGCTCGACACGATAAAGTGCCAAGTGCTCATTTCCCCCCTAGGCTAGAATGACTTACCAAAAATGAAGGACCTTTTCATTAGAAAAAGGTCTATAAGTGCTTAGGTATGTGATCTGTTATTAGCCTTTAAGTAGTTCTAAAGGCTGAAGAAAAAACCTTCAGAGTGCAGCCCCGCCCCCTAATACTTACCTGAGCCCGATCCAGCGATGTGCACGAGAGCAGAGGATCTCCCGAGTCTTTCTCCTGATTGGCTCAGACACAGCAGCAGGAGCCATTGGCTCCCGTTGCTGTCAATCACGGCCAGTGAGAAGGGGGTGGGGCTAAGCCATGCTCTGTGTGTCCCATAGACACACATACACAGGCAGCTATGCGAGCACACATGAGTGACCCCAAGGCAAGCAGAGCAGAGTGTTAGAGCAAAGAGTTCTAATGAAATTCGGTGGGTGTTTTTTTTTCCCCTTCAGTTCTCCCACATAGAGGAGTTTAACTCCCATGGTTGAGACAAAGGATCATCCATTCTATTACTAGAGTAGGACCCACTAATTCGGGGTACTTTGTCGCAGTAAGTGGGCTTAGCACTATATGACCAAATAGTGTGACCAAACCCCCGTATTTTTTGAATATGTTCAGGTGTTTTTAACTAGCCCTGCAGGAAATGTCATTCTTGTATGTGTGCGCTGTAAAATATTTTGTACTGTTTGTAGGTCTTATAGCAGCACCATCTTGAATTTAAACGCATTGTATGGTGTGCCCCCCAAATATGTTCTTGTATATTGTAATAGGCCCTGACCAGGTCTTTTGGGCTGGAGCACCCCTCCCCCTCCTTCATTACCTCTTATTTAGTGGCCACCAGTGTATAGGATGTATCCCCTTCAGTTCTCCCACATAGAGGAGTTTAGCTCCCATGGTTGAGACAAAGGATCTTCCATTCTATTACTAGAGTAGGACCCACTAATTTGGGGTACTTTGTCGCAGTAAGTGGGCTTAGCACTATATGGCCATATAGTGTGACCAAACCCCCGTATTTTTTGAATATGTTCAGGTGTTTTTAACTAGCCTTGCAGGAAATGTCATTCTTGTATGTGTGCGCTGTAAAATTTTTTGTAAATATTTTGTCCCATAGACACACATACACAGGCAGCTATGCGAGCACACATGAGTGACCCCAAGGCAAGCAGAGCAGAGTGTTAGAGCAAAGAGTTTTAATGAAAGTCGGTGGGCGTTTTTTTTTCTTACATCAAAATTTTTTGTCACTTTAAAGAGGTCCTTTAGCCTTATTACAGTAGTTTGGTGAACGCTACATTCGCTTACGTAAATCCTGGCCGGCTTTAAAAGTAATACGTACGAGGGAAATACTACTCATTCACATCAGTCCATACCTTTAAAAGATAAGTATGGCCAAAAATCTCTTGGCCCCACTTCTCTTGCTGGTCACAGGAGTGTACTTACTTGACCTCACAGAACCACTCCAGGCTCTGGAAGGATCCCAACAGTAATGTCGGGATCCACACAGATGCCTGATTGCCAGATGGCTCAGCCTCTCTGCGCATCGATGAGAGCCTGAGCCAGCCAATCCCGCCCCCACCCCCTCCCCAGTGAGCTCAGTCACTGCTCTGTGCTCAGAGAAAACCGAGAACCGAACAGTTAGCTGTCATGTGATCACTTAGTTCTCGAGCTTAGGAGGCAGCTGTAGCATCCCACTGATGTCACAGCAGGGAGGCGAGTATAGATGTTTGGGGTTTTTTTTTTGCTATTTCTATACTTCTCCTTTAAAGGCGAAGTTCAGCTGAATGAAAATAAAATAAATGCACATGATTTTGCGGGTTAAACAATGTGTATTTATTATTTTCTTACTTTGGAGCCTGCAAAGTATTGCACCCATGATCAGTGGATCACAGGTGCAATATCAGGCTTCTGCAGACACTAATGACAGCTGGCTGCCTGTACTTCATATGCACCTTTAGACCCCTTTCACACTGAGGCACTTTACAGGCACTATAGAGCTGAAAATAGCGCCTTTCCTGTCACTCCAATGTGAAAGCCCGGGCCTTTCTCACTGGAGCGGAGCGCTGACAGGATGTAAAAAAAAAAAAAAAAAAAAAAAAAGGTCCTGCTAGCAGCTTCTTTGAGGCGCTTTAGGAGCGGTGTATACATCGCTCCTAAAGCGCCCCTGCCCATTGAAATCAATGGGCAACGCTGCCGCAGCGGCGCTTTTAACCCTTTTTCGGCCACTAGCGGGGGTTAAAAGCGCCTGACAGCAGCTGAAAAGCATCACTAAAACGACAGTAGAGCACTGCTAAAAATAGCTGCGCTTTACCACCGACACCCTGGCACTGAGCGTGAAAGTGCCCTGAGGCTCCTTTCACATAGGCTTGCATGTTTGATGGACTCCACTTGCTCAGTGGGAGATCGCTCTATTGATCCCCACTAAGCAGACGAATCACAGGTCCATCTCCACTTACTGTGCAGAGACAGACCTGTCAGAGTCCCGCTCTCCTCTATGGGGAGATTGGATAACAACTAACCGCCTGTCCGTTTTCATCCAATCCGATCCACCAGACAGATGGAAAATAGGGTCACCATCCGTCTGGATTTAGCAGACAGGATCAGATCAGATAGCAGTGGATGTCAGCAGACATGTCACCGCTGACATCCGCTTCCCAATAGGGGTGAATGGAGTGTCTAATCAGGTCCGCCTGAAAAACTGACAGATGGACCTGATCGGAAAGCCTGTGTGAAAGGACCCTTAGTAACATGGTCCCAAAGCTGAGCTTATCCTTGAGAGAGCTTACAGTCTAAAGACCTTGGGGGAAATTTACTAAAACTGGTGCACTCAGAATCTGGTGCAGCTGTGCATGGTTGCCATTCAGCTTCTAACTTCAACTTGTTCGGCTAAGGTTTGACAATAAAACCTGCAAGCTGATTGGTTTCTATGCAGATCTGCATCAGATTTTGCACTGTCTAGCTTTAGTACACCCCCCCCCCCCATGTCTCACACATATACATGCACACACACTGACTCACAGGGTAGAGCCCCACCTGCCCACACAGACAGGGAAGGTGAGGGTGTAGAGACACTGACAGTGGCTACTGTGCAGGTGAAGGATTTTGGAGCTGCCATCACACTACTCAGGAGTGAGAAGAGGACTGACATCATTACAGGGGGGTGGTAAGGGACCGGAGGTGTTGGGGTGCCATTGGAGAACTGGATTAGTGCCCCCCGTACCAAAACTGCACATTAGAGGGGGTTTAAAAATTGGGGCTTTAACTTGTTCAGATCCACGCTATAGCTGAATGATGGCTATAGCGCGGATCTGCTTTGCCGGGAGGCCATCTATTGACGTCCTCCCCTTTGCAAGCTGGGCGTGTGGCGTGCGCTATGATTACCCGAGTCAATGAGACTTGGGTAATCACAGATCAGAGTAAGGGGCCAATGCCACCCCCTTACCATGTGATTAGCTGTCAGCCAATGACAGCTGATCTCATGATGTAAACAGAGGATCAGTAATCAGTTTTTTGCGTGAGAAAAAAAAAAGCTGATCGCCGGCTTCTGTTTGAAGGGACATCGGTCCCGAAGAGGCGAAGCTGCCTCATGTGTGCCCTAAAGTACCGCCTGCCAGTGCCACGAATCAGTGCCCACAGTAGTACCAGCAATCAGTTGCACCTATCAATGCCCACCAGTCATGCCAATCAGTGCCATCTAGCAGTGCTGCCTATCAGTGTCACCTACCAGTGCCAATCAGTGCCCATCACTGCCACCCATCATGCCAGCTATCAGTGCCACATCAATGCCCTTTAGTGCCACATATCAGTGCCGCCTATTAGTGCCCATCAGTGTAGCCTCATCAGCGTACATCAATGAAGGAGAAATATTACCTGTTTGCAAAATGTATTTTAAAAAAATATAAAACTTTTTTTTTTTTTAAATCGGTCTTTTTAATTTTTTTTAACAAAAAAAATAAAAAACCTAGAGGTGATCAGATACCACCAAAACAAAGCTCTATTTGTGGGGGAAAAAAAGATAAAACTTTTATTTGGGCACAGTGTTGTTCGACCGCGCAATTGTCATTTAAAGAGTGTCAGCGCTAAAAGCTGAAGATTGGTCTGGGCAGGAGGGGGGTTTAGGTGCACAGTAAGCAAGTGGTTAATATACAGTAGCATGTTGACGATTCGAATAAGCTAATAATAGTAGATGGATACTAATAATAATAAAAAACATCATTATAATCTATTATTTTTCGCTTCCATTATTATGTATCAATAGCTTCTATTATTATCATCGTTTGTTATGAGCTAGTCTTATATCTATCATTATTAATAGATAATACAGATAATGACAGGGTCTCTTTCATAGTGAAAATGTAAATGATCAGATTGGGGGATTTACCTCTCTTCACTGTCAGTGACACATGGCGTTTGTTTTTCTTACACTAATGACATCGGTGGGTGACGTAGCCGGCCTAGACCCGCCCATGGTTTCCTCCGTTCCCGTAGTAAATATGTCCGACTCGGCTTCAGTAAATGCCCGCCCCCTCTCTTTAACTCCCCTAGTGATAGTCTGCGCCCTCTTAGCGTGCAACTGTGATGCTGTAGGAAGACATGGAGGTGGGAGTGACAGAGAATAGCCTAATTGTGCTCCTCCTCTAGGTGGTCAATTGCAGACTGATCCTCCCTCTGAGTGACGCAGAAAGGTAAAGCCCTCTCGCCGCGCGCTCGCACTTGATTGGCTGTCTCTCTAACTGTTCTCCGGAGAAGGCTCCGACCCCTCAATCCTACCGTCTAACAGCTTTGAGCTCGCGGCTATGCCATTGGTCAGTAGGCGTGGCCTGCGTACTCCTGCTTGACAGCTTTGGTGCCCTTGGCTCCACCCCCTCATTCTCCGCTTTTAGTGACACATGGCGTTTTTTAGTTCTCACTGGTGACATCGGTGGGCGGCGTAGCCGGCCTAGACCCGCCCATGCTTTTCTCCGATCTATTAGTAGAAACGTCCGACTCTGCTTCAGTAAATGCCTGCCCCCTCTCTCTCTCTAAATCCTCTTCTAGAGATGATCAGTCACAAACTGATCCTTCCTCCGAGTGACGCAGTAAAGTAACGCCCTCTCGCCGCGCGCTCGCACTTAATTGGCTGTCTCCGAAGCAGGCTCAATCCTGCTGTCTAACAGCTTTGAGCTCACAGCTCTGCCATTGGTCAGTAGGCGTGGCCTGTGTACTCTTGCTTGACAGCTTCGGTGCTCTCGGCTCCTCCCCCTCATTCTGCGCTTTTAGCGACACATGGCGTTTTTCATTTCTTACACTGGTGACATTGGTGGGTGGCGTAGCCGGCCTAGACCCGCCCATGGTTTTCTACGATCCTTAGTAAAAATGTCCGACTCGGCTTCAGTAAATGCCCGCCCCCTCTCTCTAAATTCCATAGTGATAGTCTCCGCCCTCTTAGTATCCAGCTGTGGTTCTGCAGGAAGACATTGAGGTGGGCGTGACGGAGAACAGACGAATCGTGGTCCTCTTCTAGAGATGATCAGTCACAAACTGATCCTTCCTCCGAGTGACGCAGTAAAGTAACGCCCTCTCGCCGCGCGCTCGCACTTAATTGGCTGTCTCCGAAGCAGGCTCCGCTCCCTCGATCCTACTATCTAAAAGCTTTGAGCTCTCGGCGCTGTCATTGGTCAGTGGGCGTGGCCTGTGTACTCCTGCTCCTCCCCCCACATTTTGCGATCAGGGCTGTGAGGACAGCAGCACAGCTTCATAATAAATGTATATCTCCAGCTACAATAAAGAAGAGAAACAGAACACAATTTTAAACGACCAAACTTTTTTCTGTTTTGACAAATTGTACAGAGAACGTCTATAGGTCACGTGGTAACGAAGCGTCTCTGCTATAGGCTAAGGCTTCTCATTACCAAGCAGGCAGTTTCTGATCCGTCCAATCATCAGCAGTCCCTGTGAAGCGTCCGTTCATTGCCTCCCTGTTACTAGGGTAACGGAGCAATCCATTAAACACTAAAAATAGGGGTGGTGATGTGGAAAAAATATAATTTTCACTTGCTTTAAACTTAATATGATTCCGGATATTAGAAGAGGTAAGAATAAATAGCGATCACTGCACAGGTGTGTACAGGACAACACAGCGGTTTGTTTATGTCTCATTCCCGCCACGTGGTAATGATGAAGTTCCCCTCGGACAGACTGTAGTCCGGGGTCTCTGCAGTTGCTCTGGGATTAGAAGCATGGACTAGTCCAGAAATTGGATGGGATTTGTGACATTATCTGGAGGAAGGAGATGGTGAGAGAGCCGAGGTGAGCGAGCATAGATCAGGTGTGATCTCCCCCTGTGCTGTCTGTGTGGTGGGCTCTACCCTACAGGCATGCTCTGCTGTCACTTGTAGTGCTTCTGCTGCTTACTGTGTCATCTCTGAAGTCTGCCCAATTAGTTCCAGGAAGTTCCAAAATTAGGGAAGTCACATCTACATATATAGCAAAACGTGAAAAATAGAAAAGAACCCCGCGCTGTGACTAAATAAACAATATGAGTAATAAATAAGCTGCACCCCTCAAAGTGCAATTAGCTAACTTTGTGAAATGTGGGTTGTATGTGATAAGGGGGCGCTGATGTAAAAACACAATTTTTGAAACACATGACAAATAAAGTGTGTTATAATACATATATGACATTTGTAATTCAATACCAAAATGCATATAAACAAAAAGTGCAATATGAAACAGCAAAATACATAAAGTGCGAAGTGATCGCAAAAAGTTCAAATGAGTGAAATAACAAGAATGTCCATAGCACTGGGGCAAGTTGAATCTCGAAACCGTCACCACTAGGAACAATACTGAAAAGCAAAACGACACCCGGTGGATATATGGTAAGTAGTCTACTCACCAAAACACCATGACCCCTTTATTTAAAAAGGCAGGTCAGGTGGAGCTTTGACAGATTAAGGAACTGTCGCCTATGCTGGCAAAATCCGATGGGGTACACCTGGGAAATCGCTCCACTCCACAGTTGCTCAGAAAAGATAAAGAGAGCAGGACCATAGCATAATAATGTTTTATTAAAAAGTACAAATATAAAACAGCTAGCCAAATGGCCTCTTACTTTAAAAAGTGCCTTGTCTCGGCACTGAAGGGAAAATGCATATAGAACCAGGTGGGTTGTGAGCCAGCCGTACTGCTCGCGCTGTATGGAGTCGGCATGCGTTCTACCACCTGGGACTGTAGAAACCGGAAGTAGAAACATGACCGGGTACAGTCCCAGGTGGTAGAACGCATGCCGACTCCATACAACTATCTAACTATTAAATCAATTAATTAATCAATTATACAATTTTTGTTTTTTAGATATATCATATAATATAATATAAAAAACGTAAACAGCGCTACAAAAAGTGAATAACATATATAAAAAAAATTAATGAATAAATACGGTCAAAGGATCCGTGATGGACCCAAAGAGATATACAAAATTAACAATATAAGTGCCAAAAACCATAAAGGGGTGGTAAAAATTAGAAAGAAATGTGGATGTAATAATGAAAAGTCCATGAGTAAAACCATCCAAAAGTGTTTGAAACAAAAAAAAAAAAAAGATGAGGTTAGTCGATCACAGAGACACCAACATGTTACCAGACGGCAAGCTTTAGTAAGCTTGTATGGCAACCTGACACTCAGTAGCTGGTAGCGTCACACCACGGCTTTCCAGTGAAGGGCCAGAAACAAACAGGGTAGCTCCATCCAGTACAACAGTCAGTAGGGGGGACCCAAAAAAATAAAACAACGGCTCTCCATAGTGTAAATCAATAAGACCCAAGTTTAATAAAGGTTAAAGGTTACAGTTACATGGAGAATGCAGATAAAAGCATGGTTAAAAAACAGCAGCAGCCAGCCGGCTTACAGACACCGTTCAGGACGAGGCACTCAGCGATGACGTTAGCACGTCAAACATCCGACGTACGTTTCGTCCCAGAAAGACATCGTCTAGGGAATGGTGCCCATCAAACGCAGCCACTGTGCCCATAAATTGCCGCCACTGTGCCATCAAACACAGCTACTGTGCCCCATTAATTGCCGTTACTGTGCCCCATCAATTGCTGCCACTGTGCCCCATCAATTGCCGCCACTGTGCCCCATCAATTGCCGCCACTGTGCCCCATCAATTGCCGCCACTGTGCCCCATCAAATGCTTCCAGTGTGCATCGTCCGGGAGTCGGGACTTACCTGTCTCACAGCGGGTCTTGGTGATGTCCTCCACGCGCCTCAATGTCTCTGGTCCTCTCTGTCTCCCGTCCTCTCTATCAGGCATCCAATCACAGCGCAGTCAGCGTTAGGAAAATGACACCTGAATAGGGGGCGGCAGCGGCGACCATAGATAGATTCATGCACTAAAGTGATTAAATTATGCCTAAAAGTAAGAGAGGCTTAAAACGGAGTTCCACCTGGAGAAAAAAAATAAAAGTCAGCAGCAAATCCTGTAGCTGCTGACTTTTAATATATGGACACTTACCTGTCCAGGGAGCCCACGATGTCCTCACCTGATCTTCACATCGACTCACAGGTGCTACTGCCATCATTCCTGGTGAGGGAATCAGGAAGTGAAGACTTTCAGCTTCACTCCTGGTTCCCTACTGCGCATGCGCAAGTCGTGCTGTGCGTTATGAATGGTCCCTGCTGTCTTCTGGGACCTGTGTGTCTCCCAGAAGACAGCGGGGGGGCGGACATGGCGTAGTTAGCCACAGAATGTGCGACGATCAATGCCCTGAGGTGGGAGCAAATACCTGGATTTGACAGGCATCTGCTCCCCCCTGAAAGGTGCTAAATATGACACCGGGGGAGGGGGGAGATCCAATAAGCGGAAGTTACATTTCTGGGTGGAGCTCCGCTTTAAGGCTGTAATAAATCCAAAATCAAACATTTATTATATTGCAGCTTACCAATTCTGAGATGTGATGGCTGCATTAGTTTTCTTTTTTTTTTCTTTGGCTTTCTTTCCTTTATTTTTATCTGGTAAACTGGCCAGTAAGTCTGTTGCTTTTCAAAAGAACAAGCTGTCCTGCAAATGTAGCAGTTGGGAGGGTTGAGACTATCCATTTAACACTGACAGGGGTGCTTCTAATGATTAGCTTTTAGCAGCACGACTTCATATAATACATGTATCGCCCAGCTGTGTATACAGAGCCTCATTTACTCCGCTCCTCCATTGCCGTGCTGAGAGACCCAGAGTGGGAGGAGCATGGCTTGTGTACAGGGAGGAGGGAGGGAGGTGATGATCAGTGGAAGGTCTGGGGAGGTGAGCTGAAACTTTTAGATCAGGAATCCGGAGAATTGGTTTGCAGGACATGACAAGGGATCAGCTAATGAGGATGGGAAGAGCAGGGAGTGTGTGGGGAGTCGGCTGAGTGTGTAGCCTTCCTCACACCTAACACATCTCTCCCAAGCTGGCACACATCACAATATAATCCTCCCCCAGCACTCTGTGTATGTCCACATCATGTCACCTTATCACCATTCCATGTCACCCTGTGTTATCCAAACTTTCTACAAAGTCTAACCTAAACCTTCTATATACAAATTACCAGAGCACAGCGCTGGGTTTTCTGCTATTTACATAGCAGTACAAATGAATAAATCTTATCTAACAAAAATCCTGCGCTTATCCCACCTTCAAACAAATGTGCAAAAAAAAAAAAAAATTAAAATTAATCAAATCATTGATCAGAAAAATAAAAAATGAACAGTTGTGAGAGCTGCAGCCCAGTAGGTCCGAATACAAGACTCAGAAAAAGATTTAAAAGTGACTTGCTGCTCTTCTCTAAGTGAGCAAAAGATAGCAACAAATATACTGTACATCCAACAATAATAAAATAGTAAGAAAAAACTGTGTTTATAAAGTGCAATGTCAGTCAATAATCCTTAAAATGTCCTTCATGAGGATTCATATACATAAATCCACGAATGACAGTTCAGTTGAATATTTAATATATTTCAGTGATTAATCTGTGTATAGAATCAACAGACCCAGCATGAAAAGGTACTCATACAGAGGCCGTCCCCACATAACGTCACACCTTTTACCAGAGATTTTTTATTTTAAATTATAGAGATCTGATTCAGTTTTTAAAATTTCCACAAGACCCCGTAGTTATAAGGAGGGAGGGGGTTTCATCCACATTCAGCCTCAGCAGTAAGGATGATCTCAAGCGTGTTCGCAAACCACACGTGCAGAGCCTGCCAGGAAGTCGGCACTGCACAGCGCTAATCACAAGCAGTGAGACATTTCCCGATCTCTGCAGCCGCGCATCGGGACAATGTCTCACTGCTTGTGATTAGCGCTTTGCAGTGCCGACTTCCTGGCGGGCTCTGCACGTGCGGGTTGCGAACACGCCTGAGCTCATCCTTACTCAGCAATATTAACTTCCAAGAATCTCAGCCAGTGTTCAATTAAATATATATAGGTTGGCCCGTGATGATTCTCAAACAGGTCTACCAGTGGTGAGGCGAACCATACACACAATAAAACTACACACATCTGTCCAGACAGGGTGGAGGCGTGTGTAGTTTTAGTTTTCCTCTCCTGTATATACTGCCCACTGTCATACCCTCCACACTCTTCTCCTGTACATACTGCCCACTGTCATACCCTCCATACTCCTCTCCTGTACATACTTCCCACTGTCATACCATCCATACTCCTCTCCTGTACATACTGCCCACTGTCATACCCTCCACACTCTTCTCCTGTACATACTTCCCACTGTCATACCCTTCACGGTCCTCTCCTGTATATACTGCCCACTGTCATACCCTCCATACTCCTCTCCTGTACATACTGCCCACTGTCATACCATCCACACTCCTCTCAGTGACCATGAGAGGGAGGGGTGCGGGATATTGAGACTACTACAGCCTTAGGTGAAGGGGCCCCTCACTGTGTAGGTTTGAAAAGTATGACCTCCTTAGCAATATATTGAGCTTTGCCCAGCAGGCCTGAGGTGGAAGGCCTTATCACCATCACCCTGTAAGAGCAAAGAGAAGGGCTCATCACCCTGTATGCCCGAGGAGGGGCCTCTGAAAGTATACATTGAGCCCCCCCCCCTCTTGTGCAGACTTAAAGTTGAAGGGCCCCATACTGAGTGCTAATGGGGCAGTTTACCTTCTATGCCTGAGAGAAAAGGGACCCCTGACAGTAAAGAGGGCCTTGCCCTGGAAGTCTGAGGTTAAGGGGCCCTTCAAGGTGTCATTATAAGAAGGACCATTTACCCTGCGCTTATAACGTGTATTGCCCCCGACAGTAAAGGGACCCTCAGTCTGCAGGTCTGAGGTGGAGGGGCCCCTATTCTTTAAGACTAAAGACGAGGGGCCCCTGACAGTGTGCAGTAAAGCAGAGGCCTGAGGTGGAGGGGCCCCTCACAGTGCTTAGTTTGGGGGCTCTTACCATGTAGTAGTTATGACTCCTAGCAGTGTACAGTAAAGAGCCATTACCCTGTATACCTGAGGGGTAAGGGGACCCCACTCTGCAGGGCTTGGGGGGGCTGAACGTATACTGTGACCCCCCCCCCCCCCCCATATATGGTAATGTCTCTATTTTTCATAGTTTAAAGTGTAAGGGCCCATACTGAATGCTACTGGAGGGGAAAGAGGCTTACTTTTTAATCCTGAGAAAGATAGCCCTCCCCCCCATCCAGGGGCGGACTGACAACACTCAGGGCCCCCAGACCAAATAAAGCAAGGGCCCCTTGTCAGGCCTCGCCCATGACCCACCCCTACATTTTCACATTCAACAATAACCAAAATACAGGAAGTGATGCAGACAACTCTAATTGGACCTGGATGGGGGGGTCTCTCTCAAACAGAGGTGCCCCTTTCAGTGTCCATTAGAGAGTCTCTGTTAGAAAGAGCCCCCTCCAGGCCCTATGAGAGACTACAGAGGAGTCTAATGGGACTTGGAGGGGGCCTCTTTCTAACAGAGTGTACAGTAAACACCTTCTGTGACTCTGGTCCTCAGGGGATCCTCTCCTTGTGCCATGACTCTCACAAAGTAGAAATAAAATTGGAGCTGTGTAGCGCTCCTCTTACCTTACCTATGGGTACTGTAGCTCTGGCTGCTCCCACATCCTCTGTGGCTGGCTGGCCGACTCCCTGCTGTGGCTGGGTGCCTGGCTAGCTCCCGCATCCTCTGTAGCTGGACCCTGTGGGTAGCTGGCTGGCTGGCTTCCGGCTGTGGGTGGCTGGCTGGCTCCCTGCTGTGGGTGGCTGGGTGCCTGGCTGGCTCGTGCATCCTCTGTTGCTGGCTGGCTGGCTACTGTGGATGGCACTCCTGTGGGGGGCACTCAACAGGAGGGAGGGGCCAGGAGCGCTGGCAAGGGATCCAAGAAGAGGAGGATCCGGGCTATTTTGTGCCAAACCACTGCACAGAGCAGGTAACTGTAACATGTTTGTTATTTTTAATGAAAAAATAGATGGGTCGTCCAGTCAAAATCTTTTTATGTTTTTATTATTTTGTATGGAATGGGGAAGCATCAGAATGCCTGTCAGCTTTTTACTGCAGTAATTCTTTTTTTTTTGATTGGGAAAACCAACTTTATTGAACTTGTATTCACAGGTAATTAACAAGCACAATTCTTATACAGAGGTCAGAAGATATCTATACATTTTACATTTTGAAAATATTGCATTCCTTTTCGTATTAATTTTGTAGTTGAGAGAGGAACAGTGATAAACCCGGCAGCCCATTCCCATTCCGTACTTATTCATACTCCCTTTATTTCCCGACCTGTGCATCACCCTTCCCCAAGTCGTGTATACTGTTTCATGTATTTTATTGCTACACCGCTAGGTGCAGGTCTCTCTGTCTTCCAGCCATCTATCCCATATTTTCGAGTACTTTTGTGTGCACCCTCTGTGTGTGTATATTAACTTTTTATATGGTAGCGCATTGTTTACATCTCTTTTCCATGACAACACTGTAGGGGGAGGAGTCTGCATCCAGGTTTTGGCAATGACTTTTCTGGCTGTAAATAAAGTTTCATATATAAAGGTTGCATGGAATTTGTCTATTTCCACATCAGGTAACAGTCCCAACACACATAACCTTGGGTCTGATACCACCGGGGAACCCATTTTGTCGTGCAGGAATTTTATCACTTGCTCCCAATATGCTTGTATACATGGGCATTCCCATATCAAGTGGTAAAAGGTGCCCGGCCCATTTGTGCACATAAGGCATGTTGAGCTCTGTGACGGCTGGAATTTGGCTATCCTTTTTGGTGTCAAGTAAGCTTGGTGAACAATATAGAGCTGTGTCAATCTGTCTGAGAGTTTGGGTGATGTCTGTTTAACGTTGTCTAATATTTCGTCCCAGTCTGAGTCACTGATAACGCCTATGTCCTTTTCCCAGCTTGATTTGGTCTTTTGAATTACTGTTGCTATTCTAGGGAGACGAATAGTATAATACAAATTTGAGATGAGTTTTTGGGGTTCCGGGCCCATAATTATATCTAGAACCTGGGGGTGAGCTATAGCGTTGGTGATGTCTCCAAGTTGGGAGCGCAGAGCATGGCGAAGTTGCAAGTATTTGAATAACAGGTGGTGTGGAACCGAATATTCATCTATAAGGGATTGAAAAGTCCTGAGCCGTGTGTCAGTTAAGACCTGATGAAGATAAATTATCCCATATCTGGCCCATATATGCGGATCTGGGAGATTTTTAAGTTCTGGCATGTGGTTATTGAGCCACAGGGGGGTGTGGGAGTGTATATGCCCCAGTTTGAGTCTCTTTAGAGTTATTCCCCATATTTTCTGGTGATGTGTTAACATGCCCTCATTATATCGGGGGAGCCTCTTACCTGTTAACCCCCCTCTAAAGATTGTTTGCAGCGGGGATGACAATGGACTTCCTGGATCACCACTTATTAGCATTTTGTAACGCTGCATTTCAGTCTTATTGAAATAATACATGTGGGATAGTTGAGCAGCTATGTAGTATTCCTGTAAGTCAGGTAAGGCCATCCCCCCCATGGAAGTAGGGTTTTTAAGAATGTGCCAGGCCAATTTGTGCCTTCCGTGTCCCCAAACGAAGGAGTTGAGTATGGCCTCCATCTTTTTAAAGACCCTGAGGGGGATATATAATGGTGCATGCCAGACCATGTATAAAATTTTGGGAAGTAATATCATTTTGATAATGTTTATTCGGCCTGTTACCCCTAGGGGCAATCTAGACCAGGCCTGTGTCTTGGTTTTTATCAATTGGAACAGTGGTTCTACATTATGTGCAATGTAGTCCCCCAACTCCCGTGTGACCTTCACCCCAAGATATTTGATAATATTTACTCTAGCTAGGGGTAGTTGTGGGTATGTGGCTGGAGGAGGAAAATGGTCTATGGGGAGAATTTGGGATTTATCCCAATTTATGCGCAGTCCTGAGAAGCTTCCCATTTGTTCTATAATCCTCAATGCTGCTTGTAACGATGGGCCCTGGTCTGCCAAGTATAAAATAGTATCATCCGCGTATAATCCTATTTTTTCGGTATAGGTGTCTACACGCAAGCCCTCTATCTCAGTGTTCGCTCGAATGGCAATTGCCAGGGGCTCCGCCGCCAGGGCGTATAAAAGAGGGGAGAGGGGGCATCCCTGCCGTGTACCTCTCTCAAGAGGAAATTGTTCTGATAACCAACCGTTCACGAATACTCTTGCTTTTGGCGTTTGGTATAGAATCTGTACCCATTTGATGAAGTTTGGTCCGAATCCAAACTCCCTCAAACACTCCCACAAGAACTGCCACTCCACTGAGTCGAAGGCCTTGGCAGTATCCAAGGCCACCACCACTCTAGTACTACAATTGTCATGTCTCGCCTGGATATTCATGAATAACCTTCTAACATTCATGGCCGTATTCTTCCCTGGCATGAAGCCAGTTTGGTCAGGGTGGATTAGCGATAGAATAACCTTGTTGAGGCGCGATGCGAGTATTTTGGCTAAAATTTTAATATCCACCTGTAGTAGGGATATGGGTCTGTACGACTCTGGATATCGGGGGTCCTTCCCTGCCTTGGGTAGTACTATTATTTGTGCTTCTTGCATGGAGGAGGGCAGTGTTCCTTTATCAAAAATATTCTGATATAATTGTTTGAGTTTTGGGATGAGTATCTCCGAGAAGGTAGTATAAAATTCTAGGGGCAGGCCATCCAGTCCTGGTGCCTTTGATTTAGATAGCTGGGATACGGCTTCTGTGATGTCATCCTGTGTTATCGGGCCTTCAAGCATCTCTATTTGTTCTAGATTAAGTTTGGGGAATTGGATTGTGTGTAGGAAATTCTGTATTTCTTGTTGGGAGTATGTGCTCTGTGATTTATACAACTCACAATAGAATGCCTGGAATCTGGCTGCTACCTGTGGGGGATCAGTAACCATGTCTCCCTGAGGTGAAGTCAGGGACACTACCACCGGTGGTTTGTCATTCAAATGCGCTAGGTACGCTAAAAGCTTTCCTGCCTGTTCACCATGCTCAAAAACTCTCTGCTTGCGGAAGAATACTTGCTGTCTGGCTTTTTCTATGTGTATCTGGTTCACCACCCTAGTTTGCAGATTTACTTTTTGAAGATTTTCAGAGTTGGGGTCTGCAGCATATGATGTCTCTAGTTCCGTCAGTTTGTCAGTCGTCAGTTGTAGTATATGCTTGGATGATAGTTTAAATCTGTTTATGTTGGAGGATATCACCCTACGTGCTTGAGTTTTAAATGCGTCCCATTCCATTCCTGGAGTGTCTACATTACATGTGTTGTGCAGTA
Organism: Lithobates clamitans; assembly: GCA_037952925.1. NCBI lineage: Eukaryota > Metazoa > Chordata > Amphibia > Anura > Ranidae > Lithobates > Lithobates clamitans. The sequence continues at coordinate 143,126 of JBBGZY010002237.1, forward strand.
AATATTGTAATTCTTTCATAATGGCCTCAAGGCCCGGTAGGACCGTGAGCCAGAATGGATTGAGTCGCCACATAGGGGTGGGGGTTGCCTGTAACAGCGAAACTGTAATCCAGCATGGCGAGTGGTCCGATAAAGCCCTGGGTGCAATGCCTGCACCGGTAACTTTAGGGAGCAGGGTATTTGATACCAGTATATAGTCTATTCGTGACATTGTACGGTGACTAGCGGAGTGACATGTATATGCTCTTGTGGAGGGGTTCCGCCATCTCCATACATCTGTCAAGGCAAATTCTGTCAACATGCGACTTAGTCTAGTGTATTGTATTGGGCCACCAGAGACACCAACCTGATCTGGTTTATCAATTGTTGGGTTCATGGTCATATTGAAATCCCCCATCCAGACAGCTGGGGTCGACGGGTATCTGGCTAAATAAGCCAACCCCTTCATGACCACCTCTGCCGTGAATGGGGGAGGTACATAGCTTGCCATGATCAGTATCGGATTCCCTCCTATTAGAGCGTTGAGAAACAAGAATCTCCCTTGCTGATCCGACTCCAGCTCTATCAATTCAAATGGGACATTCTTAGCTATGATGAGCGATACTCCCCTGGACTGGTTTGTGTGTGTACTATGGTAAATCCAACCCACCCATGGTTTTTTAATAGCCGCCTGTAGGTGGCCCGTTACATGCGTCTCTTCCAGAGCTATGACGTCGGCTTTCTGTGATTTTAAAAACGACAGTGCCGCGGTTCTCTTAACCTTGTCCCTCAGGCCCCTCACATTCCATGTGAGAAATTTAATAGTGGTCATATTTTCCCCATTAAATATTTTGCCGTCATCGGATCAGCAGAACAAGACCAAACTGTCATTATTACTTGCCCTATTCCAGTTCTGTCTCTGTGCAATGTAGTCTGTTTACCTTTCTTTACATTATACATATCTGAACATTTATATACTGTTTCTTTGCTATCTTTCCCATAACCTTTCTTACTGCAGTAATTCTATGATATCCTAAGGAGACCCTGTCACCACACTGTTCATTGCAGCAACAATTAACCCAAAAGATTATATGTACATTTAACATGATTTATTCATATTATTTACCTGTCAAATTTTTCCTTGTGTAGACGTCCAAAAACCCTGAGACTGCTGCTGGTTGCCGACATGTTGGACATGGTGTCAGCAGCCCCAGCTGATTTAGCGCTGTCATTCTAGTGACCTATAGCAGTGGTTGTCAACCTTCTTGATATGGAGGGGCCTCAAATGCAGCCCTTGACAATGCCAAAGGACAGCACATACAATTCAATGAATATTCGGTGTCAGAGACAACAAGATATAGTCAGAGACTACGGGCATGGTACAAGAGATGATCAAAGACTTGAGACATGATATAGGATTTGGTCAGACATGCGTACATGGCACAAGAGCTGGTTAGAGACTGTGGACATGGCACAAGAGCTGGTTAGAGACTGCGGACATGGCACAAGAGCTGGTTAGAGACTGCGGACATGGCACAAGAGCTGTTTAGAGACTGTGGACATGGCACAAGAGCTGGTTAGAGACTGTGGACATGGCACAAGAGCTGGTTAGAGACTGTGGACATGACACAAGAGATGGTCAGAGACTTTGAATATGCAGCACTAGACTGTCAGACTGTGAACTTGCTACTGAGCCGTTGAACTGTGGACATGCTTCAGGAGACAATAGACTGGAGACATATTACACGAGACTGCTAGAAATCTCTGTCAAAACAGGGCAATGGGAAAACAGAGATCAGTGTCTGCAGGGGCCCTGAGGGCTACACAAAATGTGCCAAAGGGCCACAGGTTGGGCACCAGGGATATATAGTATTCCCCTTCGCTCCTCTCCTGGCTGCTACATAACGGGTTATGTGGGGAGGTGAGGGGTGGGGGGGCTGGGCCAGCACAGGCAATAGTTAGACCCTCCCAAAGAATGCCTTGCAAGGAGGGAAGAGCTGTGGTAGGGATTGACTCTCTGCATTTGTCAAAAATATTAGCGTGCTCAGAGGCACATTGCAAATGACTGAAAATGATTAATGAAAAAGTATAAACGCTGCAAGTAAACATTTACAATACTTGATTTTTGGTGCTTTTACCTGCATATGTTGGTGACAGGGTCTCACCGCTTCTAAAAAAAGATCTCGAAGAAACAAAGTGTCCCCTGTAGTCACATTGGAGGTTCTTAAAGCATTCAGCTTCATCTGAACAGTATAAAGAAGTTCTCCACTATTGCATTAGGTGTAGAAAGGATCTGGACTAAGACCCCTTTCATACTGCTGGCGTGGCCATCTCACCGCTGGCGTGGCCATCTCACCGCTCCCGCACTGCCCCAAAGATGCTGCTTGCAGGACTTTTTTTTTTCGGTCCTGCAAGCGCACTGCCCCAGTGTGAAAGCACTGGCTTTCACACTGCGGAGCATTGAGAGGCGCTTTTAAGGCACTATTTTTAGCACTAAAACGACTGAAAAGCGCCTTCAGTGTGAAAGGGGTCCGAGCTTCTGCCATTCCTGACAGGTAAGGGGTGTCTTGTGAGAGAAGAGAACAGAACTTCTTTTTTATGCAATCCAAAATGTCATTTTCTTTTTAACTTCCTATTAAAGTAGAATTCCAGGGTAATACTAAGCTTAAAACTGCATCCACCCCCTCCAACACCTATACCTATACCCTGTAAAAGGCAGATTCATATACTAACCTATTTTCAGGGTGCTCTAGTCTGGTCCCTCTATTGGCTCTTCTTTCTCAGCTAGCATTGGCTTGAGGGGAGAGGAGGGTGCGCCAACATTGGATGGCCCATAGTAAGCTATGGACATACCTCCCAACGTTCTGAGATAGGAATGAGGGAAACCTATTAGCAAACGTATGTAGGCATAGGACACACCACCTGCCACGCCCCCTTAAAGGAGAATTGTACAAAAAAAGATTGGTTAAACCCACAAGTTCATTTTTTTACCATTACCATTACTTTATACTGGCCTTTGGAATTTAGAAATGTAGCCATTTAGAAACTGGATGAAAGGTTTAGCACTATAAAACACTTTTTGATAGATAATTAGTGCATTTTATACACAACTATATAGATCAGACCAAAATGAGGGTCAAATGAGGAGGAAAGCGGGACAGAGGGACCCTCGAAATCAGGGACAGTTGGGAGCTATGCTATGGGTGACGTCACCAAACAGACATTCAGCTATTGTCCGATCGCTCTCTCCCCTGTAGCTAGTGACTGGGCTGAGAATAGATTAGTAGATGCATCTTCCTTTCACAGGGTAGTTTATAGGTGTTAGAAGGGTGGTGGGAGCAGGTTTAGGTTTAGTTAGTATTACCCAAAAGTTTTACTTTAACCCTTTCCAGCCATCACGAGAAGGCCTTTTAAACATTCATAATGCAAAGATCACTATCACACCGCTGCATATATACAGTCTGCGTTAAAGCGGTAGATAAGTTATGTAGATAGATAGAATAGAGGTCAGGGCTCATCCTTGGAGACAGCCACGCCCAGCAGAAAGGAGTTCTAGCCTAGGAGTCAGAAGGGAGCCAGTGCAGAACAAAGCTGCAAGCACAGAGGTGCTGAGCGTCAGGTCTGGGGAGGAGAGACCGATGCCTAATGCAGGCCATACACGGTCGAATTTCGAACAAATTTTCTTTTCAAAATCAGAATGTTCGTTTTTTTTTTTTTGTGATCCGATGGCGCCATCATTGATTTTCGAAATTCGGCCTACCAAGCCTTCAATTTCACCGCATGTTGCTACAGAAAAGAATTTTTGTGGCTGGGAATCTTCTTTTCTCTCCGTAAATTTTTCTTTTCTTATTACATTTCTCGCACGATTCTCCCATCATTGATTAGAAAATCGTTTGTTTTTCTAAAAATTTTCAACATGTCCGATTCCTAAAATTTCACTGCCGCACGAAAATCGGCCGTTGTTGCAACCCACTAATGGTGCGAAATTCATACGAAAATTCTTTCATACGATTTTCGAAAGAAAATTCTTACGAAATTCGAACCGTGTATGGCCGGCATAAGGTGTAAGGCCTGAGCAGGAGTGCTGCGTTTTTAGCCAGGAACGCTGAATGCTGTTTGTTTTGAAGCAGGACTGTAAGGCTGAATAACCCTGCGAGGGAATCTGCTGTTTATTTTTGAACTTTCTGTTTCTTTTGAAAAAAAATGGGCTGCCATGCCCTTGGAATTGCAGTCAGGACTGACACGATTTTTTCAACTTGCATGCACCACTAGAGCTTAATCACCCCGGATCATCATACACCCCTCACATTTTTGTAAATATTTTATTATATCTTTTCATGTGACAAAACTGAAGAAATGACACTTTGTTACAATGTAAAGTAGTGAGTGTACAGCTTCTATAACAGTGTAAATTTTCTGTCCCCACAAAATAACTCAAAACACAGCCATTAATGTCTAAACCGCTGGCAACAAAAGTGAGTACAACCCTAAGTGAAAATGTCCAAATTGGGCCCAAAGTGTCAATATGTTGTGTGGCCACTATTATTTTCCAGCACTGCCTTAACCCTCTTGGGCATGGAGATCACCAGAGCTTCACAGGTTGCCACTGGAGTCCTCTTCCACTCCTCCATGATGACACCACGGAGCTGGTGGATGTTAGAGACCTTGCTCTCCTCCACCTTCCATTTGAGGATGCCCCACAGATGCTCAATAGGGTTTAGGTCTGGAGACATGCTTGGCCAGTCCCTCACCTTTACCCTCAGCTTCTTTAGAAAGACAGTGGTCGTCTTGGAGGTGTGTTTGAGGTCGTTATGTTGGAATACTGCCCTGAGGCCCAGTCTCTGAAAGGAGAGGATCATGATCTGCTTCAGTATGTCACAGTACATGCTGGCATTCAAGGTTCTCTCAATGAACTGTAGCTCCCCAGTGCTGGGAACACTCATGCAGCCCCAGACCATGACACTCCCACCACCATGCTTGAATGTAGGCAAGACACACTTGTCTTTATACTCCTCACCTGGTTGCCGCCACACACGCTTGACACCATTTGAACCAAATAAGTTTATCTTGGTCTCATAAGACCACAGGACATGGTTCCAGTAATCTATGTCCTTAGCCTGCTATTCTTCAGCAAACTGTTTGCAGGCTTTCTTGTGCATGATCATCCTTCTGGAACGACAGCCATGCAGACCAATTGATACAGTGTGCGGCGTACGGTCTGAGCACTGACAGGCTGACCCCGCACCCCTTCAACCTCTGCAGCAATGCTGGCAGCACTCATACGTCTATTTCCCAAAGACAACCTCTGGATATGACGCTGAGCATATGCACTCAACTTCTTTGGCCGACCATGGTGAGGCCTGTTCTGAGTGGAACCTGTCCTGTTAAACCGCTGTATTGTCTTGGCCACCATGCTGTAGCTCAGTTTCAGGGTCTTGGCAATCTTCTTATAGCCTAGGCCATCTTTATGTAGAGCAACAATTCTTTTTTTCAGATCCTCAGAGAGTTCTTTGCCATGAGGTGCCATGTTGAACTTCCAGTGACCAGTATGAGAGAGTGAGAGTGATAACACCAAATTTAAAGGGGTTGTAAAGGTAAAAATGTTTTCACCTTAATGCATTCTATGCATTAAGGTGAAAAAACTTTTGACAGTACCGCCGCCCCCAGCCCCCCCGTTTTACTTACCTGACGCCTCGAATCTTCGCTGCACGTCCTCGTCATCTTCATTGCAGCTCAGCCTGGTCGCTGATTGGCTGCAGTGGATGGATTGAAAGCAGCGCAGCCATTGGCTCGCGCTGCTGTCAATCACATCCGATGACGCGGCGCGCCGGGGGGCGGGGCCGAGTGATACAGCGAGCGGCTATAGCCGCCGGCTGTATCACGGGAGCGCGCCCGCAAGCACTCACCACCGTGCGAGGGAGCTCGCATTAAGGTGGTAAATGCTTGCGGGGAGGAGCTGAAACAGCCGCCGAGGGACCCCAGAAGACCAGGTTCGGGTTCACTCTGTGCAGAACGAGCTGCACAGTGAAGGTAAGTATAACATGTTTGTTATTTTTAAAAAAAAAAAAAAATAACTTTACAACCCCTTTAACACACCTGCTCCCCATTCAAACCCGAGACCTTGTAACACTAACGAATCACATGACATCGGGGAGGGAATATTTTTTTAGTTACTAAAGAGGGCTGTTAGTGAAAAGGCATACGTTTGGAGACTGATCACTAGTGGATCAAATGACTCCAAAATAAAAACTGGGACAAGTCACACATGGACTTTTACTCAAATATTAACATAAATATATTTTTAGAGAAGTATAGCCAAAATATTTTTTGGTCATACTTCTCATGTGGATCACAGGAGTGCACTTAGTTCTGTTATCCTGTGACCCAGATTCAGCCGACAGCAGGCTAAAGCCGTCACAGAGCCACTCTAGACTTTGGAAAGATCGCAACCTCTTCCACCCCCTCCCCAGCCCAACACTCCAGGGAGAGAGTGACGACTGACAGTGACAGTTGTCTGCTTAGAGAAATCCCAAGAACTGATCTATCAGCAGTCACATGATTGCTCAGTTCTCAGGCTTAGAGCCTTGCGGGGCAAAGCTTACAGCATTGCAAATTCCTGCACTCTCTTTTCACATTGTTGCCAGGATACATATAGGGGTTGATTTACTAAAGGCCAATACACTGTGCACCTTGGAAAGTGCAATTGCACTCTGCAAGTGCAGTTGCTCCAGAGCTTAGTAAATGAGGTAAAGCTTCACTTTGTAAAGAATACCCAATCACATGCAAGGAAAATAAAAAAAAACAGCATTTTTGCTTGCACATGATTGGTTGATGAAAGTCAGCAGAGCTTCTGCTCATTTACTAAACTCTGGAGCAACTGCACTTGCCGTGTGCAACTGCACTTTCCAAAGTGCACAGTCTTTTTGCCTTTAGTAAATCAACCCCATAGTCTCACCAGATTTGGAGTGAGATCTGGTAATGTCACTACTGTGCACGGTCCTTGCTGGAGAGGAATCTACAGAGGACCTGCATTGTAAGGATCTGCCTGCTTTCATTCTGTGGATATGTTTCTTGAAGTGGAACTTTAGGTAAAAAACGGCAGACAGGATTTTTAATGGAGAAGAGACCTACTATATTGCTTTTGCATTAAAGTTCCTTACCTGCCTGTACACTGGACTGCACACACACAGCTCAGTATATCATTTCAGCAATGCCAAGATGAATGAACTCCTGCGCATGCACAGGATTAAGGCCAATAAAACTTGGAAGCCAACCAGCCAAAAATGTCTGGGGCCGGTGGGGAGCTCCAGGAGACCGCAGCGCTGTATTCCTGTCTGCTTGAGTCATGCTACCACCTTAATGTGAATGGACACTGAACAAAAAAATCTGAAATTTCCTACCCAAGCTTTCCCCTCACCCTCCTTTTACTTGAGTCCTCATTTGATCCAGCACTGTGCATGTCTGCAGCTCTTCTCTCCCCTCACTTCTGAGTCTCTATGGCTTTGCAGTGGCACTGGGAGCCATTGGCTTCTGCTGCTGTCAATAAAAGCCAGTGATGAGGGACAGGGCCGAGTCCTTCTGTCTGTGTCAGTGGACGCAGTAGCAGGGCTCGGAGGCGAGCATCCATTAGCAACCATAAGGGAAGCTGCTTCCCATGGGGGCACTGGACAGAGGGCAGGGGCCAGGAGCGCCGGCAGGGGACCCGAGAAGAGGAGGTTTGCAGCCACTCCGAACAGGTAAGTATAGACATGTTTATAATAGTAAAATTAAGAAAAAAAAAAAATCTCTTTGTCAATGTGTGAAAATTATCAATAAAACTACATATTTTCCTTCAGGTAAGATACAACATGCAAAAAACAAGTGCTACTTCCTATAAATAAAGTGCAACCATGCAACAAAAATAACAGTCTCTGTGTCATTTGTTCTTTAATATCCTCCAGATGATAAATAATGTGCAAATGTACCAAATATTTAATGCAACCTGATTATCTTCAAAAGACAGTCCTTCAGGCAATTAATTGCACTCCTCTTCACCAATATTGAAGTGCTTGACACGATAAAGTGCCAAATGCTCATTTCCCCCTAGGCTAGAATGACTTACCAAAAATGAAGGACCTTTTGATTAGAAAAAGGTCTATAAGTGCTTAGGCATGTGATCTGTTATTAGCCTTCAAGTAGTTGTAAAGGCTGAGGAAAAAACCTTAAGAGTACAGCCCTGCCCCCTAATACTTACCTGAGCCCGATCCAGCCATGTGCACGAGAGCGGAGGCTCTCCCGAGTCTTTCTCCTCATTGCCTCAGACACAGCAGCCATTGGCTCCCACTGCGGTTAATCACAGCCAGTGAGAAGAGGGGTGGGGCTAAGCCATGCTCTGTGTGTCCTATAGCCACACACAGGCAGCTATGCGAATCACACATGAGTGACCCCAGGGCAAGCAGAACAGAGTGTTAGAGCAAAGAGTTGGGTGTATTTTCTTCTTGAACCCAAATTTAGTGTCACTTTAAAGAGGTCCTTTCGCCTTAGCCAGCTATCTTTAGACCATGGTACAGTAGTTTGGTGAACGCTACATTCGCTTACGTAAATCCCGGCCAGCTTTAAAAGTAACACATACTAGGGAAATACTACTCATTCACATCAGTCCATACCTTTAAAAGATAAGTATGGCCAAAAGATATCTTGGCCTCACTTCTCTTGCTGGTCACAGGAGTGCACTTACTTGACCTCACAGAGCCACACCAGGCTCTGGAAGGATCCCAACAGTAATGTCGGGATCCACACAGATGCCTGATTGCCAGATGGCTCAGTCTCTCTGTGCATCGATGAAAGCCTGAGCCAGCCACTCCCGCCCCCTCCCCAGTGAGCTCAGTCACTGCTCTGTGCTCAGAGAAAACAGAGAACCGAACAGTAAGCTGTCATGTGATCACTTAGTTCTCCAGCTTAGGAGGCAGCTGTAGCATCCCACTGATGTCACAGTAGGGAGGCGTGTATAGAAGTTTGTTTTATGGCTATTCCTACACTTCTCCTTTAAAGGCTAATGCTGGCCATACACTATACATAAAATCGGCCGAACCCATTTTCGAAAAACGAACGTTCGACCGTGACCGCAAACGATCGTGCCATCATATAATGACCGATAAATTGTTCAGTGGACATGAATAAATAATTTTTTGTTCGTTTTTTTACATATACCTAGTGCAGACAGTTTGGACGGGAAACACATTAACCTTGCAATTTATCGTACGTTCGGCAGAAATTTACCAAACTTCCCGTTCGTTTTTTTACCACAAAAACATCACAAACGATTATCGATTTGTGCCCATTAACTTGCCGAAAAACGAACGAAGTGTCTATACGAACGATTTTTCGGCCGATTTTTCGTATAGTGTATGGCCAGCATTAGTTTACCTGTAGTAAAAAAATAAAATAAATGCACATGATTTTGTGGGTTAAACAATGTGCATTTGTTATTTTCTTACTTTGGAGCCTGCAAAGTATTACCCCCATGATCAGTGGATCACAGGTGCAATGTCAGGCTTCTGCAGACGCTAATGACAGCTGGCTGCCTGTACTCCATATGCACCTTTAGACCCCTTTCACACTGAGGCGCTTTACAGGTGCAAAGCACCTCAGTCTGAAAGGTGCACAGGTGCTTTTATGAGCTTTAGAAGCAGTGTACACCGTTCCTAAAGCGCCCCTGTCCATTGAAATCAATGGGCAGTGCTGCCGCAGTGGCGCTTTGCCGGCGCTTTTAACCCTCCCTTTAACCCTTTGCCAGCACTTTTAACCCCCCGCTAGCAGCCAAAAAGTGTCACTAAAACGACAGTAAAGCACCGCTAAAAATAGCAGTGCTTTACCGCCGACGCCCGGGCGCTGTGAGTGTGAAAGTGCCCTGAGGCTCCTTCCTTTGCCTGTTTGACGGACTCTGCTTGCTCAGTGGGAGATCGCTCCGTTGATCCCCACTGAGCAGGAGGATCACAGGTCCGTCCCCACTTACTGTGCAGAGACGGACCTGTCAGAGTCCCGCTCTCCTCTATAGGGAGATTGGATGAAAACTAACCGCCTGTCCGTTTTCATCCAATCTCATCCACCAGACAGATGGAAAATAGGGTCACCATCCATCTGGATTTGGCAGACAGGATCAGATCAGATTGCAGTGGATGTCACTAGACATGTCACCAGACATGTCACCGCTGACATCCGCTGCCCCATAGGGGTGAATGGAGTGTCTGATCAGGTCCGCCTGAAAAACTGACAGATGGACCTCATTGGAAAGCCGTGTAAAAGGGCCCTTAGTAACATGGTACCAAAGCTGAGCTGATCCTTGAGAGAGCTTACAGTCTAAAGACCTTGGGGGAGATTTACTAAAACTGGTGCACTCAGAATCTGGTGCAGCTGTGCATGGTTGCCATTAAGCTTCTAACTTCAGCTTGTTCGAATAAGGTTTGACAATAAAACCTGCAAGCTGATTGGTTTCTATGCAGATCTGCATCAGATTTTGCACTGTCTAGCTTTAGTACATCCCCCCCCCCATGTCTCACACATATACATGCGCACACACTGACTCACAGGGTAGAGCCCCACCTGCCCACACAGACAGGGAAGGAGAGGGTGTAGAAAAAAAGAGTGGTTACTGTGCAGGTGAAGAATTTTGGAGCTGCCATCACACTACTTTGGAGTGAGAAGAGGACTGACATCATTACAGGAGGGTGGTAAGGGACCGGAGATGTTGGGGGTGACATTGAAGTACTGGATTAGTGCACCCCGTACCAAAACTGGCAGCAAGAAGAAATCTGAATGGAGGACTTCACAGGGTATAAAGGAAAATAGACTGTCAGTGAACGTTAGAGGGGGTTTAAAAATTGGGGCTTTAACTTGTTCAGATCCGCGCTATAGCTGAATGATGGCTACAGCATGGATCTGCTTTGCCGGGAGGCTGTCTATTGACGTCCTGCTCTTTGCAAGCTGGGCGTGTGGCGCACGCTATGATTACCCGAGTCAATGAGACTCGGGTGATCATAGATCCGAGTAAGAGGCCGACGCCGGCCCCTTACCATGTGATCAGCTGTCAGCCAATGACAGCTGATCACATGATGTAAACAGAGGATCGGTAATCAGTTTTTTTTCTTCTCACGCTGTCAAAGCCGATTGCCGGCTTCTGTTTGAAGGGACATCGGTCCGAAAAGGCGAAGCCGCCTCATATGTGCCCAAAAGTACCGTCTGCCAGTGCCACCAATCAGTGCCCACAGTAGTAAGTGCCAGCAGTCAGTGCCCACAAGTGCCACCTATTAATGCCCACCAGTGATGCCAATCAGTGCCACCTAGCAGTGCTGCCTATCAGTTTCACCTACCAGTGCCCATCACTGCCACCTATCGATGCCCTTCAGTTCCACCCATCAGTGCCCACCAATGCCACTTATCAGTGCCACCTCATCAGCGCCCACCAGTGCCACCTATTAGTGCCGCCTTATCAGTGCCCATCAGTGTAGCCTCATCAGCGTACATCAATGAAGGAGAAAAATTACTTGTTTGCAAAATTTATTAACAAAATATAAAACAGTTTTGTATTTTTTTTTTTTAAATCGGTCTTATTAAATTTTTTTAACAAAAAATAAAAAACCCAGGAGGTGATCAAATGCCATCAAAAGAAAGCTCTATTTGTGGGGAAAAAAAAGATAAAACTTTTATTTGGGTACAGTGTTGTATGACCGTGCAATTGTCATTCAAAGAGTGACAGCGCTAAAAGCTGAAAATTGGTCTGGGCAGGAGGGGGGTTTAGGTGACCAGTAAGCAAGTGGTTAATATACAGTAGCATGTTGACAATTGGAAGAAGCTAATAATGATAATAGTAGATGGATACTAATAATAGTATAAATACATCATTATAATTTATTATTATTCGCTTCCATTATTATCTATCAATAGCTTCTATTATTATCATTTGTTATAAGCTAGTCTTATATCTATCATTATTATTAGAGAATACAGATAATGACAGGGTCTCTTTCATAGTGAAAATGTAAATGATCAGATTGGGGGATTTACCTCTCTTCACTGTCAGCGACACATGGGGTTTGTTTTTCTTACACTGATGACATCGGTGGGTGGCGTAGCCGGTGTTGTGCCGAGAACGGCTTCCCCGTCGAAATCTGTTCCCCCTGTCTCTCGGCGGAGATCGGAACTCCGCCTCTCCAGCCCTCTGCACTGCCGCTCCTCCCACTCTTCCCCGAATGCTAATCATCCTTCTACCGTCCCCGCCCCCGTGCTCGTCCCCTGTACAATGTTAATAGTCCATCCACACAAATATATATGTATATATTATCATTCCTATATATGTATATATTATCACTCCTTATAAAATATATATCTGGTACAATATCATTACTCCTTCCATATATATATATATATATCTCTATATATATATATATATATATATATATATCTCTATATATCTCTCTCTCTATATATATATATATATATATATATATATATATAGAGAGATATATATATCTCTATATATATATATATATATATCTATATATATATATCTATATATATATCTATATATATATATATATATATATATATATATATATATATATATATAGATCTATATATATCTATATATATCTATCTATATCTATAGATCTATCTATCTATCTATCTATCTATCTATCTATCTATCTATCTATCTATCTATCTAAATAAAATATATATATATATATATATATATATATATATATATATATATATATATATATATATATATTATCCCCGCCTATTATTTAATATTATTTATTGAACACTGGAAATTCTCCCCACAGTCCCTATTATTATTATTATTATTATTATTATTATTATTATTATTATTCCTACCACCTATTATATATCTATCAGTATACACGTCATCATTATAATCTCTTCCTATTATTTTATCTAATTTTTTATTGCCCCTCCTATTATTTTATTTATTATTACACCTCCTATTATTTTATATTCATTGTTAATCCTTCTATTATTTTATATTATTGTTACACCTTCTATTCATTTCATCTAATTTATTATTACCCCCCCCCCAGTGGCAGATGGTGCTAAAAAATTTTTTGGGGGGGCGCAAACAAACTGAAAAAATCTGAAAAAAAAAATCTTTAAACGCAGCCACTGTGCACATCTGTTTCTCTGACTGCTCTACTCTTTGTATAAATCATCCTCACTCTTCCTTCTTACCCCAGACCCTTTCTGTCCAGGGGAAGCGGATTTTGATAGCAAGCTGACTATTGCTATCGAATCTGGTTCCCCCTCCCAAAACAGCTTGCACGGCATTTCAGGGGTTAAAAAGACTTGTATATGGCTTCTCTGACTGCTCTACTCTTTGTATCAATCATCCCCATTCTTCCTTCTTACCCCAGACTCTTTCTATCCAGGGGAAGCAGATTTTGATAGCGAGTTGACTCTTGCTATCGGATCTGGTTCCCCCTCCCAAAACAGCTTGCACGGTATTTCAGGGGTTAAAAAGACTTGTATATGGCTTCTCTGACTGCTCTACTCTTTGTATAAATCATCCTCACTCTTCCTTCTTACCCCAGACCCTTTCTGTCCAGGGGAAGCGGATTTTGATAGCAAGCTGACTATTGCTATCGGATCTGGTTCCCCCTCCCAGTATAGCTTCCACAGCATTTCAAGGGTTAAAAACACTTGTATATGGCTTCTCTGACTGTTCTACTCTTCGTATAAATCATCCCCATTCTTCCTTCTTACCCCAGACCCTTTCTGTCCAGGGGAAGCGGATTTTGATAGCGAGTTGACTCTTGCTATCGGATCTGGTTCCCCCTCCCAATATAGCTTCCACAGCATTTCAAGGGTTAAAAACACTTGTATATGGCTTCTCTGACTGTTCTACTCTTTGTATAAATCATCCTCACTCTTCCTTCTTACCCCAGACCCTTTCTGTCCAGGGGAAGCGGATTTTGATAGCAAGCTGACTATTGCTATCGAATCTGGTTCCCCCTCCCAATATAGCTTCCACAGCATTTCAAGGGTTAAAAACACTTGTATATGGCTTCTCTGACTGCTCTACTCTTTGTATAAATCATCCTCACTCTTCCTTCTTACCCCAGACCCTTTCTGTCCAGGGGAAGCGGATTTTGATAGCAAGCTGACTATTGCTATCGGATCTGGTTCCCCCTCCCAGTATAGCTTCCACAGCATTTCAAGGGTTAAAAACACTTGTATATGGCTTCTCTGACTGTTCTACTCTTCGTATAAATCATCCCCATTCTTCCTTCTTACCCCAGACCCTTTCTGTCCAGGGGAAGCGGATTTTGATAGCGAGTTGACTCTTGCTATCGGATCTGGTTCCCCCTCCCAATATAGCTTCCACAGCATTTCAAGGGTTAAAAACACTTGTATATGGCTTCTCTGACTGTTCTACTCTTTGTATAAATCATCCTCACTCTTCCTTCTTACCCCAGACCCTTTCTGTCCAGGGGAAGCGGATTTTGATAGCAAGCTGACTATTGCTATCGAATCTGGTTCCCCCTCCCAATATAGCTTCCACAGCATTTCAAGGGTTAAAAACACTTGTATATGGCTTCTCTGACTGCTCTACTCTTTGTATAAATCATCCTCACTCTTCCTTCTTACCCCAGACCCTTTCTGTCGAGGGGAAGCGGATTTTGATAGCAAGCTGACTATTGCTATCGAATCTGGTTCCCCCTCCCAATATAGCTTCCACAGCATTTCAAGGGTTAAAAACACTTGTATATGGCTTCTCTGACTGTTCTACTCTTTGTATAAATCATCCCCATTCTTCCTTCTTACCCCAGACTCTTTCTATCCAGGGGAAGCGGATTTTGATAGCGAGTTGACTCTTGCTATCGGATCTGGTTCCCCCTCCCAATATAGCTTCCACAGCATTTCAAGGATTAAAAACACATGTATATGGCTTCTCTGACTATTCTACTCTTTGTATAAATCATCCTCACTCTTCTTTCTTATCCCAGACCCTTTCTGTCCAGGGGAAGCGGATTTTGATAGCAAGCTGACTATTGCTATCGGATCTGGTTCCCCCTCCCAATATAGCTTCCACAGCATTTCAAGGCTTAAAAACACTTGTATATGGCTTCTCTGACTGCTCTACTCTTTGTATCAATCATCCCCATTCTTCCTTTTTACCCCAGACTCTTTCTATCCAGGGGAAGCAGATTTTGATAGCGAGTTGACTCTTGCTATCGGATCTGGTTCCCCCTCCCAAAACAGCTTGCACGGTATTTCAGGGGTTAAAAAGACTTGTATATGGCTTCTCTGACTGCTCTACTCTTTGTATAAATCATCCTCACTCTTCCTTCTTACCCCAGACCCTTTCTGTCCAGGGGAAGCGGATTTTGATAGCAAGCTGACTATTGCTATCGGATCTGGTTCCCCCTCCCAGTATAGCTTCCACAGCATTTCAAGGGTTAAAAACACTTGTATATGGCTTCTCTGACTGTTCTACTCTTCGTATAAATCATCCCCATTCTTCCTTCTTACCCCAGACCCTTTCTGTCCAGGGGAAGCGGATTTTGATAGCGAGTTGACTCTTGCTATCGGATCTGGTTCCCCCTCCCAATATAGCTTCCACAGCATTTCAAGGGTTAAAAACACTTGTATATGGCTTCTCTGACTGTTCTACTCTTTGTATAAATCATCCTCACTCTTCCTTCTTACCCCAGACCCTTTCTGTCCAGGGGAAGCGGATTTTGATAGCAAGCTGACTATTGCTATCGAATCTGGTTCCCCCTCCCAATATAGCTTCCACAGCATTTCAAGGGTTAAAAACACTTGTATATGGCTTCTCTGACTGCTCTACTCTTTGTATAAATCATCCTCACTCTTCCTTCTTACCCCAGACCCTTTCTGTCCAGGGGAAGCGGATTTTGATAGCAAGCTGACTATTGCTATCGGATCTGGTTCCCCCTCCCAATATAGCTTCCACAGCATTTCAAGGCTTAAAAACACTTGTATATGGCTTCTCTGACTGCTCTACTCTTTGTATCAATCATCCTCACTCTTCCTTCTTACCCCAGACCCTTTCTGTCCAGGGGAAGCGGATTTTGATAGCAAGCTGACTATTGCTATCGAATCTGGTTCCCCCTCCCAATATAGCTTCCACAGCATTTCAAGGGTTAAAAACACTTGTATATGGCTTCTCTGACTGTTCTACTCTTTGTATAAATCATCCCCATTCTTCCTTCTTACCCCAGACTCTTTCTATCCAGGGGAAGCGGATTTTGATAGCGAGTTGACTCTTGCTATCGGATCTGGTTCCCCCTCCCAATATAGCTTCCACAGCATTTCAAGGGTTAAAAACACATGTATATGGCTTCTCTGACTATTCTACTCTTTGTATAAATCATCCTCACTCTTCTTTCTTATCCCAGACCCTTTCTGTCCAGGGGAAGCGGATTTTGATAGCAAGCTGACTATTGCTATCGGATCTGGTTCCCCCTCCCAATATAGCTTCCACAGCATTTCAAGGCTTAAAAACACTTGTATATGGCTTCTCTGACTGCTCTACTCTTTGTATCAATCATCCCCATTCTTCCTTTTTACCCCAGACTCTTTCTATCCAGGGGAAGCAGATTTTGATAGCGAGTTGACTCTTGCTATCGGATCTGGTTCCCCCTCCCAAAACAGCTTGCACGGTATTTCAGGGGTTAAAAAGACTTGTATATGGCTTCTCTGACTGCTCTACTCTTTGTATAAATCATCCTCACTCTTCCTTCTTACCCCAGACCCTTTCTGTCCAGGGGAAGCGGATTTTGATAGCAAGCTGACTATTGCTATCGGATCTGGTTCCCCCTCCCAGTATAGCTTCCACAGCATTTCAAGGGTTAAAAACACTTGTATATGGCTTCTCTGACTATTCTACTCTTCGTATAAATCATCCCCATTCTTCCTTCTTACCCCAGACCCTTTCTGTCCAGGGGAAGCGGATTTTGATAGCGAGTTGACTCTTGCTATCGGATCTGGTTCCCCCTCCCAATATAGCTTCCACAGCATTTCAAGGGTTAAAAACACTTGTATATGGCTTCTCTGACTGCTCTACTCTTTGTATAAATCATCCTCACTCTTCTTTCTTATCCCAGACCCTTTCTGTCCAGGGGAAGAGGATTTTGATAGCAAGCTGACTATTGCTATCGAATCTGGTTCCCCCTCCCAATATAGCTTCCACAGCATTTCAAGGGTTAAAAACACTTGTATATGGCTTCTCTGACTGCTCTACTCTTTGTATCAATCATCCCCATTCTTCCTTCTTACCCCAGACTCTTTCTATCCAGGGGAAGCGGATTTTGATAGCGAGTTGACTCTTGCTATCGGATCTGGTTCCCCTCCCAAAACAGCTTGCACGGTATTTCAGGGGTTAAAAACACTTGTATATGGCTTCTCTGACTGCTCTACTCTTTGTATCAATCATCCTCAGCCTTCCTTCTTACCCCAGACTCTTTCTATCCAGGGGAAGCGGACTTTGATAGCGAGTTGACTATTGCTATCGGATCTGGTTCCCCCTCCCAAAACAGCTTGCACGGCATTTCAGGGGTTAAAAACACTTGTATATGGCTTCTCTGACAGCTCTACTCTTTGTATAAATCATCCTCACTCTTCCTTCTTACCCCAGACCCTTTCTGTCCAGGTGAAACAGATTCTGATAGCAAGCTGACTGTGTGTTAAATTTGGTGTTATCGCTCTTACTTTCTCATTCTGGTCACTGGAAGTTCAACATGGCACCTCATGGCTAGGGATGAGCCAAACACCCCCCGGTTTGGTTCGCATCCAGAACATGCGAACAGGCAAAAAATTAGTGCGAACACCATTAAAGTCTATGGGACACGAACATGAATAATCAAAAGTGCTAATTTTAAAGGCTTATATGCAAGTTATTGTCATAAGAAGTGTTTGGGGACCTGGGTCCTGCCCCAGGGGACATGAATCAATGCAAAAAAAAGTTTTAAAAACTGACGTTTTTTCAGGAGCAGTGATTTTAATCATGCTTAAAGTGAAACAATAAAAGTGTAATATTCCTTTAAATTTCGTACCTGGGGGGTGTCTATAGTATGCCTTTAAAGTGGCGCATGTTTCCTGTGTTTAGAACAGTCTGACAGCAAAATGACATTTCTAAAGGAAAAGAAGTCATGTAAAACTACTATCGCTAGCGCCAGCTATAATGAGTTGTCGGTCTGGCAATACACATAAAAGTTTATTGCTAAAAACGGCATGGAATTTCCCCACAGGGGAACCCAGAACCAAAATTTTTTAAAAAAATGGTGTGGGGTCCCCCCAAAAATCCATTCCAGACCCTTATCCGAGCACGCAACCTGGCAGGCCGCAGGATAAGAGGGGGGACGAGAGAGCGCCCCCCCCTCCTGAACCATACCAGGCCACATGCCCTCAACATTGGGAGGGTGCTTTGGGGAGAAGGACCTCATCCCCACAACCCTTGCCCGGTGGTTTTGGGGGTCTGCGGGTGGGGGGCTTATCGGAATCTGGAAGCCCCCTTTAACAAGGGGACCCCCAGATCCCGCCCCCCCTGTGTGAATTGGTAATGGGGTACAAATGTGCCCCTACCATTTCACAAAAAAAGTGTCAAAAAGGTTAAAAAACACAAAACAGTTTTTGACAAGTCCTTTATTGATTTCTTCTTCTTTCCCCTTCTTTCTTCTGGTCTTCCTTCGGTGTTCTACTTCCTCCATCTTCTTCTTCTTCCTCTGCTCTTCTCGTCCCGCATCTTTCTCCGGCTTCTCCTCCGCTCCGTCCGCACGATCTGCCTCAGTGGAGTCTTCCGCTGTGTGATGCTTCAGTTCTTCTGACACTTCTTATATAATGGAGGGCGGGGCGGGGCGTGTCCCCGCCCCCTCTGACAACACGGGGAAAGCCATAGGAAAGTACCAGGAAGTCCCTGTGCGTCACCGGGTGGCCCCGCCCTTCGTTATGTAAGAAGTGTCAGAAGAAGCGTCACGCGGCGGAAGACTCCCACTGAGGCGGATCATGCGGACGGAGCGGAGAAGAAGCCGCAGGAAGATGCAGGACGAGAAGAGCGGAGGAAGAAGAAGATGGAGAAGAAGAAGATGGAGAAGAAGAAGAAGAAGATGGAGAAGAAGAAGAAGATGGAGAAGAAGAAGATGGAGAAGAAGATGGAGGAAGAAGAAAAAGAATACCGAAGGAAGACCAGAAGAAAGGAGATGTAAGAAGCGGAAAGAAGAAGTAACTAATAAAGGACTTGTCAAAAACCGTCTCATGCGTTTAACCTTTTTGACACTTTTTTTGTGAAATGGTAGTGGTACATTTTTACCCCATTACCAATTCACACGGGGGGGGGGGGGGGCGGGATCTGGGGGTCCCCTTGTTAAAGGGTGCTTCCAGATTCCGCTAAGCCCCCCGCCCGCAGACCCCCACAACCACCGGGCAAGGCTTGTGGGGATGAGGTCCTTCTCCCCAAAGCACCCTCCCAATGTTGAGGGCATGTGGCCTGGTATGGTTAAGGAGGGGGGGGGCGCTCTCTCGTTCCCCCCTCTTTTCCTGCAGCCTGCCAGGTTGCGTGCTCGGATAAGGGTCTGGTATGGATTTATGGGGGGACCCCACGCCTTTTTTTTATTTTGGCGCAGGGTTCCCCTTAATATCCATACCAGACCTGAAGGGCCTGGTATGAAATTTAGGGGGACCCCCACGCAGTTTTTTTTTTTTAATTTTGGTTCGGGGTTCCCTTGTGGGGAAACTCCATGCCGTTTTTATCAATGAACTTTTATGTGTATTGCCGGACCGACAATTCATTATAGCTGGCGCTAGCGATAGTAATTTTACATGACTTTTTTTCCTTTAGAAATGTCATTTTGCTGTCAGACTGTTCTAATTACGGGAAACATGCGCCCCTTTACAGGCATACTATAGACACATACTATAGAAGCCTGAGGAGCCGAGCGGACACAGGGGCCACAGCCGCCACTACAGAAGAGGAGGAAGCCCGTCACTCAGTAAGTGCCACTAGACCAGCCGCGCGGGGGGGGGGGTTAGTGAAGTAACAGCCGAGTTGGGGGACGCGCCTGTCTGCATTTGATGGGCACAAATGGCTGCATATACTGGGCACAAGTGGCTGCATATGATGGGCACAAGTGGCTCCATTTGAATGGCAGAAGTGGCTGCATATGAGGGGCACAAGTGGCTGCCTATGAGGGGCACAAGTGGCTGCGTATGAGGGGCACAAGTGGCTGCGTATGAGGGGCACAAGTGGCTGCATATTAGGGGCACAAGTGGCTGCGTATGAGGGGCACAAGTGGCTGCGTATGAGAGGCACAAGTGGCTGCGTATGAGGGGCACAAGTGGCTGCGTATGAGGGGCACAAGTGGCTGCGTATGAGGGGCACAAGTGGCTGCGTATGAGGGGCACAAGTGGCTGCGTATGAGGGGCACAAGTGGCTGCGTATGAGGGGCACAAGTGGCTGCATTTGACGGGCACAAGTGGCTGCATTTGACGGGCACAAATTGCTGCATTTGACAGGCTGCAATTGATTGGGGGGGGGGGGGCTGGGGTGGTTTCAGTATTTTTCAGTTTGTTTGCGCCCCCCCAAAATTTTTGAGCACCAACCGCCACTGTCACAGACACTGCTCTATAATTTTCCTTGACCTCCCTTTTATGTATTTTGCAGGGCTGTGTACAGACAGATTTGTGTAAGCGGAGGCTCCATGTGTAAGGCTGCTGTTTTCGTTCCTGAACAGATTGAACAGCCCTTCACATTATGTACATCATGCAGTGTGGATGCTCATATTGATGAGGAATGTCTTCTATACAAAGCCTTGGCCCCTCCCACAGGCACAGCTCTATATTTTTCCTGGACCTGCCATTGATATACACAGTGCTATTATGCATTGGGCCCGCCCCCCTTCAGCAGAGCAGGCTAGGGGCGAGGGCAGAGCTGGAGGCGGTGCAGCTTGATATTTTCTCTCAACCTTGGTCCCGTTGATATACACAGTGCTAAGTTGCAAGGGGGCCCGCCCCCCTTCTCCAGAGCAGGCATGGGGCGGGGCTGGAGGCGGTGCTGCCGATGATGTAATTAAGCAACTCGCGCCGCCTCCGGCTACCCACTCGAGTCTATAATTTTTCTCAACTAAAATGAGCGTCTGCACATGCGCGGTATAGGCATGGTGAAGCAGCGCATGCGCAGTGGAGCCCCGCGATCAGCTGTTTTGTGATGTAGCTGCACCGGAAGTGATGCGGTCGAACTTCTGCACGAGTCAAGGTTTTATTTTAGCACACCGGCAGCCCCAGACCATGACACTCCCACCACCATGCTTGACTGTAGACAAGACACACTTGTCTTTGTAATTCTCACCTGGTTGCCGCCACACACGCTTGTCACCATCTGAACCAAATAAGTTTATCTTGGTCTCATCAGACCACAGGACATGGTTCCAGTAATCCATGTCCTTAGTCTGCTAGTCTTCAGCAAACTGTTTGTGGGCTTTCTTGTGCATCATCTTTAGAAGAGGCTTTCTTCTGGGATGACAGCCATGCAGACCAGTTTGATGCAGTGTGCGACACTTACACTTACAGGCTGACCCCTTTAACCTCTGCAGCAATGCTGGCAGCACTTATACATCTATTTCCAAAAGACAACCTCTGGATATGATGCTGAGCACGTGACCTCAACTTCTTTGGTGGACCATGGCGAGGCCTGTTCTGAGTGGAACCTGTCCTGTTAAACCGCTGTATGGTCTTTGCCACCGTGCTGCAGCTCAGTTTCAGGGTCTTGGCAAACTTCTTATAGCCTAGGCCACCTTTATGTAGAGCAACAATTCATTTTTTCAGATCCTCCCTCAGAGAGTTCTTTCCCATGAGGTGCCATGTTGAACTTCCAGTGTCCAGTATGAGAGAGTGAGAGCGATAACACCAAATTTAACACACAGTCAGTTTGCTACCAGAATCCGTTCCCCCTGGACAGAAAGGGTCTGGGGTAAGAAGGAAGAGTGAGGATGATTTATACAAAGAATAGAATAGTCAGAGAAGCTATATACAAGTGTTTTAACCCTTGAAATGCTGTGGAAGCTATATTGGGAGGGGGAACCAGATCCGATAGCAAGAGTCAACTCGCTATCAAAATCCGCTTCCCCTGGATAGAAAGAGTCTGGGGTAAGAAGGAAGAATGGGGATGATTGATACAAAGAGTAGAGCAGTCAGAGAAGCCATATACAAGTGTTTTTAACCCCTGAAATGCCGTGCAAGCTGTTTTGGGAGGGGGAACCAGATCCGATAGCAATAGTCAGCTTGCTATCAAAATCCGCTTCCCCTGGACAGAAAGGGTCTGGGGTAAGAAGGAAGAGTGAGGATGATTTATACAAAGAGTAGAGCAGTCAGAGAAGCCATATACAAGTCTTTTTAACCCCTGAAATGCCGTGCAAGCTGTTTTGGGAGGGGGAACCAGATCCGATAGCAAGAGTCAACTCGCTATCAAAATCCGCTTCCCCTGGATAGAAAGAGTCTGGGGTAAGAAGGAAGAATGGGGATGATTGATACAAAGAGTAGAGCAGTCAGAGAAGCCATATACAAGTGTTTTTAACCCTTGAAATGCTGTGGAAGCTATATTGGGAGGGGGAACCAGATCCGATAGCAATAGTCAGCTTGCTATCAAAATCCGCTTCCCCTGGACAGAAAGGGTCTGGGGTAAGAAGGAAGAGTGAGGATGATTTATACAAAGAGTAGAGCAGTCAGAGAAGCCATATACAAGTCTTTTTAACCCCTGAAATGCCGTGCAAGCTGTTTTGGGAGGGGGAACCAGATCCGATAGCAAGAGTCAACTCGCTATCAAAATCCGCTTCCCCTGGATAGAAAGAGTCTGGGGTAAGAAGGAAGAATGGGGATGATTGATACAAAGAGTAGAGCAGTCAGAGAAGCCATATACAAGTGTTTTTAACCCTTGAAATGCTGTGGAAGCTATATTGGGAGGGGGAACCAGATCCGATAGCAATAGTCAGCTTGCTATCAAAATCCGCTTCCCCTGGACAGAAAGGGTCTGGGGTAAGAAGGAAGAGTGAGGATGATTTATACAAAGAGTAGAACAGTCAGAGAAGCCATATACAAGTCTTTTTAACCCCTGAAATGCCGTGCAAGCTGTTTTGGGAGGGGGAACCAGATCCGATAGCAAGAGTCAACTCGCTATCAAAATCCGCTTCCCCTGGATAGAAAGAGTCTGGGGTAAGAAGGAAGAATGGGGATGATTGATACAA
The DNA here is from genome assembly GCA_037952925.1 of Lithobates clamitans. Taxonomy (NCBI): domain Eukaryota; kingdom Metazoa; phylum Chordata; class Amphibia; order Anura; family Ranidae; genus Lithobates; species Lithobates clamitans. The sequence goes on from JBBGZY010002237.1 coordinate 166,354, forward strand.
AGAGTAGAGCAGTCAGAGAAGCCATATACAAGTGTTTTTAACCCTTGAAATGCTGTGGAAGCTATATTGGGAGGGGGAACCAGATTCGATAGCAATAGTCAGCTTGCTATCAAAATCTGCTTCCCCTGGACAGAAAGGGTCTGGGGTAAGAAGGAAGAGTGAGGATGATTTATACAAAGAGTAGAGCAGTCAGAGAAGCCATATACAAGTCTTTTTAACCCCTGAAATACCGTGCAAGCTGTTTTGGGAGGGGGAACCAGATCCGATAGCAAGAGTCAACTCGCTATCAAAATCTGCTTCCCCTGGATAGAAAGAGTCTGGGGTAAGAAGGAAGAATGGGGATGATTGATACAAAGAGTAGAGCAGTCAGAGAAGCCATATACAAGTGTTTTTAAGCCTTGAAATGCTGTGGAAGCTATATTGGGAGGGGGAACCAGATTCGATAGCAATAGTCAGCTTGCTATCAAAATCCGCTTCCCCTGGACAGAAAGGGTCTGGGGTAAGAAGGAAGAGTGAGGATGATTTATACAAAGAGTAGAGCAGTCAGAGAAGCCATATACAAGTCTTTTTAACCCCTGAAATACCGTGCAAGCTGTTTTGGGAGGGGGAACCAGATCCGATAGCAAGAGTCAGCTTGCTATCAAAATCCGCTTCCCCTGGACAGAAAGGGTCTGGGATAAGAAAGAAGAGTGAGGATGATTTATACAGAGAGTAGAATAGTCAGAGAAGCCATATACATGTGTTTTTAACCCTTGAAATGCTGTGGAAGCTATATTGGGAGGGGGAACCAGATCCGATAGCAAGAGTCAACTCGCTATCAAAATCCGCTTCCCCTGGATAGAAAGAGTCTGGGGTAAGAAGGAAGAATGGGGATGATTGATACAAAGAGTAGAGCAGTCAGAGAAGCCATATACAAGTGTTTTTAACCCTTGAAATGCTGTGGAAGCTATATTGGGAGGGGGAACCAGATCCGATAGCAATAGTCAGCTTGCTATCAAAATCCGCTTCCCCTGGACAGAAAGGGTCTGGGGTAAGAAGGAAGAGTGAGGATGATTTATACAAAGAGTAGAGCAGTCAGAGAAGCCATATACAAGTCTTTTTAACCCCTGAAATGCCGTGCAAGCTGTTTTGGGAGGGGGAACCAGAT
>JBBGZY010002237.1:172500-354471 GCA_037952925.1 Lithobates clamitans
GCTATAGGCTAGGGGTTCTCATTACCAAGCAGGCAGTCTCTGTGAAGCGTCCGTTCCTTGCCTCCCTGTTACTAGGGTAACGGAGCAATCCATTAAACACTAAAAATAGGGGTGATGTTGTGGAAAAAAATATAATTTTCACTTTCTTTAAAATGAATATGATTCCGGATATTAGAAGAGGTAAGAATAAATAGCGATCACTGCACAGGTGTGTACAAGACACCACAGCGGTTTGTTTATGTCTCATTCCTGATAATGATGAAGTTCCCCTCGGACAGACTGTAGTCCGGGGTCTCTGCAGTTGCTCTGGGATTAGAAGCATGGACTAGTCCGGTAGTTGGATGGGATTTGTGACATTATCTGGAGGAAGGAGATGGTGAGAGAGCCGAGGTGAGCGAGCATAGATCAGGTGTGATCTCCCCCTGTGCTGTCTGTGGGGTGGGCTCTACCCTACAGGCATGCTCTGCTGTCACTTGTAGTGCTTCTGCTGCTTACTGTGTCATCTCTGAAGTCTGCCCAATTAGTTCCAGGAAGTTCCAAAATTAGGGAAGTCACATCTACATATACAGCATAACGTTTAGTACATATGCTTTAACCCCTTCATCACCAAGCAATCCTAATGCCTGGTACACACAGTGAGAAAATCAGACGACTAATACCGCTATGGGAGCAATCGTAGAATAATCTGATCATCCCTTCTGATTATTAGTACGCAGCTTTCGAGAGCCGATCGCTGAAAAACACAAGCATCTTTCTCATACAATACCAGAACAAACGACTTTTGTTTAACCACTTCAATACCAGGCACTTAGACACCTTCCTGCCCAGACCAATTTTCAGCTTTCTGCGCTGTCGCAGTTTCAATGACAATTGTGCGGTCATGGTACACTGTACCCAAACTAAATTTTTATCATTTTGTTACCACAAATAGAGCTTTCTTTTGGTGGTATTTGATCACCTCTGCAGTTTTTATTTTTTGCTAAACAAATAAAAAAGACCAAACATTTTGAAAAAAATTAAAGTTTTGCTTTTGTTTCTGTTATAAAATTTTGTAAATAAGTAAGTTTTTTCTCTTTCACTGATGGGCACTGATAAGGTGGCACCAATGAGCGGGCACTGACGATGAGCACTGATATGCAGCACTGATGGGCATTGATAGTCGGCACTCATGGGTGGCACTGAAAGGCTGCAAAGATGGGTTCTTATGGGTGGGACTGATAGGCAGCACTGATAGGCCCTTTCCCTGGGGGTCTGGGGGGGGGGCATACCTGGTGGTCTAGTGTGGATGGCCATCCTGCTGGTCCTGGGCGGCATGATGGTGGTCCTGGGTGGGATCCGAGGGGGCTGTGCTGATAAACAATCAGCACAGACCCCCCCTGTCAGGAGAGCAGCCGATCGGCTCTCCTCTACTTGTGTCTGTCAGATGCGAGTGATGAAAAGCCGATCACCGGCTCTTCCTATTTACATCGTGATCAGCCATGATTGGACACGGCTGATCACGTGGTAAAGAGTCTCCGTCAGAGGCTCTTTACCTAGATCGGAGTTGCGGTGTGTCAAATTGACACACCGCAACAACGATCGCCGCGGTGCGCAGCAGCTTAATATCCTGAGGACGTCATATGACGCCCAGTCAGGATATTAAAACCACTTTGCCGCCGTCATTCTGCCATATGGCGGGTGGCAAGTGGTTAATCATTATAGTATTTCTCTGTAAAGAACCGAGTGACCAAGACCGTACATGCTTAGAAATGAAAGAATACATTACATCATTGAGAGGGAAGTTGTACCCTGTGTTACGAGAATTTTCACAACTCTAGTAACCTATTTGTTTTCGATATGAGACTAGCATGCTGAAAACAAACAAAAAAACAGTCAATCATTTGTCTGATATTCTCATCATGTGTACCAGACTGTTGCTAAACCCAGAACATGGAAATGCAATTATTTTAGTAAATATAAACTGCTAAATACCTTTTCGGATCAGCAGTTTTAGTCTTGTGACTTCTATCAGTGCCTAGTTAAAGCCTGTAGGAGGAGTTTTCATTCTCCCTCGATTGTCCTAAAAGGCTGCAGAACCCCTGACCAGCCTCTGCCTGGACAGCGCTGATTGGCCCTGTGCTGATCACATGCACCCTCTCAAGAAAAACCCCAAAAAAATAGAAATTAAGGATGAGCTTGGCGTGTTCGCAGCTCCACCTGCCAGAGCCCGCCAGGAAGCTGACAGCGCCAATTGCAGGCTCTGAGACATTTCCCGATCTCTGCAGCTGCAGACTAGGAAAACGTCTCAGTACCTGTGATTAGCGCTACGCTGTCAGCTTCCAGGGGGGCTCGGGCACATGGAGCTGCGAACACGCCCAAGCTTATCCTTATTAGAAATACACACCAAACTGAGCATGTGCAGAGTGTCTCCAAGGCTCTGTTCTATCAGGAGATGGATTGGGGACAGTTAAAAAGATTTGTAAAGGTTCATAAAAAAAAAAAAAAGACACACATGTCATATTTGCCTTCTCTGTCAAGGGTTTTGCACAGAGTGGTCCCGATCCTCCTCTTCTGGGGTGCCCGGGTGGCGCTCTTGGCTCCTCCTCCTCATCGAGTGCCCCCATGGAGAGCCGCATTCCAGTCCTGATGCCTGATGCACTCCCGAGTTCTGATGCTGACACACGCACAGCAGGACTCGGCCCCACCTCCCTCTTCTCCCGTGTCACTACATTTTATTGACAGCAGCAATGGGTCCTTCTGCTATCAATCTATCCGAGGACCTGAGACAGCGGTTGGAGCTACTGGGCTCGCCCTCGACGCTGGAACGAACGGGTTCAGGTAAGTAAAAGGGGAAGCTGCAGCGCAGGTTTTTCACCATAATGTATAGAATGCATTAAAGTGAAAAACCTCGAGACTTTAAAACCCCTTTTGCTGCATGCTCATTCCTGAGCCACTGCTCTATGTGTCCATAAGACACAAAGAGCTTGCACTCCCCCCGCTCTCTCCTCCTCCAGTAGAGCATAGAATGCATTAAGGTAGAAAACCTTGAGCACTTTCACACTGTGCTGCCCTGGGCGTCAGCGGCAAAGCGCTGCTATTTTTAGCACCGCTTTACCGTCGTTTTAGCGGCGCTATTCGGGTTAAAACCGCCCCGCTAGCGGCTGAAAAGGGGTTAAATCCGCCCGCAAAACGCCACTGCAGCGGCGTTTTTCCAGTGGTATAGCATCGCTGCCCCATTGTTTTCAATGGACAGGGGCGCTTTAGGAGTGGTGAGTTCACCGCTCCTAATGCGCTGCAAAGAAGCTGCTTGCAGGACTTTTTCTGACGTCCTGCCAGCGCAGCGCCCCAGTGTGAAAGCATTCGCCCTCGCACTGGGTTTGCAGCTGAGGCTTCTTTCAGGCGTTATTTTTAGCGCTAAAGCGCCTGAAAAATGACTCAGTGTGAAAGGGGTCTACGTTAATGTTTTTGACTAAAGTGATTAAATTTTCCTTCAAAGTAGAGAGGCTTAAAGCAGAGTTCTGCCTGGGCAAAAAAAATTAAATTAAAAGTCAGCAGCTACAAATGCTGTAGCTGCTGACTGTTAGTATGTGGACACTTACCTGTCCAGGGAGCCAGCGATGTCCTCACCCGATCTTCGGATCGACTCACAGGTGCTACTATTCCTGGTAAGGGAATCAGGAAGTGAAGACTTTCGGCTTCACTCCTGGTTCCCTACTACGCATGCGCGAGGGGGGGGGGAGGAGCCGGACATGACATAGTTCGCCGCATAATTTGCAGTGATCTATGCTCGGAGGTGGGAGCAAATACCTGCATTTGACAGGTATCTGCTCACCCCTCCCCCCCCCCCGAAAGGTGCAAAATATGACACGGGGGGGGGGGGATCCGATAAGTGGAAGTTCCATTTGTGGGTGGAGCTCCGCTTTAACGCTGTAATAAATCCAAAAGCAAACATTTATTATATTGCAGCTTACCAATTCTGAGATGTGATGGCTGCATTCGTTTTCTTTTTTTTTTTCCTTTGGCTTTCTTTCCTTTATTTTCATCTGGTGATCTGGCCAGTAAGTCTGTTGTTTTTCAAAAGAACAAGCTGTCCTGCAAGTATAGCAGGTGGGAGCTTTGAGACTAACCATTTAACACTGACAGAGGTGCTTCCAATGATTAGCTTTTATTTATTAATGTAAAACCTTTATCCTAAAATGAAAAAAAAAACTGTTGTTGTAACTGATTGTATAAATGCAGTGTGAGCTGGAGTTTGGCTTCAATTTGTTAGTATATCTAAATCTGCTAGTATGAGTAAACCCCGGTACACATGGGCCAAATATTGGCTGAAATCAGCCGGTACAGTAGATACTGGATGACATTCGGTCCATGTCTACGGCTCCTTGTTAGATAGAAGCTGGTCTTTTAGCTCCTCAGTTTTTTTTTTTTTTTCGTTTAGCCCGCTGGGAAGGACAAAAAAACTTAACGTGTGTACCAGGCTTAACACTCCCCTCACGCTCTGTTCTCTTTTATCCAGAGTGGTGTCTCTGTTATATATGAAGTGTGTTACTGGCCAGATCATTAGGTGAAAATAGAGGGGAAAAAAACATAAAACAAATCCAGCCACCACATCTAATGACTGGTAAGCTGCAATATATTACATTTTTAGTTTTGGGTTTATTACCACTTTAAAGTTATTGTAGGGAAAATTTTTATTAAAAAATAAATAAACATGTTATACTTAACTGCTCTGTGCAGTGGTTTTGCACAGAGCAGCCCTGATCCTCCCGCTGGCACTCTGTGGGCCACTCCCCCTTGTCGAGTGCTTCCATAGAAAGCCGCTTGCTGTGGGGGCACTCATGCTTGCTCTCTGTGTCCACAGAGAGCATGGCTCAGCCCCGCCCCCCGCTCTCGCCTCACTGGCTGTGATTGACAACCAATGGCTCCTGCTGCTGCATCTCAGCCAGTCACTAGGGAGAGACCTGGGATAGCCTTGGGTCCCATGCACATTGCTGGATCAAGATCGGCTTAGGTAAGTATTAGGGGGATGAGGGGGGCTGCTGCACACTGGAGGATTTTTACCGTCATGCATAGAATGCATGAAGGTAAAAAAACCTTCAGCCTTTACAGCCACTTTAAGGGCTTGTTTACACTTGCTTCAAAACATGGCTGTGGACACGCTTTTTTAACCACTTCCCTCCCGGCCTATAGCAAAATGACGGCCGGGCGGTGGTTCAGTTATCCTGACTGGACGTCATATGACTTTAACAGGCACTATAGAGCTGAAAATAGCGCCTTTCCTGTCACTCCAATGTGAAAGCCCGGGCCTTTCTCACTGGAGCGGTGCACTGACAGGATGTAAAAAAAAAAAAAAAAAAAAAAAAAAGGTCCTGCTAGCAGCTTCTTTGAGGCGCTTTAGGAGCGGTGTATACATCGCTCCTAAAGCGCCCCTGCCCTTTGAAATCAATGGGCAACGCTGCCACAGCGGCGCTTTTAACCCTTTTTCGGCCACTAGCGGGGGTTAAAAGCGCCTGACAGCAGCTGAAAAGCATCACTAAAACGACAGTAGAGCACTGCTAAAAATAGCTGCGCTTTACCACCGACACCCGGGCACTGAGCGTGAAAGTGCCCTGAGGCTCCTTTCACATAGGCTTGCATGTTTGATGGACTCCACTTGCTCAGTGGGAGATCGCTCTATTGATCCCCACTAAGCAGACGAATCACAGGTCCATCTCCACTTACTGTGCAGAGACAGACCTGTCAGAGTCCCGCTCTCCTCTATGGGGAGATTGGATAACAACTAACCGCCTGTCCGTTTTCATCCAATCCGATCCACCAGACAGATGGAAAATAGGGTCACCATCCGTCTGGATTTAGCAGACAGGATCAGATCAGATAGCAGTGGATGTCAGCAGACATGTCACCGCTGACATCCGCTTCCCAATAGGGGTGAATGGAGTGTCTAATCAGGTCCGCCTGAAAAACTGACAGATGGACCTGATCGGAAAGCCTGTGTGAAAGGACCCTTAGTAACATGGTACCAAAGCTGAGCTTATCCTTGAGAGAGCTTACAGTCTAAAGACCTTGGGGGAAATTTACTAAAACTGGTGCACTCAGAATCTGGTGCAGCTGTGCATGGTTGCCATTCAGCTTCTAACTTCAACTTGTTCGGCTAAGGTTTGACAATAAAACCTGCAAGCTGATTGGTTTCTATGCAGATCTGCATCAGATTTTGCACTGTCTAGCTTTAGTACACCCCCCCCCCCATGTCTCACACATATACATGCGCACACACTGACTCACAGGGTAGAGCCCCACCTGCCCACACAGACAGGGAAGGTGAGGGTGTAGAGACACAGTGGTTACTGTGCAGGTGAAGAATTTTGGAGCTGCCATCACACTACTCAGGAGTGAGAAGAGGACTGACATCATTACAGGGGGGTGGTAAGGGACCGGAGGTGTTGGGGTGCCATTGGAGAACTGGATTAGTGCCCCCCGTACCAAAACTGCACATTAGAGGGGGTTTAAAAATTGGGGCTTTAACTTGTTCAGATCCACGCTATAGCTGAATGATGGCTATAGCGTGGATCTGCTTTGCCGGGAGGCCATCTATTGACGTCCTCCCCTTTGCAAGCTGGGCGTGTGGCGTGCGCTATGATTACCCGAGTCAATAAGACTTGGGTAATCACAGATCAGAGTAAGGGGCCAATGCCACCCCCTTACCATGTGATTAGCTGTCAGCCAATGACAGCTGATCTCATGATGTAAACAGAGGATCAGTAATCAGTTTTTTGCGTGAGAAAAAAAAAGCTGATCGCCGGCTTCTGTTTGAAGGGACATCGGTCCCGAAGAGGCGAAGCTGCCTCATGTGTGCCCTAAAGTACCGCCTGCCAGTGCCACGAATCAGTGCCCACAGTAGTACCAGCAATCAGTTGCACCTATCAATGCCCACCAGTCATGCCAATCAGTGCCATCTAGCAGTGCTGCCTATCAGTGTCACCTACCAGTGCCAATCAGTGCCCATCACTGCCACCCATCATGCCAGCTATCAGTGCCACATCAATGCCCTTTAGTGCCACATATCAGTGCCGCCTATTAGTGCCCATCAGTGTAGCCTCATCAGCGTACATCAATGAAGGAGAAATATTACCTGTTTGCAAAATGTATTTAAAAAAAATATAAAACTTTTTTTTTTTTTTTAAATCGGTCTTTTTAATTTTTTTTTTAACAAAAAAATAAAAAACCCAGAGGTGATCAGATACCACCAAAACAAAGCTCTATTTGTGGGGGAAAAAAAAGATAAAACTTTTATTTGGGCACAGTGTTGTTCGACCGCGCAATTGTCATTTAAAGAGTGTCAGCGCTAAAAGCTGAAGATTGGTCTGGGCAGGAGGGGGGTTTAGGTGCCCAGTAAGCAAGTGGTTAATATACAGTAGCATGTTGACGATTGGAATAAGCTAATAATAGTAGATGGATACTAATAATAAAAACATTATAATCTATTATTTTTCGCTTCCATTATTATGTATCAATAGCTTCTATTATTATCATCGTTTGTTATGAGCTAGTCTTATATCTATCATTATTAATAGATAATACAGATAATGACAGGGTCTCTTTCATAGTGAAAATGTAAATGATCAGATTGGGGGATTTACCTCTCTTCACTGTCAGTGACACATGGCGTTTGCTTTTCTTACACTAATGACATCGGTGGGTGACGTAGCCGGCCTAGACCCGTCCATGGTTTCCTCCGTTCCCGTAGTAAATATGTCCGACTCGGCTTCAGTAAATGCCCGCCCCCTCTCTTTAACTCCCCTAGTGATAGTCTGCGCCCTCTTAGCGTGCAACTGTGATGCTGTAGGAAGACATGGAGGTGGGAGTGACAGAGAATAGCCTAATTGTGCTCCTCCTCTAGGTGGTCAATCGCAGACTGATCCTCCCTCTGAGTGACGCAGTAAGGTAAAGCCCTCTCGCCGCGCGCTCGCACTTGATTGGCTGTCTCTCTAACTGTTCTCCGGAGCAGGCTCCGACCCCTCAATCCTACCGTCTAACAGCTTTGAGCTCGCGGCTATGCCATTGGTCAGTAGGCGTAGCCTGTGTACTCCTGCTTGACAGCTTTGGTGCCCTCGGCTCCACCCCCTCATTCTCCGCTTTTAGTGACACATGGCGTTGTTTAGTTCTCACTGGTGACATCGGTGGGCGGCGTAGCCGGCCTAGACCCGCCCATGCTTTTCTCCGATCTATTAGTAGAAACGTCCGACTCTGCTTCAGTAAATGCCTGCCCCCTCTCTCTCTCTAAATCCTCTTCTAGAGATGATCAGTCACAAACTGATCCTTCCTCCGAGTGACGCAGTAAAGTAACGCCCTCTCGCCGCGCGCTCGCACTTAATTGGCTCTCTCCGAAGCAAGCTCAATCCTGCTGTCTAACAGCTTTGAGCTCACAGCTCTGCCATTGGTCAGTAGGCGTGGCCTGTGTACTCTTGCTTGACAGCTTCGGTGCTCTCGGCTCCTCCCCCTCATTCTGCGCTTTTAGCGACACATGGCGTTTTTCATTTCTTACACTGGTGACATTGGTGGGTGGCGTAGCCGGCCTAGACCCGCCCATGGTTTTCTCCGATCCTTAGTAAAAATGTCCGACTCGGCTTCAGTAAATGCCCGCCCCCTCTCTCTCTCTAAATTCCATAGTGATAGTCTCCGCCCTCTTAGTATCCAGCTGTGGTTCTGCAGGAAGACATTGAGGTGGGCGTGACGGAGAACAGACGAATCGTGGTCCTCTTCTAGAGATGATCAGTCACAAACTGATCCTTCCTCCGAGTGACGCAGTAAAGTAACGCCCTCTCGCCGCGCGCTCGCACTTAATTGGCTGTCTCCGAAGCAGGCTCCGCTCCCTCAATCCTACTATCTAAAAGCTTTGAGCTCTCGGCGCTGTCATTGGTCAGTGGGCGTGGCCTGTGTACTCCTGCTCCTCCCCCCACATTTTGCGATCAGGGCTCTGAGGGCTGTGAGGACAGCAGCACAGCTTCATAATAAATGTATATCTCCAGCCACAATAAAGAAGAGAAACAGAACACAATTTTAAACGACCAAACTTTTTTCTGTTTTGACAACGAAGCGTCTCTGCTATAGGCTAAGGCTTCTCATTACCAAGCAGGCAGTTTCTGATCCGTCCAATCATCAGCAGTCCCTGTGAAGCGTCCGTTCCTTGTCTCCCTGTTACTAGGGTAACGGAGCAATCCATTAAACACTAGAAATAGGGGTGGTGATGTGGAAAAATATATAATTTTCACTTGCTTTAAAATGAATATGATTGCGGATATTAGAAGAGGTAAGAATAAATAGCGATCACTGCACAGGTGTGTACAAGACATCACAGCGGTTTGTTTATGTCTCATTCCTGATAATGATGAAGTTCCCCTCGGACAGACTGTAGTCCGGGGTCTCTGCAGTTGCTCTGGGATTAGAAGCATGGACTAGTCCGGTAGTTGGATGGGATTTGTGACATTATCTGGAGGAAGGAGATGGTGAGAGAGCCGAGGTGAGCGAGCATAGATCAGGTGTGATCTCCCCCTGTGCTGTCTGTGGGGTGGGCTCTACCCTACAGGCATGCTCTGCTGTCACTTGTAGTACTTCTGCTGCTTACTGTGTCATCTCTGAAGTCTGCCCAATTAGTTCCAGGAAGTTCCAAAATTAGGGAAGTCACATCTACATATATAGCATAACGTTTAGTACATATGCTTTAACCCCTTCATCACCAAGCAATCCTAATGCCTGGTACACACAATGAGAAAATCGGACGACTAATACCGCTATGGGAGCGATCGTAGAATAATCTGATCATCCCTTCTGATTATTAGTATGCAGCTTTCGAGAGCCTATCGCTGGAAAACACAAGCATCTTTCTCATACAATACCAGAACAAATGACTTTTGTTTAACCACTTCAATACCAGGCTCTTAGACACCTTCCTGCCCAGACCAATTTTCAGCTTTCAGCCCTGTCGCAGTTTGAATGACAATTGTGCGGTCATGGTACACTGTACCCAAACTAAATTTTTATCATTTTGTTCCCACAAATAGAGCTTTCTTTTGGTGGTATTTGATCACCTCTGCGGTTTTTATTTTTTGCTAAACAAATAAAAAAGTCCAAAAATTTTGAAAAAAATTTGGTTTTGCTTTTGTTTCTGTTATAAAATTTTGTAAATAAGTAAGTTTTTTCTCTTTCACTGATCGGCACTGATAAGGTGGCACCAATGAGCGGGCACTGATGATGAGCACTGATTTGCAGCACTGATGGGCATTGATAGGCGGCACTCATGGGTGGCACTAAAAGGCTGCAAAGATGGGTTCTTATGGGTGGGACTGATAGGCGGCACTGTTACGTGGCACTGATAGGCCCTTTCCCTGGGGGTCTAGGGGGGGCATACCTGGTGGTCTAGTGTGGATGGTCATCCTGGTGGTGCTGGGCGGCATGATGGTGGTCCTGGGTGGGATCCGAGGGGGGGCTGTGCTGATAAACAATCAGCACAGACCCCCCCTGTCAGGAGAGCAGCCGATCGGCTCTCCTCTACTTGTGTCTGTCAGATGAGAGTGATGAAAAGCCGATCACCGGCTCTTCCTATTTACATCGTGATCAGCCATGATTGGACATGGCTGATCACGTGGTAAAGAGTCAAATTGACACACCGCAACAACGATCGCCGCGATGCGCGCCCCAGGGGCTGCGCAGCGGCTTAATATCCTGAGGACGTCATATGACGCCCAGTCAGGATATTGAAACCACTTTGCCGCCGTCATTCTGCCATATGGCGGGCGGCAAGTGGTTAATCAGTATAGTATTTCTCTGTAAAGAACCAAGTGACCAAGACCGTACATGCTTGGAAATGAAAAGAATACATTACATCATCGAGAGGGAAGTTGTACCCTGTTTTTACGAGAATTTTCACAACTCTAGTAACCTATTTGTTTTCGATACGAGACTAGCATGCTGAAAACAAACAAAAAAACAGTCAATCATTTGTATGATATTCTCATCATGTGTACCAGTTGCTAAACCCAGAACATGGAAATGCAATTATTTTAGTAAATATAAACTGCTAAATACCTTTTCGGATCAGCAGTTTTTAGCAGTCTTGTGACTTCTATCAGTGCCTAGTTAAAGCCTGTAGGAGGTGTTTTCATTCTCCCTCGATTGTCCTTAACCACTTCAGCCCCGGAAGGTTTTACCCCCTTCCTGACCAGAGCACTTTTTACAATTCGGCACTGCGTCGCTTTAACTGCTAATTGCGCGGTCATGCAATGCTGTACCCAAACGAAATTTGCGTCCTTTTCTTCCCACAAATAGAGCTTTCTTTTGATGATATTTGATCACCTCTGCCGTTTTTATTTTTTGCGCTATACACGGAAAAAGACCGAAAATTTTGAAAAAAAATGATATTTTCTACTTTTTGTTCTAAAAAAAATCCAATAAACTCAATTTTAGTCATACATTTAGGCCAAAATGTATTCGGCCACATGTCTTTGGTAAAAAAAATGTCAATAAGTGTATATTTATTGGTTTGCGCAAAAGCTATAGCGCCTACAAACTAGGGTACATTTTCTGGAATTTACACAGCCTTTAATTTATGACTGCCTATGTCGTTTCTTGAGGTGCTAAAATGGCAGGGCAGTACAAAACCCCCACAAATGACCCCATTTTGGAAAGTAGACACCCCAAGGAATTTGCTGAGAGGCATGTTGAGCCCATTGAATATTCATTTTTTTTGTCCCAAGTGATTGAATAATGACAAAAAAAAAAAAAAAAAAATTACAAAAAGTTGTCACTAAATGATATATTTCTCACACAGGCCATGGGCATATGTGGAATTGCACCCCAAAATACATTTAGCTGCTTCTCCTGAGTATGGGGATACCACATGTGTGGGACTTTTTGGGAGCCTAGCTGCGTACGGGGCCCCGAAAACCAATCACCGCCTTCAGGATTTCTAAGGGCGTACATTTTTGATTTTACTCCTCACTACCTATCACAGTTTTGAAGGCCATAAAATGCCCAGATGGCATAAAACCCCCCCAAATGACCCCATTTTGGAAAGTAGACACCCCAAGCTATTTGCTTTGAGGCATGTTGAGTCCATGGAATGTTTTATATTTTGACACAAGTTGCGGGAAAGTCACAAATTTTTTTTTTTAATTTTTTTTTTGCACAAAGTTGTCACTAAATGATATATTGCTCACACAGGCCATGGGCATATGTCGAATTGCACCCCAAAATACATTTAGCTGCTTCTCCTGAGTATGGGGATACCACATGTGTGGGACTTTTTGGGAGCCTAGCCGCGTACGGGGCCCCGAAAACCAATCACTGCCTTCAGGATTTCTAAGGGCGTACATTTTTGATTTTACTCCTCACTGCCTATCACAGTTTCGGAGGCCATGGAATGCCCAGGTGGCACAAACCCCCCCCAAATGACCCCATTTTGGAAAGTAGACACCCCAAGCTATTTGCTGAGAGGCATGGTGAGTATTTTGCAGCTCTCATTTGTTTTTGAAAATAAAGAAAGACGAGAAAAAATTTTTTTTTTTTCTTTTTTCAATTTTCAAAACTTTGTGACAAAAACTGAGGTCTGCAAAATACTCACTATACCTCTCATCAAATAGCTTGGGGTGTCTACTTTCCAAAATGGGGTCATTTGGGGGGGTTTTTTGCCACCTGGGCATTCCATGGCCTCCGAAACTGTGATAGGCAGTGAAGAGTGAAATCAAAAATTTACGGCCTTAGAAAGCCTGAAGGCGGTGCTTGGTTTTCGGGGTCCCGTACGCGGCTAGGCTCCCAAAAAGTCTCACACATGTGGTATCCCCGTACTCAGGAGAAGCAACAGAATGTATTTTGGGGTGTAATTTCACATATTCCCATGGCATGTTTGAGCAATATATCATTTAGTGACAACTTTGCGCAAAAAAAAAAAAAATTTGTCCCTTTCCCGCAACTTGTGTCACAATATAAAATATTCCATGGACTCAACATGACTCTCAGCAAATAGCTTGGGGTGTCTACTTTCCAAAATGGGGTCATTTGGGGGGGGGTTTGAACTGTCCTGGCATTTTATGCACAACATTTAGAAGCTTATGTCACACATCACCGACTCTTCTAACCACTTGAAGACAAAGCCCTTTCTGACACTTATTGTTTACATAAAAAAATATTTTTTTTTTGCAAGAAAATTACTTTGAACCCCCAAACATTATATATTTTTTTAAAGCAAATGCCCTACAGATTAAAATGGTGGGTGTTTCATTTTTTTTTTTCACACAGTATTTGCGCAGCGATTTTTCAAACGCATTTTTTGGGGAAAAAACACACTTTTTTACATTTTAATGCACTAAAACACACTATATTGCCCAAATGTTTGATGAAATAAAAAAGATGATCTTAGGCCGAGTACATGGATACCAAACATGACATGCTTTAAAATTGCGCACAAACGTGCAGTGGCGACAAACTAAATACATTTTTAAAAGCCTTTACAGGTTACCACTTTAGATTTACAGAGGAGGTCTACTGCTAAAATTACTGCCCTCAATCTGACGTTCGCGGTGATACCTCACATGCATGGTGCAATTGCTGTTTACATTTGACGCCAGACCGACGCTTGCGTTCGCCTTAGCGCGAGAGCAGGGGGGACAGGGGTGCTTTTTTTTTTTTTTTCTTTATTATTATTATTTTTTTATCTTATTTTTAAACTGTTGAAGGATGAGCTTGGCGTGTTCGCAGCTCCACCTGCCAGAGCCCGCCAGGAAGCTGACAGCGCCAATTGCAGGCTCTGAGACATTTCCCGATCTCTGCAGCTGCAGACTAGGAAAACGTCTCAGTACCTGTGATTAGCGCTACGCTGTCAGCTTCCAGGGGGGCTCGGGCACATGGAGCTGCGAACACGCCCAAGCTTATCCTTATTAGAAATACACACCAAACTGAGCATGTGCAGAGTGTCTCCAAGGCTCTGTTCTATCAGGAGATGGATTGGGGACAGTTAAAAAGATTTGTAAAGGTTCATAAAAAAAAAAAAAGACACACATGTCATATTTGCCTTCTCTGTCAAGGGTTTTGCACAGAGTGGTCCCGATCCTCCTCTTCTGGGGTGCCCGGGTGGCGCTCTTGGCTCCTCCTCCTCATCGAGTGCCCCCATGGAGAGCCGCATTCCAGTCCTGATGCCTGATGCACTCCCGAGTTCTGATGCTGACACACGCACAGCAGGACTCGGCCCCACCTCCCTCTTCTCCCGTGTCACTACATTTTATTGACAGCAGCAATGGGTCCTTCTGCTATCAATCTATCCGAGGACCTGAGACAGCGGTTGGAGCTACTGGGCTCGCCCTCGACGCTGGAACGAACGGGTTCAGGTAAGTAAAAGGGGAAGCTGCAGCGCAGGTTTTTCACCATAATGTATAGAATGCATTAAAGTGAAAAACCTCGAGACTTTAAAACCCCTTTTGCTGCATGCTCATTCCTGAGCCACTGCTCTATGTGTCCATAAGACACAAAGAGCTTGCACTCCCCCCGCTCTCTCCTCCTCCAGTAGAGCATAGAATGCATTAAGGTAGAAAACCTTGAGCACTTTCACACTGTGCTGCCCTGGGCGTCAGCGGCAAAGCGCTGCTATTTTTAGCACCGCTTTACCGTCGTTTTAGCGGCGCTATTCGGGTTAAAACCGCCCCGCTAGCGGCTGAAAAGGGGTTAAATCCGCCCGCAAAACGCCACTGCAGCGGCGTTTTTCCAGTGGTATAGCATCGCTGCCCCATTGTTTTCAATGGACAGGGGCGCTTTAGGAGTGGTGAGTTCACCGCTCCTAATGCGCTGCAAAGAAGCTGCTTGCAGGACTTTTTCTGACGTCCTGCCAGCGCAGCGCCCCAGTGTGAAAGCATTCGCCCTCGCACTGGGTTTGCAGCTGAGGCTTCTTTCAGGCGTTATTTTTAGCGCTAAAGCGCCTGAAAAATGACTCAGTGTGAAAGGGGTCTACGTTAATGTTTTTGACTAAAGTGATTAAATTTTCCTTCAAAGTAGAGAGGCTTAAAGCAGAGTTCTGCCTGGGCAAAAAAAATTAAATTAAAAGTCAGCAGCTACAAATGCTGTAGCTGCTGACTGTTAGTATGTGGACACTTACCTGTCCAGGGAGCCAGCGATGTCCTCACCCGATCTTCGGATCGACTCACAGGTGCTACTATTCCTGGTAAGGGAATCAGGAAGTGAAGACTTTCGGCTTCACTCCTGGTTCCCTACTACGCATGCGCGAGGGGGGGGGGAGGAGCCGGACATGACATAGTTCGCCGCATAATTTGCAGTGATCTATGCTCGGAGGTGGGAGCAAATACCTGCATTTGACAGGTATCTGCTCACCCCTCCCCCCCCCCCGAAAGGTGCAAAATATGACACGGGGGGGGGGGGATCCGATAAGTGGAAGTTCCATTTGTGGGTGGAGCTCCGCTTTAACGCTGTAATAAATCCAAAAGCAAACATTTATTATATTGCAGCTTACCAATTCTGAGATGTGATGGCTGCATTCGTTTTCTTTTTTTTTTTCCTTTGGCTTTCTTTCCTTTATTTTCATCTGGTGATCTGGCCAGTAAGTCTGTTGTTTTTCAAAAGAACAAGCTGTCCTGCAAGTATAGCAGGTGGGAGCTTTGAGACTAACCATTTAACACTGACAGAGGTGCTTCCAATGATTAGCTTTTATTTATTAATGTAAAACCTTTATCCTAAAATGAAAAAAAAAACTGTTGTTGTAACTGATTGTATAAATGCAGTGTGAGCTGGAGTTTGGCTTCAATTTGTTAGTATATCTAAATCTGCTAGTATGAGTAAACCCCGGTACACATGGGCCAAATATTGGCTGAAATCAGCCGGTACAGTAGATACTGGATGACATTCGGTCCATGTCTACGGCTCCTTGTTAGATAGAAGCTGGTCTTTTAGCTCCTCAGTTTTTTTTTTTTTTTCGTTTAGCCCGCTGGGAAGGACAAAAAAACTTAACGTGTGTACCAGGCTTAACACTCCCCTCACGCTCTGTTCTCTTTTATCCAGAGTGGTGTCTCTGTTATATATGAAGTGTGTTACTGGCCAGATCATTAGGTGAAAATAGAGGGGAAAAAAACATAAAACAAATCCAGCCACCACATCTAATGACTGGTAAGCTGCAATATATTACATTTTTAGTTTTGGGTTTATTACCACTTTAAAGTTATTGTAGGGAAAATTTTTATTAAAAAATAAATAAACATGTTATACTTAACTGCTCTGTGCAGTGGTTTTGCACAGAGCAGCCCTGATCCTCCCGCTGGCACTCTGTGGGCCACTCCCCCTTGTCGAGTGCTTCCATAGAAAGCCGCTTGCTGTGGGGGCACTCATGCTTGCTCTCTGTGTCCACAGAGAGCATGGCTCAGCCCCGCCCCCCGCTCTCGCCTCACTGGCTGTGATTGACAACCAATGGCTCCTGCTGCTGCATCTCAGCCAGTCACTAGGGAGAGACCTGGGATAGCCTTGGGTCCCATGCACATTGCTGGATCAAGATCGGCTTAGGTAAGTATTAGGGGGATGAGGGGGGCTGCTGCACACTGGAGGATTTTTACCGTCATGCATAGAATGCATGAAGGTAAAAAAACCTTCAGCCTTTACAGCCACTTTAAGGGCTTGTTTACACTTGCTTCAAAACATGGCTGTGGACACGCTTTTTTAACCACTTCCCTCCCGGCCTATAGCAAAATGACGGCCGGGCGGTGGTTCAGTTATCCTGACTGGACGTCATATGACTTTAACAGGCACTATAGAGCTGAAAATAGCGCCTTTCCTGTCACTCCAATGTGAAAGCCCGGGCCTTTCTCACTGGAGCGGTGCACTGACAGGATGTAAAAAAAAAAAAAAAAAAAAAAAAAAAAGGTCCTGCTAGCAGCTTCTTTGAGGCGCTTTAGGAGCGGTGTATACATCGCTCCTAAAGCGCCCCTGCCCTTTGAAATCAATGGGCAACGCTGCCACAGCGGCGCTTTTAACCCTTTTTCGGCCACTAGCGGGGGTTAAAAGCGCCTGACAGCAGCTGAAAAGCATCACTAAAACGACAGTAGAGCACTGCTAAAAATAGCTGCGCTTTACCACCGACACCCGGGCACTGAGCGTGAAAGTGCCCTGAGGCTCCTTTCACATAGGCTTGCATGTTTGATGGACTCCACTTGCTCAGTGGGAGATCGCTCTATTGATCCCCACTAAGCAGACGAATCACAGGTCCATCTCCACTTACTGTGCAGAGACAGACCTGTCAGAGTCCCGCTCTCCTCTATGGGGAGATTGGATAACAACTAACCGCCTGTCCGTTTTCATCCAATCCGATCCACCAGACAGATGGAAAATAGGGTCACCATCCGTCTGGATTTAGCAGACAGGATCAGATCAGATAGCAGTGGATGTCAGCAGACATGTCACCGCTGACATCCGCTTCCCAATAGGGGTGAATGGAGTGTCTAATCAGGTCCGCCTGAAAAACTGACAGATGGACCTGATCGGAAAGCCTGTGTGAAAGGACCCTTAGTAACATGGTACCAAAGCTGAGCTTATCCTTGAGAGAGCTTACAGTCTAAAGACCTTGGGGGAAATTTACTAAAACTGGTGCACTCAGAATCTGGTGCAGCTGTGCATGGTTGCCATTCAGCTTCTAACTTCAACTTGTTCGGCTAAGGTTTGACAATAAAACCTGCAAGCTGATTGGTTTCTATGCAGATCTGCATCAGATTTTGCACTGTCTAGCTTTAGTACACCCCCCCCCCCATGTCTCACACATATACATGCGCACACACTGACTCACAGGGTAGAGCCCCACCTGCCCACACAGACAGGGAAGGTGAGGGTGTAGAGACACAGTGGTTACTGTGCAGGTGAAGAATTTTGGAGCTGCCATCACACTACTCAGGAGTGAGAAGAGGACTGACATCATTACAGGGGGGTGGTAAGGGACCGGAGGTGTTGGGGTGCCATTGGAGAACTGGATTAGTGCCCCCCGTACCAAAACTGCACATTAGAGGGGGTTTAAAAATTGGGGCTTTAACTTGTTCAGATCCACGCTATAGCTGAATGATGGCTATAGCGTGGATCTGCTTTGCCGGGAGGCCATCTATTGACGTCCTCCCCTTTGCAAGCTGGGCGTGTGGCGTGCGCTATGATTACCCGAGTCAATAAGACTTGGGTAATCACAGATCAGAGTAAGGGGCCAATGCCACCCCCTTACCATGTGATTAGCTGTCAGCCAATGACAGCTGATCTCATGATGTAAACAGAGGATCAGTAATCAGTTTTTTGCGTGAGAAAAAAAAAGCTGATCGCCGGCTTCTGTTTGAAGGGACATCGGTCCCGAAGAGGCGAAGCTGCCTCATGTGTGCCCTAAAGTACCGCCTGCCAGTGCCACGAATCAGTGCCCACAGTAGTACCAGCAATCAGTTGCACCTATCAATGCCCACCAGTCATGCCAATCAGTGCCATCTAGCAGTGCTGCCTATCAGTGTCACCTACCAGTGCCAATCAGTGCCCATCACTGCCACCCATCATGCCAGCTATCAGTGCCACATCAATGCCCTTTAGTGCCACATATCAGTGCCGCCTATTAGTGCCCATCAGTGTAGCCTCATCAGCGTACATCAATGAAGGAGAAATATTACCTGTTTGCAAAATGTATTTAAAAAAAATATAAAACTTTTTTTTTTTTTTTAAATCGGTCTTTTTAATTTTTTTTTTAACAAAAAAATAAAAAACCCAGAGGTGATCAGATACCACCAAAACAAAGCTCTATTTGTGGGGGAAAAAAAAGATAAAACTTTTATTTGGGCACAGTGTTGTTCGACCGCGCAATTGTCATTTAAAGAGTGTCAGCGCTAAAAGCTGAAGATTGGTCTGGGCAGGAGGGGGGTTTAGGTGCCCAGTAAGCAAGTGGTTAATATACAGTAGCATGTTGACGATTGGAATAAGCTAATAATAGTAGATGGATACTAATAATAAAAACATTATAATCTATTATTTTTCGCTTCCATTATTATGTATCAATAGCTTCTATTATTATCATCGTTTGTTATGAGCTAGTCTTATATCTATCATTATTAATAGATAATACAGATAATGACAGGGTCTCTTTCATAGTGAAAATGTAAATGATCAGATTGGGGGATTTACCTCTCTTCACTGTCAGTGACACATGGCGTTTGCTTTTCTTACACTAATGACATCGGTGGGTGACGTAGCCGGCCTAGACCCGCCCATGGTTTCCTCCGTTCCCGTAGTAAATATGTCCGACTCGGCTTCAGTAAATGCCCGCCCCCTCTCTTTAACTCCCCTAGTGATAGTCTGCGCCCTCTTAGCGTGCAACTGTGATGCTGTAGGAAGACATGGAGGTGGGAGTGACAGAGAATAGCCTAATTGTGCTCCTCCTCTAGGTGGTCAATCGCAGACTGATCCTCCCTCTGAGTGACGCAGTAAGGTAAAGCCCTCTCGCCGCGCGCTCGCACTTGATTGGCTGTCTCTCTAACTGTTCTCCGGAGCAGGCTCCGACCCCTCAATCCTACCGTCTAACAGCTTTGAGCTCGCGGCTATGCCATTGGTCAGTAGGCGTAGCCTGTGTACTCCTGCTTGACAGCTTTGGTGCCCTCGGCTCCACCCCCTCATTCTCCGCTTTTAGTGACACATGGCGTTGTTTAGTTCTCACTGGTGACATCGGTGGGCGGCGTAGCCGGCCTAGACCCGCCCATGCTTTTCTCCGATCTATTAGTAGAAACGTCCGACTCTGCTTCAGTAAATGCCTGCCCCCTCTCTCTCTCTAAATCCTCTTCTAGAGATGATCAGTCACAAACTGATCCTTCCTCCGAGTGACGCAGTAAAGTAACGCCCTCTCGCCGCGCGCTCGCACTTAATTGGCTCTCTCCGAAGCAGGCTCAATCCTGCTGTCTAACAGCTTTGAGCTCACAGCTCTGCCATTGGTCAGTAGGCGTGGCCTGTGTACTCTTGCTTGACAGCTTCGGTGCTCTCGGCTCCTCCCCCTCATTCTGCGCTTTTAGCGACACATGGCGTTTTTCATTTCTTACACTGGTGACATTGGTGGGTGGCGTAGCCGGCCTAGACCCGCCCATGGTTTTCTCCGATCCTTAGTAAAAATGTCCGACTCGGCTTCAGTAAATGCCCGCCCCCTCTCTCTCTCTAAATTCCATAGTGATAGTCTCCGCCCTCTTAGTATCCAGCTGTGGTTCTGCAGGAAGACATTGAGGTGGGCGTGACGGAGAACAGACGAATCGTGGTCCTCTTCTAGAGATGATCAGTCACAAACTGATCCTTCCTCCGAGTGACGCAGTAAAGTAACGCCCTCTCGCCGCGCGCTCGCACTTAATTGGCTGTCTCCGAAGCAGGCTCCGCTCCCTCAATCCTACTATCTAAAAGCTTTGAGCTCTCGGCGCTGTCATTGGTCAGTGGGCGTGGCCTGTGTACTCCTGCTCCTCCCCCCACATTTTGCGATCAGGGCTCTGAGGGCTGTGAGGACAGCAGCACAGCTTCATAATAAATGTATATCTCCAGCCACAATAAAGAAGAGAAACAGAACACAATTTTAAACGACCAAACTTTTTTCTGTTTTGACAACGAAGCGTCTCTGCTATAGGCTAAGGCTTCTCATTACCAAGCAGGCAGTTTCTGATCCGTCCAATCATCAGCAGTCCCTGTGAAGCGTCCGTTCCTTGTCTCCCTGTTACTAGGGTAACGGAGCAATCCATTAAACACTAGAAATAGGGGTGGTGATGTGGAAAAATATATAATTTTCACTTGCTTTAAAATGAATATGATTGCGGATATTAGAAGAGGTAAGAATAAATAGCGATCACTGCACAGGTGTGTACAAGACATCACAGCGGTTTGTTTATGTCTCATTCCTGGTAATGATGAAGTTCCCCTCGGACAGACTGTAGTCCGGGGTCTCTGCAGTTGCTCTGGGATTAGAAGCATGGACTAGTCCGGTAGTTGGATGGGATTTGTGACATTATCTGGAGGAAGGAGATGGTGAGAGAGCCGAGGTGAGCGAGCATAGATCAGGTGTGATCTCCCCCTGTGCTGTCTGTGGGGTGGGCTCTACCCTACAGGCATGCTCTGCTGTCACTTGTAGCACTTCTGCTGCTTACTGTGTCATCTCTGAAGTCTGCCCAATTAGTTCCAGGAAGTTCCAAAATTAGGGAAGTCACATCTACATATATAGCATAACGTTTAGTACATATGCTTTAACCCCTTCATCACCAAGCAATCCTAATGCCTGGTACACACAATGAGAAAATCGGACGACTAATACCGCTATGGGAGCGATCGTAGAATAATCTGATCATCCCTTCTGATTATTAGTATGCAGCTTTCGAGAGCCTATCGCTGGAAAACACAAGCATCTTTCTCATACAATACCAGAACAAATGACTTTTGTTTAACCACTTCAATACCAGGCTCTTAGACACCTTCCTGCCCAGACCAATTTTCAGCTTTCAGCCCTGTCGCAGTTTGAATGACAATTGTGCGGTCATGGTACACTGTACCCAAACTAAATTTTTATCATTTTGTTCCCACAAATAGAGCTTTCTTTTGGTGGTATTTGATCACCTCTGCGGTTTTTATTTTTTGCTAAACAAATAAAAAAGTCCAAAAATTTTGAAAAAAATTTGGTTTTGCTTTTGTTTCTGTTATAAAATTTTGTAAATAAGTAAGTTTTTTCTCTTTCACTGATCGGCACTGATAAGGTGGCACCAATGAGCGGGCACTGATGATGAGCACTGATTTGCAGCACTGATGGGCATTGATAGGCGGCACTCATGGGTGGCACTAAAAGGCTGCAAAGATGGGTTCTTATGGGTGGGACTGATAGGCGGCACTGTTACGTGGCACTGATAGGCCCTTTCCCTGGGGGTCTAGGGGGGGCATACCTGGTGGTCTAGTGTGGATGGTCATCCTGGTGGTCCTGGGCGGCATGATGGTGGTCCTGGGTGGGATCCGAGGGGGGGCTGTGCTGATAAACAATCAGCACAGACCCCCCCTGTCAGGAGAGCAGCCGATCGGCTCTCCTCTACTTGTGTCTGTCAGATGAGAGTGATGAAAAGCCGATCACCGGCTCTTCCTATTTACATCGTGATCAGCCATGATTGGACATGGCTGATCACGTGGTAAAGAGTCAAATTGACACACCGCAACAACGATCGCCGCGATGCGCGCCCCAGGGGCTGCGCAGCGGCTTAATATCCTGAGGACGTCATATGACGCCCAGTCAGGATATTGAAACCACTTTGCCGCCGTCATTCTGCCATATGGCGGGCGGCAAGTGGTTAATCAGTATAGTATTTCTCTGTAAAGAACCAAGTGACCAAGACCGTACATGCTTGGAAATGAAAAGAATACATTACATCATCGAGAGGGAAGTTGTACCCTGTTTTTACGAGAATTTTCACAACTCTAGTAACCTATTTGTTTTCGATACGAGACTAGCATGCTGAAAACAAACAAAAAAACAGTCAATCATTTGTATGATATTCTCATCATGTGTACCAGTTGCTAAACCCAGAACATGGAAATGCAATTATTTTAGTAAATATAAACTGCTAAATACCTTTTCGGATCAGCAGTTTTTAGCAGTCTTGTGACTTCTATCAGTGCCTAGTTAAAGCCTGTAGGAGGTGTTTTCATTCTCCCTCGATTGTCCTTAACCACTTCAGCCCCGGAAGGTTTTACCCCCTTCCTGACCAGAGCACTTTTTACAATTCGGCACTGCGTCGCTTTAACTGCTAATTGCGCGGTCATGCAATGCTGTACCCAAACGAAATTTGCGTCCTTTTCTTCCCACAAATAGAGCTTTCTTTTGATGATATTTGATCACCTCTGCCGTTTTTATTTTTTGCGCTATACACGGAAAAAGACCGAAAATTTTGAAAAAAAATGATATTTTCTACTTTTTGTTCTAAAAAAAAATCCAATAAACTCAATTTTAGTCATACATTTAGGCCAAAATGTATTCGGCCACATGTCTTTGGTAAAAAAAATGTCAATAAGTGTATATTTATTGGTTTGCGCAAAAGCTATAGCGCCTACAAACTAGGGTACATTTTCTGGAATTTACACAGCCTTTAATTTATGACTGCCTATGTCGTTTCTTGAGGTGCTAAAATGGCAGGGCAGTACAAAACCCCCACAAATGACCCCATTTTGGAAAGTAGACACCCCAAGGAATTTGCTGAGAGGCATGTTGAGCCCATTGAATATTCATTTTTTTTGTCCCAAGTGATTGAATAATGACAAAAAAAAAAAAAAAAAAATTACAAAAAGTTGTCACTAAATGATATATTTCTCACACAGGCCATGGGCATATGTGGAATTGCACCCCAAAATACATTTAGCTGCTTCTCCTGAGTATGGGGATACCACATGTGTGGGACTTTTTGGGAGCCTAGCTGCGTACGGGGCCCCGAAAACCAATCACCGCCTTCAGGATTTCTAAGGGCGTACATTTTTGATTTTACTCCTCACTACCTATCACAGTTTTGAAGGCCATAAAATGCCCAGATGGCATAAAACCCCCCCAAATGACCCCATTTTGGAAAGTAGACACCCCAAGCTATTTGCTTTGAGGCATGTTGAGTCCATGGAATGTTTTATATTTTGACACAAGTTGCGGGAAAGTCACAAATTTTTTTTTTTAATTTTTTTTTTGCACAAAGTTGTCACTAAATGATATATTGCTCACACAGGCCATGGGCATATGTCGAATTGCACCCCAAAATACATTTAGCTGCTTCTCCTGAGTATGGGGATACCACATGTGTGGGACTTTTTGGGAGCCTAGCCGCGTACGGGGCCCCGAAAACCAATCACTGCCTTCAGGATTTCTAAGGGCGTACATTTTTGATTTTACTCCTCACTGCCTATCACAGTTTCGGAGGCCATGGAATGCCCAGGTGGCACAAACCCCCCCCAAATGACCCCATTTTGGAAAGTAGACACCCCAAGCTATTTGCTGAGAGGCATGGTGAGTATTTTGCAGCTCTCATTTGTTTTTGAAAATAAAGAAAGACGAGAAAAAATTTTTTTTTTTTCTTTTTTCAATTTTCAAAACTTTGTGACAAAAACTGAGGTCTGCAAAATACTCACTATACCTCTCATCAAATAGCTTGGGGTGTCTACTTTCCAAAATGGGGTCATTTGGGGGGGTTTTTTGCCACCTGGGCATTCCATGGCCTCCGAAACTGTGATAGGCAGTGAAGAGTGAAATCAAAAATTTACGGCCTTAGAAAGCCTGAAGGCGGTGCTTGGTTTTCGGGGTCCCGTACGCGGCTAGGCTCCCAAAAAGTCTCACACATGTGGTATCCCCGTACTCAGGAGAAGCAACAGAATGTATTTTGGGGTGTAATTTCACATATTCCCATGGCATGTTTGAGCAATATATCATTTAGTGACAACTTTGCGCAAAAAAAAAAAAAATTTGTCCCTTTCCCGCAACTTGTGTCACAATATAAAATATTCCATGGACTCAACATGACTCTCAGCAAATAGCTTGGGGTGTCTACTTTCCAAAATGGGGTCATTTGGGGGGGGGTTTGAACTGTCCTGGCATTTTATGCACAACATTTAGAAGCTTATGTCACACATCACCGACTCTTCTAACCACTTGAAGACAAAGCCCTTTCTGACACTTATTGTTTACATAAAAAAATATTTTTTTTTTGCAAGAAAATTACTTTGAACCCCCAAACATTATATATTTTTTTAAAGCAAATGCCCTACAGATTAAAATGGTGGGTGTTTCATTTTTTTTTTTCACACAGTATTTGCGCAGCGATTTTTCAAACGCATTTTTTGGGGAAAAAACACACTTTTTTACATTTTAATGCACTAAAACACACTATATTGCCCAAATGTTTGATGAAATAAAAAAGATGATCTTAGGCCGAGTACATGGATACCAAACATGACATGCTTTAAAATTGCGCACAAACGTGCAGTGGCGACAAACTAAATACATTTTTAAAAGCCTTTACAGGTTACCACTTTAGATTTACAGAGGAGGTCTACTGCTAAAATTACTGCCCTCAATCTGACGTTCGCGGTGATACCTCACATGCATGGTGCAATTGCTGTTTACATTTGACGCCAGACCGACGCTTGCGTTCGCCTTAGCGCGAGAGCAGGGGGGACAGGGGTGCTTTTTTTTTTTTTTTCTTTATTATTATTATTTTTTTATCTTATTTTTAAACTGTTCCTTTCATTTTTTTTTTTTTAAATCATTTTTATTGTTATCTCAGGGAATGTAAATATCCCCTATCATAGCAATAGGTAGTGACAGGATTGCTTTTACATGAAAGCCGACCGCTGGCTGAAAAGAATGATACCAAGATGATACCTAAACCTGCAGGCATCATTCTGGTATAACCACTCAAAGTCGTGAATGGCGTACCTGAAGACAAAAAAATGGTTAACAATAAAGCACGGTAAAGTATAAAAAATTGCATACCTGAAAAGCAAACATGATAAAACATAACAACAATAAAACATTGCAGAATAGAATACAGTAAAAAAAGAGCAGAACAATAGAGAGAGAGAGAGAACAATAAAACGCCAACTATTTTTTTTTTTTTTTATATTTTTGTTTGTGTTTTTTTTTTTTTATTTTATTTTTTTACACTTTTTTTGTAACTAACTTTTATAACTGTAACCGGTTCCAGGTTCGGGTCTCTCAAAATGCGATGGCATCTTGGGAGACCCTGTGAAAGTGTGCCTAGTCTGTGGAATGCTGTACCCTACGCTAATACTCAACTAGTGAATGGTAGCGTTCAAAACATTCACCAATGCAAAGACCAGGATTGTCAGGACAGGAGGGAAAATAATAGCGGGTGTCACGCCTATATCCGCGATTGCTGCAGACACGACATCTTTTTTGGGGGGGTTCGCTGGGTAGGGGTACTCAGGAGGACATAAAAATGCCTCTCATGCAGCCGACTGCATTTGGTTGGGGATGTGAATGGGGGAAGTATGGGCGCTGTAGAAGCGGTGGGTTCCCAATTAGGAATGGCGAATGCAGCAGGAAGGGCACTATGGGCACGACGGACCTGTGTTTGTCTTTTTGGTGGCAGCGGGACACTACTTGTGCTTGCCACCTCACCAGCTTGAACTGCACTTATGGGACTCGCCACGTCACCAAGTGTTACTGCAGTGCTGGTTTGACTACGACCGGGGTGTACTAGGCCGCTGGTGCTTGCCAGTTCACCAAAACGTTACAAAAAAAACTGTTAGCGATCGCAGGGATCAGGCCTGACTCTGCGAACGCTGCAGTTATGCGTTTAGTGTTTTGTAAGTGACAGTGATCGATCGATACTGCACTTGGGTGGGCTGGGCTGGGCCGGGCGGAGGGGCAAAACGCAGGTGCTAGCAGGTATCTGGGCTGATCCCACTAACACTGCATTTGTGGGAACCCTAAACTGCTGGGGACGCTAGTATAAATCTGATCGGATCAGATATTGATCCGATCAGATACTATACCACTAAGGGAGGTGTATGCTGTGTGCGTGGGTGTTAGCGGTACTGGCGCTAACCTGACGCTGCCTGGGGCTGGTGCTTGCCAGTTCACCAAAACGCTACCAAAAAAACTGTTAGCGATCGCAGGGATCAGGCCTGACTCTGCGAACGCTGCAGTTATGTGTTTAGTGTTTTGTAAGTGAAAGTGATCGATTGATACTGCACTTGGGTGGGCTGGGCCGGGCAGAGGGACAAAACGCAGGTGCTAACAGGTATCTGGGCTGATCCCGCTAACACTGCGTGTTTGGGAACCCTAAACTGCTGGGGACGCTAGTATAGATCTGATCGGATCAGATATTGATGCGTTCAGATACTATACCACTAAGGGAGGTGTACGGTGCGTGCGTGGGTGTTAGCGGTACTGGCGCTAACCTGACGCTGCCTGGGGCTGGTGCTTGCCAGTTCACCAAAACGCTACCAAGAAAACTGTTAGCGATCGCAGGGATCAGGCCTGACTCTGCAAACGCTGCAGTTATGCGTTTAGTGTTTTGTAAGTGACAGTGATCAATCGATACTGCACTTGGGTGGGCTGGGCCGGGCCGGGCGGAGGGGCAAAACGCAGGTGCTAGCAGGTATCTGGGCTGATCCCGCTAACACTGTTGTTTTTTGGGAACCCTAAACTGCTGGGGACGCCAGTATAGATCTGATCGGATCAGATATTGATCCGTACAGATACTATACCACTAAGGGAGGCGTATGCTGCGTGCGTGGGTGTTAGCGGTACTGGCGCTAATCTGACGCTGCCTGGGGCGATGCATATCACCGCCGGGCGATCAGGGGGCTAAACCTTTATTCGGTAATAAACGGTGGGTGCCCTGACACTATAAAAAATAAACGAACTAACCAGCGTCACCCGTAACGGTTATACGGTGATCAGTGGTGAAAGGGTTAACTAGGGGGCCATCAAGGGGTTAAAACATTTATTAGATAGTATATGGGGGTCCCTGTCGCTATAAAACGCTGACGGCGAACCTAAATATTTACGTCCCTAACTAGCGTCACCAGCGACACTAATACAGCGATCAGAAAAATGATCGCTTAGCAACACTGGTGACGGGGGGTGATCAAGGGGTTAAAACTTTATTAGGGGGGGTTATGGGGGTACCCTAGACCTAAAGGGGGCCTAACACTCACTGCCCTAACACTGTAACTGTCACAAACTGACACCAATACAGTAATCAGAAAAAAAAAAAAAAAAAACCTGCTTGGTGTCAGTTTGTGACAGGGGGGGGGGATCGGGGGGGGGATCGGGGTGTAATGTGTGCCTGGCATGTTCTACTGTGTGTGTGTGTTTGTGTAACACACAGTACAGTCCTCTCTCCTCGGCCCGGAACGGAAAATACCGAGCCGAGGAGAGATGACATCATTTCCTCTGCCTCTGTGTACAATACAGAGGCAGGGAAATGATCCCATTGGCTGGGAGCGATCGCGAGGGGGGGGGCCACGAATGGATGGCCTCCCCCTCACCACCGATCGCCGTGGGACATTTGCCGACCGCCGCAGGCACCGGGGGGGGTCCGATCGGACCCCCCACCCGCGGGCAGGCAAGGACGTACAGGTAAGCCCTTTTGCCTGCCCGTGCCGCTCTGTCGACGTACATCGTCGTGCGGCGGTCGGCAAGTGGTTAAAGGCTGCAGGGCCCCTGACCAGCCTCTGCCTGGACAGCGATGATTGGCCCTGTGCTGATCACATGCACCCTCTCAAGAAAAAAACCCCAAAAAATAGAAATTAAGGATGAGCTTGGCGTGTTCGCAGCTCCACCTGCCAGAGCCCGCCAGGAAGCTGACAGCGCCAATCGCAAGCTCTGAGACATTTCCCGATCTCTGCAGCTGCAGACTAGGAAAACGTCTCAGTACCTGTGATTAGCGCTATTCTGTCAGCTTCCAGGGGGGCTCGGGCACATGGAGCTGCAAACACGCCCAAGCTTATCCTTATTAGAAATACACACCAAACTGAGCATGTGCAGAGTGTCTCCAAGGCTCTGTTCTATCAGGAGATGGATTGGGGACAGTTAAAAAGATTTGTAAAGGTTCATTAAAAAAAAAAAGACAAACATGTCATACTTGCCTCCTCTGTCAAGGGTTTTGCACAGAGTGGTCCCGATCCTCCTCTTCTGGGGGGCCCGGGTGGCGCTCTTGGCTCCTCCTCCTCATCGAGTGCCCCCATGGAGAGCCGCATTCCAGTCCTGATGCCTGATGCACTCCCGAGTTCTGATGCTGCGGCCATTGACACACGCACAGCAGGACTCGGCCCCACCTCCCCCTGCTCCCGTGTCAATGGCTCCTGCTGCTATCAATCTATCCGAGGACCTGAGACAGAGGTTGGAGCTGCTGGGCTCGCCCTCGACGCTGGAACGAACGGGTTCAGGTAAGTAAAAGGGGAAGCTGCAGCGCAGGTTTTTCACCATAATGTATAGAATGCATTAAAGTGAAAAACCTCGAGACTTTACAACCCCCTTTTGCTGCATGCTCATTCCTGAGCCGCTGCTCTATGCATCCATAAGACACAAAGAGCTTGCACTCCCCCCGCTCTCTCCTCCTCCAGTAGAGCATAGAATGCATTAAGGTAGAAAACCTTGAGCACTTTCACACTGTGCCGCCCTGGGCGTCAGCGGTAAAGCGCTGCTATTTTTATCACCACTTTACCGTCGTTTTAGCGGCGCTATTCGGGTTAAAACCGCCCCGCTAGTGGCTGAAAAGGGGTTAAATCCGCCCGCAAAACGCCACTGCAGTGGCATTTTCTCAAGTCGTCTTCCAGGACGGCACCCAGAGAGATGACTGGTCCACCTGACAGGAAACACAATCAATCAAGAGGTTAAAGGCCCCCGCCCCTCCTGATGCTCCTCAGTTTTTGATTGTGTTTCCCCACAGCGAAACCGTTTGTTATTTTTCTGTTGACCTAAAAGCCTGGGGCTGGTGGTCTCCCCTGGGAGCCGGACCAAATGCCTGGGAAGCCGCTGGGTCCGGCCGGATGGTTTTCATCCTTCCTGGGGGGGTTTTCCCAAGCCGTGTCTCGGGGGGGAGAGGCAGCAGAAGCGGGACCCTGGTCGGTGACCGTGCTTCTTTCCATGGAAGAGCCCCCCCCCCGAGTGCTGAAGAACCCTGGGTGCGGTGGTGTACGCAGAACTTCAAGGGCCAAATTTCGTGTTGCCCTTCCTTACCTGTGCAGTGGCCGCGCAGTTTCAGAAGTTGGTGGTTTTCCTTCTACTGGCTACAAGACCACAGGAGGTGAGTCTGGGACCCGTTCTGGGGTCTGGTCAGGGCTCCCGTTCGTCCGCTCGTCCGTCCATCCGTCTGTCTGTCTGTCTGTCCACCTGTTCGTCCGCCCGCCGACCGGAACGACCGTTCGCGGGGGTCGCGCGGCAAGAAGCTCTGCATGGAAAGCTTTTCTTCCAAGGCTTGCGGAGTGTAGCTCAGCGCCATTTTCCTGAAGATCAGGAAATTACATCACTTCCTCCTCTAAGAGGGGGGGAGTGGGTGGGCTGCAGCAGGAAGTGACCTCCAGTATCCAGTATCAGTGTCCAGTATCACTTCCTGTCTTCGGCAAGATGGCGGTGGCGAGTTGCAGCCAGCATACAGAGGATAGAAAAAGCCACAGGGAACAGGCGCCCATGTCTCCTCTGCGTTCCTGTATGCAGCACCTCCAGGGAGAGATTGGAAGTAGCATGGAACATGAGAAGGAGAGACCTGCAGGGTCTGCGGCCATGGAAGAGACCACAGGGGGTGAGTCTGACCGGCCTTCGGAGGTTTAGAGGGGGAGGGTACCCCAACTCTTCTCCTCCGACTCTCACAGTGTATGCCTGTGTGTTTTTTTCAGGGGACGACGCTATTGCCCGTGAGGTTGACAGCCGTCCTGTGAAATCCTCCACCCGCTCTAAACGATGTGGAACTGTAATGACAGGCTACCCCCAGAACATCCAAAGCCCTTCTGTTTTAAATGCATACAGAAGTTGACAGGGAAGGAGACATCTCAGATAATGAAGGAATTCCTTACTGTGCAAACGGAGATGCTGTCCACCTTAAAGTCTTTTCAGGCCACCCTTAAGCCTAGGGATTCAGAGGCTCACTCTAGTAAGGATACCTCTCCCCAGGAGAGCCCCGCCTCCTCTAGGAGGTATCGGGCAGGGGTACTGAAGTATCCACTCCCCCACGATTCAGAGGAGGAGTCTGATTTAGAAGTTCCTAATCAGGAGTTTTCTGATGAAGGGGTGGTGGACAGCCAAGAGGAGGATGGGAGGGAGGAATCCAGGTCTAGCAGACATATATTTTCTGCCGACGACATGTAAGATCTTCTGAAAGCTATTTATACCTCAGAAGAGATTCAGGAGCCTGCTGCACAGGTGTCCGCTCAGGATAGGATTTATAGAGGCTTGATTAAACCTCAGGCCAGGGTCCTTCCGGTACATTCCGCCCTTAAAGAAGTCATCTTAAGGGAATGGAAAGAACCAGAAAGAAGGCTTCTGAAATATAAAACCTGGAAGCGTAGATGCCCCTTCTCCGAGGAGAATGAGGAAAAGTTTTTCAAAACTCCTAGATTAGACGCCTCCTTAGCACAGGTCTCTAAGCAGTCGGATCTTTCCTTTGAAGATACCGGTAATTTAAAGGATCAAATGGATCGCAGGGCTGAAACCATTTTACGCAGAGCCTGGGAAGCTAACGCTGCGGCTATGAGCCCCGCATTGGCCTCAGCTTGCATCGCAAGGAATGCCAACCCGTGGGTCTGTAAATTAATGGACCACGTATCCCGAACCTCAAAATCCAAGGAGGTCCTGGATTCTCTGAAGTTCATAGGGAATGCTGTCGCATATTTAGCAGATGCTGCGGTTGAGACAGTGCGTACAACCGCTAAGACAGGTGCCTTACTAAACTCAGCCAGGCGAGCCCTCTGGGTTAAAACCTGGGATGGGGATAGCTCATCCAAAACCCATCTATGTGGTCTCTCTTTTGAAGGGACGCTACTTTTTGGTGCTGGCCTAGATCAGGCTCTAGCCAGATCTACCGAGAAGGGGAAAAAATTTCCTACCAAAACTAGGAGAGAGAGGTAGCGTTTTTTTTTTTCGTGGCCCCCAGGCAAAGAATCGCTTCTCCGAGAAAAAGGTCTCCCCTAATAGACGTTGGGGCGCAGGAAAAGACAAACAAAAACTGGCGTTCTCGTTTCCTGCCAGAAGTCAGTTGACAAGACCCCAAAATGACTTTCCGGTAGGGGGCAGACTTTCCCACTTTGCCTCTCAGTGGGAAAGGATCACCCAAAGCCCCTATGTACTTCGGATCATAAGAGAGGGTTACAGATTGGAGTTTCTCTCCCCTCCACCCCCCAAGTTTCTCTTGACCTGCCTTCCCAGGGATCCCTGCAAGGTGGTAGGAATCCTTCAGAATATAAGAGAGCTGCCAGTCAGGAGGTTATAATACCTGTTCCAGTGGACCAGCAGGGTCAGGGGTTTTATTCCCACATTTTCGTGGTACCAAAACCCTCAGGAAGGTATGGTCTTATTATAAATCTAAGGAACCCCAATGTTTTTCTCCGTTACAAGAAGTTCCGCATGGAGAGTGTCTATTCCCTCAGGAGACATCTCCTCAAAGAAGTGTTTATGGTGACCTTGGATTTAAAAGACGCCTACCTTCATGTCCCCATTTTTCAGGGCCATCAAAGCTTCCTGAGATTTGCGATCGCCTCTCCAGAGGGAGTGCAACACTGGCAGTTCACAGCCCTCCCCTTTGGACCCCTTTTGAGTCTTTACAAAGGTCATGGCAGAGGTGGTGGCTTTTCTGCACCTCCAGGGAGTGGCATTGATTCCCTACCTGGACGACATTTTGATTTACAGTCTAAGTCGGGATCAACTACTTATGGATCTATCCAGAGTAATGGAGACCTTAGAAGCCCTGGGATGGATTGTCAGCAAGGAAAAGTCCTCGCTGACTCCTGCTCAGACAAAGCTGTATCTGGGTTTCCTGGTGGACTCCTCAGAACAAAAGTTAGTTCTTCCTCGGGGCAAGGTAGAGGGCCTCATATCAGCGGTCAGGCAAGCACTATCTCCTACAGAGGTATCATGAGAGTTCTGGGTCTAATGACGTCAGCTATCCCAGCAGTTCCTTGGGCACAGCTACACTCCAGGCCCCTCCAGCACTTTCTTCTATCCTCTTGGGACAGGAAAAGAGACTCTCTGGACATAGAGATAGCCATCCCGGTCGAAGTAAAGAACTCCCTTCACTGGTGGCTCCTTCCTCAGAGGCTTCAAGGGGGCCTTCTTTGGAGCCAACTTCAGCCTCTCAGGATAACTACAGATGCAAGTTCCTGGGGGTGGGGAGCCCACCTGGAGGATCTAATAGCTCAGGGATCCTGGGATTCAAAACAAAGAAGGGCCTCCTCCAATTTTCGAGAACTGTTGGTCATAGGAGAAGCACTAAAGGCTGTCGAAGGAAGGATCAGGGGCCTGGAGGTGCAGGTCTTGTCAGACAATGCCACGGCTGTGGCGTTTCTGAATCATCAGGGGGGTACCAGATCCACAACACTCCTATCCCTATCAGCAGAGATCCTGTCGTGGGCGGAAAGTCGGATTCCTTCCATTTCCGCAGTCCACATAAAGGGGACGTTAAATGTAGAGGCAGACTACCTCAGTCGGCAGCCGATTCTGCAGGGGGAATGGGAACTGAATCCAGAGGTCTTTTGCCTGGTAAGTCGGCAATTCGGCGTTCCAGAGATAGATCTCTTTGCTCGCAGGAAAAGCAGAAGGGTAAAGAGATTCTTTTCCCTTGCTCGAGAGAGAGGCTCAGAGGGGATAGATGCATTGGCGCAGGTCTGGGACTTCCGACTGGCCTATGCCTTTCCCCTTCTGGGACTAATTCCGAGGGTCCTTCAAAAACTGTTCCTCTCGGAAAGCAAATTGATTCTAATAGTCCCTTGGTGGCCCAAGAGAGCCTGGTTTCCAATCCTGCAGGGTTGGTCCATAGCCCCACCACTTCACCTCCCGGTCCGGGGCGACCTTCTCCTTCAGGGTCCAGTCCGCCACCCAGACCCCAGCTTCTTCAAGCTGACAGCCTGGCTCTTGAAAGGCAGAACCTGCGGGAGAAGGGGCTGTCGGACAGAGTAGTGGATACACTGCTCCTTAGTAGGAAGCTAGTCACAAGGCGTATTTACGCCAAGACCTGGGCGATTTTCTCTCGCTGGTGCCAGGAGAGAGGGACTTCTCAAAGAGAGATCCCTGCTATCTTAGAATTTCTCCTGGATGGAGCAGATCTAGGTTTGGCAACCAAGACCCTTAAGGCGCAGGTTTCAGCCCTGTCCTGTTTCCTTGAGAAACGTTTGGCATTACACCCCCTGATCAAGAGATTTCTCTTGGTCAGGGAGAGGTTGTCCCCTGTTCATTTTTTTCTCTATTCGAGGACAGGGTTATACTTAGGCAGGACCCCCTGTACCTCCCTAAGGTAGCATCAAAGTTCCATAGGACTCAAGAAGTGGTGCTGCCTTCCTTTTGTAGTAACCCCAAAAGTGAAGGGGAAGTTTCTTTTCATTGTCTGGACGTCAGACGCTGTTTATTATCCTACCTAGAAAGGGTTAAGGAATTCAGAAGGTCCAGCCATCTTTTAGTTAATTTTTCTGGCCAAAAGAAGGGCCAACAGGCATCCAAGGCTTCTATAGCCAGATGGATTAAGCATACCATTTCGTTAGCCTATGAGCAGTCAGGTAAAGCAGCTCCTAGAAATCTTAGAGCGCATTCCACGAGATCTCTGGCAACCTCCTGGGCGGAAAGGGCCGGAGCTTCCGTGGAGCAGATATGTAGAGCCGCTACATGGTCAAGCCATAACACGTTCCTGAGGCATTATAGAGTGGAGTTCCTATCTCCTCAGGACCTGGCATTTTGCAGGAAGGTCCTGCAAGCGGTGGTCCCACCCTAAAGGTAGGCCTGAGCTACTTGCTCTTCTCTCAGGGTACCGTCCTGGAAGACGACTTGAGAAAAGAACCAGTTACACTTACCGGTAACGATGTTTCTGGGAAGTCTTCCAGGACGGCAGGCCTACTTCCCACCCGTTCTATTTAGGAAACATGTAATGTTTAGAGTGTGGTGGTGGTTATGTTTTTCACTCTCGTGCACTGGTGTGGGTCAATACTTTGTCACAACTGAGGAGCATCGGGAGGGGCGGGGGCCTTTAACCTCTTGATTGATTGTGTTTCCTGTCAGGTGGACCAGTCATCTCTCAGGGTGCCGTCCTGGAAGACTTCCCAGAAACACTGTTACCGGTAAGTGTAACTGGTTCTTTTTCCAGTGGTATAGCAGCGCTGCCCCATTGTTTTCAATGGACAGGGGCGCTTTAGGAGTGGTGAGTTCACCGCTCCTAATGCGCTGTAAAGAAGCTGCTTGCAGGACTTTTTCTGACGTCCTGCCAGCGCCGCGCCCCAGTGTGAAAGCATTCGCCCTCACACTGGGTTTGCAGCTGAGGCTTCTTTCAGGCGCTATTTTTAGCGCTAAAGCACCTGAAAAACGACTCAGTGTGAAAGGGGTCTAAAGCTTTAGAACCACGTTAATGTTTTTGACCTAAAGTGATTAAATTATGCTTAAAAGTAAGAGAGGCTTAAAGCAGAGTTCTGCCTGGGCAAAAAAAAATTAAATTAAAAGTCAGCAGCTACAAATGCTGTAGCTGCTGACTTTTAGTATATGGACACTTACCTGTCCAGGGAGCCAGCGATGTCCTCACCCGATCTTCGGATCGACTCACAGGTGCTACTATTCCTGGTAAGGGAATCAGGAAGTGAAGACTTTCGGCTTCACTCCTGGTTCCCTACTGCACATGCGCGAGGGGGGGGGAGGAGCCGGACATGGCATAGTTCCCCACATAATTTGCAGCGATCTATGCCCGGAGGTGGGAGCAAATATCTGCATATGACAGGTGTCTGCTCACCCCCCCCCCCCCCCCCCAGAAAGGTGCCAAATATGACACCGGGGGGATCCGATAAGCGGAAGTTCCATTTGTGGGTGGAGCTCCGCTTTAACGCTGTAATAAATCCAAAAGCAAACATTTATTATATTGCAGCTTATCAATTCTGAGATGTGATGGCTGCATTCGTTTTCTTTTTTTTTCCTTTGGCTTTCTTTCCTTTATTTTCATCTGGTGACCTGGCCAGTAAGTCTGTTGTTTTTCAAAAGAACAAGCTGTCCTGCAAGTATAGCAGGTGGGAACTTTGAGACTAACCATTTAACACTGACAGGGGTGCTTCCAATGATTAGCTTTTATTTATTAATGTAAAACCTTTATCCTAAAATGAAAAAAAAAAAAAAAACTGTTGTTGTAACTGATTGTATAAATGCAGTGTGAGCTGGAGTTTGGCTTCAATTTGTTAGTATATCTAAATCTGCTAGTATGAGTAAACCCCGGTACACATGGGCCAAATATTGGCTGAAATCAGCCGGTACAGTAGATACTGGATGACATTCGGTCCATGTCTACGGCTCCTTGTTTGATAGAAGCTGGTCTTTCGGCTGGCTTCTGTCAAATGAGCTTGCTGGAAAACCAGCAGCCGATTGGCATCCGATCAGCATCAGCCAATGGCTGTGAGTGCTGACCGGTGTGTTCTGGTGCGGGAGTGGTCCCCTGTCAGAACAGAAAAGTTCAGCGGGGAGATCGCTGTAGTAACATTGCATCGTTAGTACAGCGGCCTCCTGGTTAGCTCCTCAGTTTTTTGGGGTTTTTTTTCATTTAGCCCGCTGGGATGGACAAAAAAACCTAACGTGTGTACCAGGCTTAACACTCCCCTCACGCTCTGTTCTCTTTTATCCAGAGTGGTGTCTCTGTTATATATGAAGTTTGTTACTGGCCAGATCATTAGGTGATAATAGAGGGGAAAAAAAAACATAAAACAAATAAAGCCACCAGATCTAATGACTGGTAAGCTGCAATATATTACATTTTTAGTTTTGGGTTTATTACCACTTTAAAGTTATTGTAGGGAAAAATTTTATTAAAAAATAAATAAACATGTTATACTTAACTGCTCTGTGCAGTGGTTTTGCACAGAGCAGCCCTGATCCTCCCGCTGGCACTCTGTGGGCCACTCCCCCTTGTCGAGGGGGAGTGGCTCATGCTTGCTCTCTGTGTCCACAGAGAGCATGGCTCAGCCCCGCTCTCGCCTCACTGGCTGTGATTGACAACCAATGGCTCCTGCTGCTGCATCTCAGCCAGTCACTAGGGAGAGACCTGGGATAGCCTTGGGTCTCATGCACATTGCTGGATCAAGATCGGCTTAGGTAAGTATTAGGGGGATGAGGGGGGCTGCTGCACACTGGAGGATTTTTACCGTCATGCATAGAATGCATGAAGGTAAAAGAACCTTCAGCCTTTACAGCCACTTTAAGGGCCTGTTTACACTTGCTTCAAAACATGGCTTTGGACACGCTTCTTTAACCACTTCCCTCCCGGCCTATAGCAAAATGACGGCCAGGCGGTGGTTCAGTTATCCTGACTGGACGTCATATGACGTCCAGCAGGATAAGCTGCGATCACGCGCACGTGGGGGCGCACAGTGTGGCGATCGGTGGTCCAGTGTGTCACTCTGACACACCGCTACACCGATCTCGGTAAATAGCCTCGGCCGGAGGCTCTTTACCACGTGATCAGCCGTGTCCAATCATGGTGTAAACAGGAAAAGCCATTTATCGGCTTTTCCTTACTTGCGTCTGACAGATGTGAGTAAAGGAGAGCCGATCGGCGGCTCTCCTGACGGGGGGGTCTGGCTGATTGTTTATCTCGCACCCCCCCCCCCCCTGTGGATGCCCGCACTGGACCACTAGGCGTGCCAGTAAGTGTCTGCACATCTTGCCAGTCAGTGCCAACTATTATTGGCTGCCAGATGTGTCCTCATCAGTGATGCCCAGCAGTGCCATCTGTCAGTGCCATCTGTAAGTACCCATCAGTGCTGCCATTTGAGTGCCCATCAGTGCCGCCTATCCATGCCTGTCAGTGCTGCACACCAGTGCCACCTATCTTTGCCCATCAGTGCCACCTCATTGGTACCACCTCATCAGTGCTGCCTTTTCAGTGCCCGTCAGTGCAGCCTTTCAGTGCCCATCAGTGAAGGAGAAAACTTTACTATTTACAAAATTTTATAAGAGAAACAAAGAAAACCTTTTTTTTTTTTTTTTACAAACTTTTCGGTCATTTTTTATTTGTTGCGCAAAAAATAAAAAAATCCAGCAGTGATCAAATACCAACAAAAGAAAGCTCTACTTGTGGGATCAAAATGATAAAAAATTAGTTTGGGTACAGTGTAGCATGACTGCGCAATTGTCATTCAAAGTGCGACAGTGCTGAAAGCTGAAAATTGGCCTGGGCAGGAAGGGGGTGTAAGTGCCCAGTATTGAAGTGGTCAAATCTCTGTGAACACTAGGGGTGCAACAGATCAAAAAACTCACGGTTCGGATCGTTCCTCGGATCAGGAGTCACGGATCAGAGCATTTTCGGATAAAAAAAAAAAATTGAATTTACAAAAACCTGTGAAAATTCCACCACCATATAGTCCCCACTGTAATATCCACAATCTCCCCCACTGCTGTAATATCCACAATCTGCCCCACTGCTGTAATATCCACAATCTGCCCCACTGCTGTAATATCCACAATCTGCCCCACTGTAATAATATTCACAATCTCCCCCACTGTAATAATATTCACAATCTCCCCCACTGTAATATCCACAATCTGCCCCACTGTAATAATATTTACAATCTCCCCCACTGTAATAATATTCACAATCTCCCCCACTGTAATATCCACAATCTCCCCCACTGTAATATCCACAATCTCCCCCACTGTAATATCCACAGACTCCCCTCACTGTATACAGTATGAGCATAGGAAGGAAGACTAGTGTTGTTTAGTCTTACCTTACAGAATAGAAACCGCCAAGCCGGCCAGATCAGATCCATGAGTTGGGGGGTGACGACGTCAGCGCGCACCGCTGCCGCCGGGTCTACCAAGATGGCTGCCTCTCCGGATCTAGGCCGAAGCCGCGGCCTTTCCTAAGGCCGAGGCAGCGGAGCGCATGTGTGCCGATCCGAACAGGTTGACCCGTTCGGATCGGTGACGATCCGTTGCACCCCTAGTGAACACCAGTCAAAACCCCTGTCACCAAATAAAATAGTTAGCTTACAGTCCTGTTTACACCTTGCATTTGCTTTGCTTCAAAAATTATGTCCCATGTCGCTTTAGTGGTGCTTCAAAGTGTATTCAAAGCCTCCATAGAAGTCTATGACAAAGCTTGCTTTGGACATTTTTGAATTTTGGACAATTTTCTGTTTCCATCTTTGTGGGAACAGTTTGGGGATGACCCCTTCCTGTTCCAACATGACTACACACCAGTGCACAAAGCAAGGTCCATAAAGGCATGGATGAACTAGTTTGGGGTGGAGGAAATTAACTGGCGTGCACAGAGTTCTGACCTCAACCCGATAGAATACCTTTGGGATGAATTAGTGCAGAGACTGCGAGACAGGCCTTCTCGTCCACATCAGTGCCTGACCTTACAAATGCTCTTCTGGAAGAATGGTCAAACATTCCCATAGACACGCTCCTAAACCTTGTGGACAGCCTTCCCAGAAGAGTTGAAGCTGTTATAGCTGTACAGGGTGGGCCAACTCATTATTGAACCCTACGGACTGACTGGGATACCATTAAAGTTCATGTGCGTGTAAATTAAGTGTCTTTTGTTCTTTAATATCCTCCAGATGATAAATAATGTGCAAATGTACGAAAGATTTAGTGCAAACTGATTATCTTCAAAAGACACTCCTTCAGACAATTAAAAATACTAATTGCACTCCTCTTCACCAATATTCAAGTGCTCGACACGATAAAGTGCCCAGTGCTCATTTCCCCCCTAGGCTAGAATGACTAAAATGTAGGACCTTTTGATTAGAAAAAGGTCTATAAGTGCTTAGGTATGTGATCTGTTTTAGCCTTCAAGTAGTTCTAAAGGCTGAAGAAAAAACCTTCAGAGTCCAGCCACGCCCCCTAATACTTACCTGAGCCCGATCCAGCGATGTGCACGAGAGCGGAGGATCTCCCGAGTCTTTCTCCTGATTGGCTCAGACACAGCAGCAGGAGCCATTGGCTCCCGTTGCTGTCAATCACGGCCAGTGAGAAGGGGGTGGGGCTAAGCCATGCTCTGTGTGTCCCATAGACACACATACACAGGCAGCTATGCAAGCACACATGAATGACCCCAAGGCAAGCAGAGCAGAGTGTTAGAGCAAAGAGTTCTAATGAAATTCGGTGGGTGTTTTTTTTCCCCTCAGTTCTCCCACATAGGAGGAGTTTAACTCCCATGGTTGAGACAAAGGATCTTCCATTCTATTACTAGAGTAGGACCCACTAATTCGGGGTACTTTGTCGCAGTAAGTGGGCTTAGCACTATATGACCAAATAGTGTGACCAAACCCCCGTATTTTTTGAATATGTTCAGGTGTTTTTAACTAGCCTTGCAGGAAATGTGATTCTTGTATGTGTGCGCTGTAAAAATTTTTGTAAATGTTTTGTCCCATAGACACACATACACAGGCAGCTATGCGAGCACACATGAGTGACCCCAAGGCAAGCAGAGCAGAGTGTTAGAGCAAAGAGTTCTAATGAAAGTCGGTGGGTGTTTTTTTTTCTTACATCAAAATTTTGTGTCACTTTAAAGAGGTCCTTTAGTCTGAGCCAGCTATCTTTAGACCATAGTACAGTAGTTTGGTGAACGCTACATTCGCTTACGTAAATCCTGGCCGGCTTTAAAAGTAACACGTATGAGGGAAATACTACTCATTCACATCAGTCCATACCTTTAAAATATAAGTATGGCCAAAAATCTCTTGGCCCCACTTCTCTTGCTGGTCACAGGAGTGCACTTACTTGACCTCACAGAACCACTCCAGGCTCTGGAAGGATCCCAACAGTAATGTCGGGATCCACACAGATGCCTGCTTGCCAGATGGCTCAGCCTCTCTGCGCATCGATGAGAGCCTGAGTCAGCCAATCCCGCCCCCACCCCCTCCCCAGTGAGCTCAGTCGCTGCTCTGTGTTCAGAGAAAACTGAGAACCGAACAGTTAGCTGTCATGTGATCACTTAGTTCTCGAGCTTAGGAGGCAGCTGTAGCATCCCACTGATGTCACAGCAGGGAGGCGAGTATAGATGTTTGGTTTTTTTTTTTTTTTTGCTATTTCTATACTTCTCCTTTAAAGTCAAAGTTCCCCTGAATAAAAATAAAATAAATGCACATGATTTTGTGGGTTAAACAATGTGTATTTATTATTTTCTTACTTTGGAGCCTGCAAAGTATTGCACCCATGATCAGTGGATCACAGGTGCAATATCAGGCTTCTGCAGACACTAAAGACAGCTGGGCGTGGCAGAGACTAATACATAACCGGAAGTTAGTAAGGAGGCGCCTCGGACGCCGCTCCAGCTTTCTCTCTTGTTTTTATGCCTGTTTATCATGTTTTAAATGTAAGAGACCACCCTTATTCTTAATAAACACTACTTTGGTCAAATCTACTACACTATAGAAGACCTCTCTTTTCCCTCTTTACCTTTTCCACCGGACCGGTGGAGCCCAAGGTGGGCACCCCCCTCCTCTCTCTCCCCCTCTCTGTTCCTATAGGCATCTGCACGCCGGGAAGATTATCTTATCATTAGAGGCACAACACCCGGATTACCTTATGCACTGCACTTTACAGGACTGATTGCAGCAGACACCTGATGCCTTTATCCCCCTTCTTTAAGGTGAGAGGTTAGAGAGCCCGGTTATACCGGACCCCTCATTTATAGACTGTCTTCTTTGTCCCCCATACCTGATCCCAGCTACAGCCATATAGGATTTTTGCTTTTTAGAAGAGGACAATATGAACTTTTCACTTATGAAGATCATGTGTGTCACCAACACATTTGGATTTGTTTGATCATTTTTATGCGTGTTTATTCACTGTTGTGTTCACTCACATTGATATATATGTTTA
Organism: Lithobates clamitans; assembly: GCA_037952925.1. Taxonomy (NCBI): domain Eukaryota; kingdom Metazoa; phylum Chordata; class Amphibia; order Anura; family Ranidae; genus Lithobates; species Lithobates clamitans. The sequence goes on from JBBGZY010002237.1 coordinate 214,037, forward strand.
TAGCCACTTTAGCTGCACCTTTGTAGGTTGTTATACTGACACTTTTTTATGTGATAGATTTGAAGCGCGAAGTCCTCCCACAGGTTTCTAGCTGGCTGCCTGTACTTCACATGCACCTTTAGACCCCTTTCACACTGAGGCACTTTACAGGCACTATAGAGCTGAAAATAGCACTGCTAAAAATAGCGGCGCTTTACCACCGACACCTGGGCACTGTGAGCGTGAAAGTGCCCTGAGGCTCCTTTCACATAGGCTTGCCTGTTTGATGGACTCCACTTGCTCAGTGGGAGATCGCTCTATTGATCCCCACTGAGCAGACGGATCACAGGTCCATCTCCACTTACTGTGCAGAGACGGACCTGTCAGAGTCCCGCTCTCCTCTATGGGGAGATTGGATAAAAACTAACCGCCTGTCCGTTTTCATCCAATCCGATCCGCCAGACAGATGGAAAATAGGGTCACCATCCGTCTGGATTTGGCAGACAGGATCAGATCAGATAGCAGTGGATGTCAGCAGACATGTCACCGCTGACATCCGCTGCCCCATAGGGGTGACTGGAGTGTCTAATCAGGTCCGCCTGAAAAACTGACCTGATCGGAAAGCCCGTGTGAAAGGACCCTTAGTAACATGGTACCAAAGCTGAGCTTATCCTTGAGAGAGCTTACAGTCTAAAGACCTTGGGCGAGATTTACTAAAACTGGTGCACTCAGAATCTGGTGCAGCTGTGCATTTTTGCCATTCAGCTTTTAACTTCAACTTGTTCGGCTAAGGTTTGACAATAAAACCTGCAAGCTGATTGGTTTCTATGCAGATCTGCATCAGATTTTGCACTGTCTAGCTTTAGTACATCCCCCCCCATGTCTCACACATATACATGCGCACACACTGACTCACAGGGTAGAGCCCCACCTGCCCACACAGACAGGGAAGGAGAGGGTGTAGAAAAAAGAGTGGTTACTGTGCAGGTGAAGAATTTTGGAGCTGCCATCACACTACTTTGGAGTGAGATGAGGGCTGACATCATTACAGGAGGGTGGTAAGGGACCGGAGATGTTGGGGGTGACATTGAAGCACTGGATTAGTGCCCCCCGTACCAAAACTGGCAGCAATAAGGAACCTGAATGGAGGACTTCACAGGGTATAAAGGACAATAGACTGTCAGTGCACATTACAGGGGGTTTAAAAATTGGGGCTTTAACTTGTTCAGATCCACGCTATAGCTGAATGATGGCTACAGCGCGGATCTGCTTTGCCGGGAGGCCGTCTATTGCTGGGCGTGCGCTATGATTACCCAAGTCTATGAGACTTGGGTAATCACAGATCAGAGTAAGGGGCCAATGCCAGCCCCTTACCATGTGATTAGCTGTCAGCCAATGACAGCTGATCACATGATGTAAACAGAGGATCAGTAATCAGTTTTTTGCGTGAGAAAAAAAAAGCTGATCGCCGGCTTCTGTTTGAAGGGACATCGGTCCCGAAGAGGCGAAGCCGCCTCATGTGTGCCCTAAAGTACCGCCTGCCCCTGCCACGAATCAGTGCCCACAGTAGTGCCAGCAATCAGTTGCACCTATCAATGCCCACCAGTCGTGCCATCTAGCAGTGCTGCCTATCAGTGTCACCTACCAGTGCCAATCAGTGCCCATCACTGCCACCCATCATACCAGCTATCAGTGCCACATCAATGCCCTTTAGTGCCACACATCAGTGCTGCCTATTAGTGCCCATCAGTGTAGCCTCATCAGCGTACATCAATGAAGGAGAAATATTACCTGTTTGCAAAATGCATTTAAAAAAATATAAAACTTTTTTTTTTTTTTTTTAAATCTGTCTTTTTAATTTTTTTTAACAAAAAATAAAAAATCCAGAGGTGATCAGATACCACCAAAACAAAGCTCTATTTGTGGTGGAAAAAAAAAGATAAAACTTTTATGTGGGTACAGTGTTGTATGACCGCGCAATTGTCATTCAAAGAGTGTCAGCGCTAAAAGCTGAAGATTGGTCTGGGCAGGAGGGGGGTTTAAGTGCCCAGTAAGCAAGTGGTTATTATACAGTAGCATGTTGACGATTGGAATAAGCTAATAATAGTAGATGGATACTAATAATAATAAAAAACATCATTATAATCTATTATTTTTCGCTTCCATTATTATCTATCAATAGCTTCTATTATTATTATCATCGTTTGTTATGAGCTAGTCTTATATCTATCATTATTAATAGATAATACAGATAATGACAGGGTCTCTTTCATAGTGAATATGTAAATGATCAGATTGGGGGATTTACCTCTCTTCACTGTCAGTGACACATGGCGTTTGTTTTTCTTACACTAATGACATCGGTGGGTGACGTAGCCGGCCTAGACTCGCCCACGGTTTCCTCCGATCCCGTAGTAAATATGTCCGACTCGGCTTCAGTAAATGCCCGCCCCCTCTCTTTAACTCCCCTTGTAATAGTCTCCGCCCTCTTAGCGTGCAACTGTGATGCTGTAGGAAGACATGGAGGTGGGAGTGACAGAGAATAGCCTAATTGTGCTCCTCCTCTAGGTGGACAATCGCAGACTGATCCTCCCTCCGAGTGACGCAGTAAGGTAAAGCCCTCTCGCCGCGCGCTCGCAGTTGATTGGCTGTCTCTCTAACTGTTCTCCGGAACAGGCTCCGACCCCTCAATCCTACCGTCTAACAGCTTTGAGCTCGCGGCTCTGCCATTGGTCAGTAGGCGTGGCCTGTGTACTCCTGCTTCGCAGCTTTGGTGCCCTCGGCTCCTCCCCCTCATTCTCCGCTTTTAGTGACACATGGCGTTTTGTATTTCTTACACTGGTGACATTGGTGGGTGCCGTAGCCGGCCTAAACCCGCCCATGGTTTTCTCCGATCATTAGTAAAATTGTCTGACTCGGCTTCAGTAAATTCCCGCCCCCTCTCTCTAAATTCCATAGTGATAGTCTCCGCCCCCTTAGTATCCAGCTGTGGTTCTGCCGGTGTTCTGCCATATAGAGTCCTCCTATCAAATAGTGTCCGCCTCGTACTGCGCAGGCGCAGCGCCTGCGCAGTACGGAGGAGCAGGAGATGCCGAAAATGCCCGAAGTTGATCAGCTGACCATCAGCTGTACACGGCGCTCGGGCACCTGTTAGCGATGGCAGTGTAAGAGGGCCCCTCGCGGGCTCGCTTCGCTCGCCACGCTTCGGGCACGGCCTCGCTGCGCTCGGCAAATATTTATTCTAACTCTATGTCCACTTGGATAGTGGGGAATGATCCTGGACATAGGGTAAGAATAAATGCGCAGGCGCCGTGTACAGCTGACGATCAGCTGTTGAACTTCGGAGACTTTCGGCGTCTCCTTGTCCTCCCTGTACTGCGCCTGCGCAGTACAGGGAGGACACTATATGATAGGGGACTGAATTCGACAAGACACCGGAAGACATTGAGGTGGGCGTGACGGAGAACAGACGAATCGTGGTACTCTTCTAGAGATGATCAGTCACAAACTGATCCTTCCTCCGAGCGATGCAGTAAAGTAACGCCCTCTCGCCGCGCGCTCGTACTTAATTGGCTGTCGCCGAAGCAGGCTTAATCCTGCTGTCTAACAGCTTTGAGCTCACAGCTCTGCCATTGGTCAGTAGGCATGGCCTGTGTACTCTTGCATGATAGCTTTGGTGCCCTCGGCTCCTCCCCCTCATTCTCCGCTTTTAGTGACACATGGCGTTTTTTATTTCTTACACTGGTGACATTAGTGGGTGGCGTAGCCGGCCTAGACAGGCCCATGATTTTCTCCGATCATTAGTAAAAATGTCCGACTCGGCTTCAGTAAATGCCCGCCCCCTCTCTCTCTCTCTCTCTCTCTAAATCTATAGTGATAGTCTACGCCCTCTTAGTATCCAGCTGTGCTTCTGCAGGAAGACATTGAGGTGGGCGTGACGGAGAACTGACGAATCGTGCTCCTCCTCTAGAGATAATCAGTCACAAACTGATCCTTCATCCGAGTGACGCAGTAAGGTAAAGCCCTCTCGCCGCGCGCTCGCACTTAATTGGCTCAGAAGCAGGCTCCGCCCCCTCAATCCTACTATCTAAAAGCTTTGAGCTCTCGGCGCTGTCATTGGTCAGTGGGCGTGGCCTGTGTACTCCTGCTCCTTCCCCCACATTTTGTGATCAGGGCTGTGAGGACAGCAGCACAGCTTCATAATACATGTATATCTCCAGCTACAATAAGGAAGAGAAACAGAACACAATTTTAAATGACCAAACTTTTTTCTGTTTTGACAAATTGTACAGAGAACGTCTATAGGTCACGTGGTAACGAAGCGCCTCTGCTATAGGCTACGGCTTCTCATTACCAAGCAGGCAGTTTCTGATCCGTCCAATCATCAGCAGTCCTTGTGAAGCGTCCGTTCATTGCCTCCCTGTTACTAGGGTAACGGAGCAATCCATTAAACACTAAAAATAGGGGTGGTGATGTGGAAAAAAATATAATTTTCACTTGCTTTAACCACTTACTTTCTGGGCACTTAAACCCCCCTCCTGCCCAGACCAATTTTGAGCTTTCAGCGCTGTCGCACTTTGAATGTCACTAGCGCGGTCATACAACACTGTACCCAAATGAAATTTTTATCATTTTTTTCCCACAAATAAAGCTTTCTTTTGGTGGTATTTAATCACAGCTGGGGTTTTTATTTTTTGCTAAACAAACAAAAAAAGATGGAAATTTTTGAAAAAAAAAAAAAAATCATGTTTAATAGTTTGTTATAAAATTTTGCAAACAGGTAATTTTTCTCCTTCATTGATATGCGCTAATGAGGCGACACTGGTGGGCACTGATAGGCTGCACTGATGGGCACGGATAGGCACAGTTAAGGCGGCACTGATAGGCACAGTTAAGGCGGCACTGATAGGCACAGTTAAGGCGGCACTGATGGGGACAGATAAGGCGGTACTGATGGGCACACATAAGGCGGCACTGATGGCCACGGATGGGCGGCACGGATGGGTGGCACAGATGGGTGGCATGGATGGGTGGCACGGATGGGCACTGATGGGGGGCACTGATGGGTGGCAGTGATGGGTGGCACTGATGGGCACTTAGGTTGCACTGATGTGGGTGCTGATGGGTGGCACTGATGTGGGTGCTGATGGGTGGCACTGTGGGCACTGATGGGTGGCACTGTGGGCATTGATGGGTGGCGCTGATTGATGGCACTGTGGGCACTGATGGGTGACGCTGGTGGGCACTGGTAGGCAGCACTGCTGCCTATTGCTTTGTGTTAGAAGAGCGCCGTGATCGGGACTGATGTCCCGATCACGGCCGCCGGTGATCGGGTTTTTTTTTTCCTCCTCACGCTGTCAGCGCGAGGAGGAAAAATAGCCGATTACCGGCTCTGTTTACATCACATGATCAGCTGTCATTGGCTGACAGCTGATCATGTGGTAAGGGGTCAGGACCAACCCCTTACTCTGATCTGTGATCAGGCGAGTCTCATAGACTCGCTGATCACCGAGCGCGCCGCGCGCGCGCGCCCTGCAGGGAGCGCGCCGCGAGCGCCCTACAGGGAGCGCGCTGGGTGCACGCTGCAGGGGGCGCGCAGGCCGCTCGTGAACGGGACGACGTCAATAGACGTCGTCCCGGCAATTTAGATCCGCGCTGTTGCCGTCATTTGGCAATGGCCCGGATCTGAAGCGGTTAAAATGGATATGATTCCGGATATTAGAAGAGGTAAGAATAAATAGCGATCACTGCACAGGTGTGTACAAGACACCACAGCGGTTTGTTTATGTCTTATTCCCGCCACGTGGTAATGATGAAGTTCCCCTCGGACAGACTGTAGTCCGGGGTCTCTGCAGTTGCTCTGGGATTAGAAGCATGGACTAGTCCGGTAGTTGGATGGGATTTGTGACATTATCTGGAGGAAGGAGATGGTGAGAGAGCCGAGGTGGGCGAGCATAGATCAGGTGTGATCTCCCCCTGTGCTGTCTGTGTGGTGGGCTCTACCCTACAGGCATGCTCTGCTGTCACTTGTAGTGCTTCTGCAGCTTACTGTGTCCTCTCTGAAGTCTGCCCAATTATTTCCAGGAAGTTCCAAAATTAGGGAAGTCACATCTACATATATAGCAAAACGTGAAAAATAGAAAAGAACCCCGCGTTGTGACTAAATAAACAATATGAGGAATAAATAAGCTGCACCCCTCAAAGTGCAATTAGCTAACTTCGTGAAATGTGGGTTGTATGTGATAAGGGGGCGCTAATGTAAAAACACAATTTTTGAAAAACATGACAAATAAAGTGTGTTATAATACATATATGACATTCGTAATTCAACACCAAAATGCATATAAACAAAAAGTGCAATATGAAACAGCAAAATACATAAAGTGCGAAGTGATCGCAAAACGTTCAAATGAGTGAAATAACAAGAATGTCTATAGCACTGGGGCAAGTTGAATCTCGAAACCGTCACCACTAGGAACAATACTGAAAAGCAAAACGACACCCGGTGGATATATGGTAAGTAGTCTACTCACCAAAACACCATGACCCCTTTATTTAAAAAGGCAGGTCAGGTGGAGCTTTGACAGATTAAGGAACTGTCGCCTATGCTGGCAAAATCCGATGGGGTACGCCTGGGAAATCGCTCCAATCCACAGTTGCTCAGAAAAGATAAAGAGAGCAGGACCATAGCATAATAACGTTTTATTAAAAAGTACAAATATAAAACAGCTAGCCAAATGGCCTATTACTTTAAAAAGTGCCTTGTCTCGGCACTGAAGGGAAAATGCATATAGAGCCAGGTGGGTTGTGAGCCAGCCGTACCGCTCGCACTGTACGGAGTCGGCATGCGTTCTACCACCTGGGACTGTAGAAACCGGAAGTAGAAACGTGACCGGGTACAGTCCCAGGTGGTAGAACGCATGCCGACTCCATACAGCGCGAGCAGTACGGCTGGCTCACAACCCACCTGGTTCTATATGCATTTTCCCTTCAGTGCCGAGGCAAGGCACTTTTTAAAGTAAGAGGCCATTTGGCTAGCTGTTTTATATTTGTACTTTTTAATAAAACGTTATTATGCTATGGTCCTGCTCTCTTTATCTTTTCTGAGCAACTGTGGAGTGGAGCGATTTCCCAGGTGTACCCCATCGGATTTTGCCAGCATAGGCGACAGTTCCTTAATCTGTCAAAGCTCCACCTGACCTGCCTTTTTAAATAAAAGGGGTCATGGTGTTTTGGTGAGTAGACTACTTACCATATATCCACCGGGTGTCGTTTTGCTTTTCAGTATCGTTCCTAGTGGTGACGGTTTCGAGATTCAACTTGCCCCATTGCTATAGACATTCTTGTTATTTCACTCATTTGAACTTTTTGCGATCACTTCGCACTTTATGTATTTTGCTGTTTCATATTGCACTTTTTGTTTATATGCATTTTGGTATTGAATAACGAATGTCATATATGTATTATAACACACTTTATTTGTCATGTTTTTCAAAAATTGTGTTTTTTACATTAGCACCCCCTTATTACATACAACCCACATTTCACAAAGTTAGCTAATTGCACTTTGAGGGGTGTTTTCTATATGAGACTAGCATGCTAAAAACAAACAAAAAAACAGTCAATCATTTGTCTGATATTCTCATCATGTGTACCAGACTGTTGCTAAACCCAGGACTCTGCATTCACTATATCGGGTTGGAAATGCAATTATTTTTAGTAAATATAAACTGCTAAATACCTTTTCTCATCAGCAGTATCTATCTCTCTTGTGACTTCTATCAGTGCCTGGTTAAAGCCTGTAGGAGTTTTCATTCTCCCTCGATTGTCCTATGAAACTGCAGGACTCCTGATCCTCTGTCTGGAAAGTGCTGATTGGCCCTGTGCTGATCACATGCACCCTCTCAGGAAAAAAAAAAAAAAAACTAGAAATTAAGGATGAGCTCGGGCTTGTTCGCAGCTCCACGTGCCAGATCCTGCCAGGAAGCTGACAGCGTTAATCACAGGCTCTGAGACATTTCCGATCTCTGCAGCTGCTGACCGGGAAAATGTCTCAGTACCTGTGATTAGCGCTACGCTGTCAGCTTCCTGGCGGGCTCGGGCACGTGGAGCTGCGAACACGCCTGAGCTTAGCCTTATTAGTAATACACACCAAACTGAGCATGTGCAGAGTGTCCTCAAGGCTCTGTTCTATCAGGAGATGGATTGGGGAAAGTTAAAGTGTTTTGAAAAGGTTCATTTAAAAAAATAAAAATAACAAACATGTCATACTTGCCTCCTCTGCGCAATGGTTTTGCACAGAGTGGTCCCAATCCTCCTCTTCTGGGGTGCCCAGGTGGTGCTCCTGGCTCCTCCTCCTCATCGAGTGCCCCCACAGAGAGCCACATTCCAGTCCTGATGCACTCCCAAGTCCTGGTGCTGCGTCCATTGACACACACAGCAGGACCGTAATAAATCCAAAAGCAAACATTTATTATATTGCAGCTTGCCAATTCTGAGATGTGATGTCTGCATTATTTTCTTCTTTTTTTTTCTTTGGCTTTCTTTCCTTTATTTTTATCTGGCCAGTAAGTCTGTTTTTCAAAAGAACAAGCTGTCCTGCAAATGTACCAGGTGGGAGCTTTGAGACTAACCATTTAACACTGACAGGGGTGCTTACAATGATTAGCTTTTATTTATTAATTTAAAACCTTTATCCCAAAATGAAAAAAAAAACTGTTGTTGTAACTGATTGTATAAATGCAGTGTGAGCTGGAGTTTGGTTTCAATTTGTTAGTGTATCTAAATCTGCTAGTATGACTAAACCCCGGTACATATGGGCCAAATATTGGCTGAAAATAGCCGGTACAGTAGAAGCTGGATGACATTCGGCCCGTGTGTACGGCTCCTTGTTTGATAGAAGCTGGTCTTTTGGCTGGCTTCTGTCAAATGAGCTTGCTGGAAAACCAGCAGCCGATTGGCATCCGATCAGCGCCCTCAGCCAATGACTGTGAGTGCTGACCGGTGTGTTCTGGTGGGGGAGCGGTCCACTGTCAGAACAGAAAAGTTCAGCGGGGAGATCGCTGTACTAACATTGCATCGTTAGTACAGCGGCCTCCTGGTTAACTCCTTTGTTTTTGTTTTTTGTTTAGCCCGCTGGGATGGACAAAAAAAGTAACGTGTGTACCAGGCTTAACACTCCCCTCACGCTCTGTGCTCTTTTATCCAGAGTGGTGTCTGTTATACATAAAGTGTGTTACTGGCCAGATCATTAGGTAAAAACAGAGGGAAAAAAAACATAAACAAGAAAACAAATGCAGCCACCACATCTAATGACTGGTAAGCTGCAATATATTAAATTTTTTGTTTTGGGGTTATTACCGCTTTAAAGTGATTATAGATTGTATTAAAAGAATAAATAAACATGTTATACTTAAAGAGGAAGTAAACCCCGTAACTTATCTAGTTTTTTTTAAATTTATAAATGATGTTAAACATTGCTAAGCCATACATATTTAAATTTGTCCTAAACGAGCTTTGTAAATACTGTTTTTATCAGTTTTATTATTTAGGCTCTTCCGGGTATCGCCCGCGCCATTCATCCTCCTGTATGCTGAAGCTTTTGTGGACGTCATTTCCGCCCTTAGTTCGTTTCCCTGTGGAAATCTTGCGCATGCGCCATATCGTCTGAACCAAGGCTCATACTGCAGCGTTGCGAGACTTCTCATTGTCAGCTCTCATTGCCGTTCTCATTGTCAGCTAATGACCTGGCAAGCAGAGGAGACAGAAATGGCATACATTGTGTGCTGTTAAAGGATATACACAGTGCGCAAGCACGTGACACGTCTCAGCACATAGGACGATTTATAGCGAAACCAAAACTGTGAGTGCACTTTCACAGGCAGCGATCATCTGCCTGTGCTATGTAGATTAAGATGAGCTAAAGTAGTAAGGGAGGGTTTATAACCACTTTAACTGCTCTGTGCAGTGGTTTTGCACAGAGCAGCCCTGATCCTCCCTCTGGCGCTCTGTGGGCCACTCCCCCTTGTCCAGTGCTTCCATAGCAAGCCTCTTGCTGTGGGGGCACTCATGCTTGCTCCTTGTGTCCATAAGACACAGAGAGCATGGCTCAGCCCCCCCCCCCCCCGCACTGGCTGAGATTGACAACCAATGGCTCCTGCTGCTGCATCTCAGCCAATCACTAGGGAGAGACCTGGGATAGCCTTGGGTCTCATGCACGTTGCTGGATCAAGATCAGCTTAGGTAAGTATTAGGAGGCTGAGGGGGGCTGCTGCACACTGAAGGATTTTTACTGTCATGCATAGAATGCATGAAGGTAAAAAAACCTTCAGCGTTTACAGCCACTTTAAGAGCTTGTTTGAACTTGCTTCAAAACATGGCTTTGGACACGCTTTTTTAAAGCTCTCTGAACACCAGTCAAAGCCCCTGTCACTAAATAAAATAGTTAGCTTACAGTCCTGTTTACACATTGCGTTTGCTTCACTTTAAAAATGATGTCCCATGTTGCTTTAGTGGTGCTTCAAAGCCTCCATAGAAGTCTATGACTAAGCTCGCTTTGGACAATCTCAGGTTCCCATCTTTGTGGGAACAATTTGGGGATGACCCCTTCCTGTTCCAACATGACTACTCACCAGTGCACAAAGCAAGGTCCATAAAGACATGGATGAGCGAATTTGGGGTGGAGGAACTTGACTGGCCTGCACACAGTCCTGACCTCAACCCAAAAGAATATCTTTGGGATGAATTAGAGCGGAGACTGCGAGCCAGGCCTTCTCGTGCAACATCAGTGCCTGACCTAACAAATGTGCTTCTGGAAGAATGGTCAAACATTCCCATAGACACACTCCTAAACCTTGTGGACAACCTTCCCAGAAGAGTTGAAGCTTTTATAGCTGCAAAGGGTGGGCCAACTCAACATTGAACCCTACAGAATAAGACTGGGATGCCATTAAAGTTCATGTGCAAGTAAAGGCAGGTGTCCCAATTCTTTTGACAAACTAGTGTGTGTGTAGATTTTAATTATATTTAATATAATGTATATTTATGTAACCAATATTTGAATAGATACAGTATATAGAATGAATTGTATGGTTAAACACTTATAAGACATTTAAAACATAGAGTGGAGTGAATTAGAGAGTTCATTTTTTTAAGTTCAAGTTGTAAATATATTATTGTGCTTCGGATGGAGAAGTCTTATCAAGACACAAAGAGTTTGATTAAGGCCTGGTTTACACCTATGCAGGTTGCAGTTTGCATATTCCAGGTGCATTTTTGTATTTTTCAATACACGTTTTTGATCCATTAAAGTCTATGGAACCAAAAAAAATCCCTGGCCCTTTCCATAAAATGCACAGATGTGAACTACATCCATAAGAAACCATGTTAAATGGACTGTAGTGTGTTTCTGCAAAACTGAAAATGCACAGGTGTGAACCAGGCCTTAATGATGAACACACTGGGTGTCATACTGTCTGTAGAGAAGGATTTCAATTGGGTGAAAGTATAGGCAATGACTTCTTTGAGGCGCTTTTTATTAGTGTGTACTGTGGCTCTCGGTAGTGTGTACATATGTGTACATGCACCCACTTTTCGAGGTCCGTTTTGCATGTGTGGGTGCTCTCTCACCACAAACTGCTCTACGTGCATATGTCCATCCACTGCCAACTATCTAACTATTTAATCAATTCATTAATTCATCAATTATACAATTTTTGTTTTTTAGATATATCATATAATATAAAAAACGTAAACAGCGCTACAAAAAGTGAATAACATATATAAAAAAAATAAGTGAATAAATACGGTCAAAGGATCCATGATGGACCCAAAGAGATATACAAAATTAACAATATAAGTGCCAAAAACCATAAAGGGGTGGTAAAAATGAGTCCCAACAATAAGAAATGTGGATGTATGAAAAGTCCGTGAGTAAAACCATCCAAAAGTGTTTGAAACAAATAAAAGATGAGGTTAGTCGATCACAGAGACACCAACATGTGAGGAGATCCACCACCGTATGTACTGTACGCTTACCAGACGGTAAGCTTTAGTAAGCTTGTATGGCAACCTGACACTCAGTAGCTGGTAACGTCACACCACGGCTTTCCAGTGAAGGGCCAGAAACAAACAGGGTAGCTCCATCCAGTACGACAGTCAGTAGGGGGGACCCAAAAAAATAAAACAACGGCTCTCCATAGTGTAAATCAATAAGACCCAAGTTTAATAAAGGTTAAAGGTTACAATTACATGGAGAATGCAGATAAAAGCATGGATAAAAAACAGCAGCAGCCAGCCGGCTTACAGACACCGTTCAGGACGAGGTACTCAGCGATGACGTTAGCACGTCAACCATCCGACGTACGTTTCGTCTCAGAAAGACATCGTCTAGGGAACGGTGCCCATCAAACGCAGCCACTGTGCCCATAAATTGCCGCCACTGTGCCATCAACCACAGCTACTGTACCCATCAATTGCTGCCACTGTGCCCCATCAATTGCCGTTACTGTGCCCCATCAATTGCTGCCACTGTGCCCCATCAATTGCCGTTACTGTGCCCTATCAAATGCTGCCAGTGTGCATCACCCGGGAGTTGGTACGGTGGCGTCCTCCACGCTATAGCCGCGCTATACGAGTGGTTTTAACCCTTTTTCGGCCGCCTACGCTTATCCCACCTTCAAACAAATGTGCAAAAAAAAAAAATATTTAAAATTAATCAAATCATTGATCAGAAAAATAAAACAAAATAATAATAATAATAAAAAAATGAACAGTTGTGAGAGCATCAGCCCAGTAGGTCCGAACACAACTCAGAAAAAGATTTAAAAGTGACTTGCTGCTCTTCTCTAAGTGAGCAAAAGATAGCAACAAATATACATCCAACAGTAATAAAATAGTAAGAAAAAACTGTGTATATAAAGTGCAATGTCAGTCAATAATCCTTAAAATGTCCTTCATGAGGATTCATATACATAAATCTACGAATGACAGTTCAATTGAATATTAAATATCCCAGTAATTAATCTGTGTATAGAATCAACAGACCCAGCATGAAAAGGTACTCATACAGAGGCCGTCCCCACATAACGTCACACCTTTTAATAGAGATTTTTTATTTTAAATTATAGAGATCTGATTTACTTTTTAAAATTTCTACAAGACCCCGTAGTTATAAGGAGGGAGGGGGTTTCATCCACATTCAGCCTCAGCAGTAAGGATGATCTCAGGCGTGTTCGCAAACCACACGTGCAGAGCCCGCCAGGAAGTCGGCACTGTACAGCGCTAATCACAAGCAGTGAGACATTTCCCGATCTCTGCAGCCGCGCATCGGGACAATGTCTCACTGCTTGTGATTAGCGCTGTGCAGTGCCGACTTCCTGGCGGGCTCTGCACGTGCGGGTTGCGCACACGCCTGAGCTCATCCTTACTCAGCAATATTAACTTCCAAGAATCTCAGCCAGTATTCAAATAAATATATATAGGTTGGCCCGTGATGGTTCTCAAACAGGTCTACCAGTGGTGAGGCGAACCATACACACAATAAAACTACACACATCTGTCCAGACAGGGTGGAGGCGTGTGTAGTTTTAGTTTTCCTCTCCTGTATATACTGCCCACTGTCATACCCTACACTCTCTTCTACATACTGCTCACTGTCATACCCTCCACAGTCCTCTCCTGTATATACTGCCTACTGTAATACCCTCCACACTCTTCTCCTGTACATACTGCCCACTGTCATACCCTCCACGGTCCTCTCCTGTACATACTGCCCACTGTCATACCCTCCACGGTCCTCTCCTGTATATACTACCCACTGTCATACCCTCCATACTGCTCTCCTGTACATACTGCCCACTGTCATACCCTCCACTCTCCTCTCCTGTACATACTGCCCACTGTCATACCATCCACACTCCTCTCAGTGACCATGAGAGGGAGGGGTGCGGGATATTGAGACTACTACAGCCTGCTGGGGGCAGTGCAGATCTGAGGTGAAGGGGCCCCTCACTTTGTAGGTTTGAAAAGTATGACCTCCTCAGCAATAAATTGAGCTTTGCCCAGCAGGCCTGAGGTGGAAGGCCTTATCACCATCACCTGTAAGAGCAAAGAGAAGGGCTCATCACCCTGTATGCCCGAGGAGGGGCCTCTGAAAGTATACATTGAGCCCCCCCCCTCTTGTGCAGACTTAAAGTTGAAGGGCCCCATACTGAGTGCTAATGGGGGCCGTTTACCTTCTATGCCTGAGAGAAAGGGACCCCTGACAGTAAAGAGGGCCTTGCCCTGGAAGTCTGAGGTTAAGGGGCTCTTCAAGGTGTCATTATAAGAAGGACCATTTACCCTGCGCTTATAACGTGTATTGCCCCTGACAGTAAAGGGACCCTCAGTCTGCAGGTCTGAGGTGGAGGGGCCCCTATTCTTTAAGACTAAAGACGAGGGGCCCCTGACAGTGTGCAGTAAAGCAGAGGCCTGAGGTGGAGGGGCCCCTCACAGTGCTTAGTTTGGGGGCTCTTACCATGTAGTAGTTATGACTCCTAGCAGTGTACAATAAAGAGCCATCACCCTGTATACCTGAGGGGTAAGGGCACCCCACTCTGCAGGGCTAGGGGGGCTGAACGTATACTGTAACCCCCCCATATATGTTAATGCCTCTATTTTTCATAGTTTAAAGTGTAAGGGCCCATACTGAATGCTACTGGAGGGGAAAGAGGCTTACTTTTTAATCCTGAGAAAGATAGCCCTCCCCCCCATCCAGGGGTGAACTGACAACACTCAGGGCCCCCAGACCAAATAAAGCAAGGGCCCTTTGTCAGGCCTCGCCCATGACCCGCCCCTACATTTTCACATTCAACAATAACCAAAATACAGGAAGTGATGCAGACAACTCTACTGGGACCTGGATGGGCAGGGGGGGTCTCTCTCAAACAGAGGTGCCCCTTTCAGTCTCCATTAGAGAGTCTCTGTTAGAAAGAGCCCCCTCCAGGCCCTATGAGAGACTACAGAGGAGTCTAATGGGACTTGGAGGGGGCCTCTTTCTAACAGAGTGTACAGTAAACACCTTCATTGACTCTGGTCCTCAGGGGATCCTCTCCTTGTGCCATGACTCTCACAAAGTAGAAATAAAATTGGAGCTGTGTAGCGCTCCTCTTACCTTACCTATGGGTACTGTAGCTCTGGCTGCTCCCACATCCTCTGTGGCTGGCTGGCCGACTCCCTGCTGTGGCTGGGTACCTGGCTAGCTCCCGCATCCTCTGTAGCTGGATCCTGTGGGTAGCTGGCTGGCTGGCTTCCGGCTGTGGGTGGCTGGCTGGCTCCCTGCTGTGGGTGGCTGGGTGCCTGGCTGGCTGTGCATCCTCTGTTGCTGGCTGGCTGGCTACTGTGGGTGGCACTCAACAGGAGGGAGGGGCCAGGAGCGCCGGCAAGGGATCCAAGAAGAGGAGGATCCGGGCTGCTTTGTGCCAAACCACTGCACAGAGCAGGTAACTGTAACATGTTTGTTATTTTTAATGAAAAAATAGATGGGTCGTCCAGTCAAAATCTTTTGATTTTTTTATTTTTTTATTATTTTGTATGGAATGGGGAAGCATTAGAATGCCTGTCAGCTTTTTACTGCAGTAATTCTATGATATCCTAAGGAGACCCTGTCACCACACTGTTCATTGCAGCAACAATTAACCCAAAAGATTATATGTACATTTAACATTATTTATTCATATTATTTACCTGTCAAATTTTTCCTTGTGTAGACGCCAAAAACCCTGAGACTGCTGCTGGTTGCCGACATGTTGGACATTGTGTCAGCAGCCCCAGCTGATTTAGCGCTGTCATTCTAGTGACCTATAGCAGTGGTTGTCAACCTTCTTGATATGGAGGGGCCTCAAATGCAGCCCTTGACAATGCCAAAGGACAGCACATACAATTCAATGAATATTCGGTGTCAGAGACAACAGACACAACAAGATATAGTCAGAGACTACGGGCATGGTACAAGAGATGATCAAAGACTTGAGACATGATATAGGATTTGGTCAGACATGGCACAAGAGCTGGTTAGAGACTGTGGACATGGCACAAGAGCTGGTTAGAGACTGTGGACATGGAACAAGAGCTGGTTAGAGACTGTGGACATGGCACAAGAGCTGGTTAGAGACTGTGGACATGACACAAGAGCTGGTTAGAGACTGTGGACATGACACAAGAGCTGGTTAGAGACTGTGGACATGGCACAAGAGCTGGTTAGAGACTGTGGACATGGCACAAGAGCTGGTTAGAGACTGTGGACATGGCACAAGAGCTGGTTAGAGACTGTGGACATGGCACAAGAGCTGGTTAGAGACTGTGGACATGGCACAAGAGCTGGTTAGAGACTGTGGACATGGCACAAGAGCTGGTTAGAGACTGTGGACATGGCACAAGAGCTGGTTAGAGACTGTGGACATGGCACAAGAGCTGGTTAGAGACTGTGGACATGGCACAAGAGCTGGTTAGAGACTGTGCACATGGCACAAGAGCTGGTTAGAGACTGTGGACATGGAACAAGAGCTGGTTAGAGACTGTGGACATGGCACAAGAGCTGGTTAGAGACTGTGGACATGACACAAGAGCTGGTTAGAGACTGTGGACATGACACAAGAGCTGGTTAGAGACTGTGGACATGGCACAAGAGCTGGTTAGAGACTGTGGACATGGCACAAGAGCTGGTTAGAGACTGTGGACATGGCACAAGAGCTGGTTAGAGACTGTGGACATGGCACAAGAGCTGGTTAGAGACTGTGGACATGGCACAAGAGCTGGTTAGAGACTGTGGACATGGCACAAGAGCTGGTTAGAGACTGTGGACATGGCACAAGAGCTGGTTAGAGACTGTGGACATGGCACAAGAGCTGGTTAGAGACTGTGGACATGACACAAGAGCTGGTTAGAGACTGTGGACATGACACAAGAGCTGGTTAGAGACTGTGGACATGGCACAAGAGCTGGTTAGAGACTGTGGACATGGCACAAGAGCTGGTTAGAGACTGTGGACATGGCACAAGAGCTGGTTAGAGACTGTGGACATGGCACAAGAGCTGGTTAGAGACTGTGGACATGGCACAAGAGCTGGTTAGAGACTGTGGACATGGCACAAGAGCTGGTTAGAGACTGTGGACATGGCACAAGAGCTGGTTAGAGACTGTGGACATGGCACAAGAGCTGGTTAGAGACTGTGGACATGGCACAAGAGCTGGTTAGAGACTGTGGACATGGCACAAGAGCTGGTTAGAGACTGTGGACATGGCACAAGAGCTGGTTAGAGACTGTGGACATGGCACAAGAGCTGGTTAGAGACTGTGGACATGGCACAAGAGCTGGTTAGAGACTGTGGACATGGCACAAGAGCTGGTTAGAGACTGTGGACATGGCACAAGAGATGGTCAGAGACTTTGAATATGCAGCACTAGACTGTCAGACTGTGAACTTGCTACTGAGCCATTGAACTGTGGACATGCTTCAGGAGACAATAGACTTGAGACATATTACACGAGACTGCTAGAAATCTCTGCTAAAACAGGGCAATGGGAAAACAGATCAGTGTCTGCAGGGGCCCTGAGGGCTGCACAAAAAGTGCCAAAGGACCACAGGTTGGGCACCAGGGATATATAGTATTCCCCTTCGCTCCTCTCCTGGCTGCTACATAACAGGTTATGTGGGGAGGTGAGGGGTGGGGGAGCTGGGCCAGCACAGGCAATAGTTAGACCCTTCCAAAGAATGCCTAGCAAGGAGGGAAGAGCTGTGGTAGGGATTGACTCTCTGCATTTGTCAAAAATGTTAGCGTGCTCAGAGGCACATTGCAAACGAATGAAAATTATTAATGAAAAGTATAAACGCTGCAAGTAAACATTTACAATACTTGATTTTTGGTGCTTTTACCTGTATATGTTGGTGACAGGGTCTCACCGCTTCTAAAAAGATCTCGAAGCAACAAAGAGTCCCCTGTAGTCACATTGGAGGTTCTTAAAGCATTCAGCTTCATCTGAACAGTATATAGAAGTTCTCCACTATTGCATTAGGTGTAGAAAGGATCTGGACTAAGACCCCTTTCATACTGCTGGTGTGGCCATCTCACCGCTGGCGTGGCCATCTCACCGCTCCCGCACTGCCCCAAAGATGCTGCTTGCAGGACTTTTTTTTCGGTCCTGCAAGCGCACCGCCCCAGTGTGAAAGCACCCAGGCTTTCACACTGCGGAGCATTGAGAGGCGCTTTTAAGGCGCTATTTTTAGCACTAAAACGACTGAAAAGTGCCTTCAGTGTGAAAGGGGTCTGAGCCTCTGCCATTCCTGACAGGTAAAGGGTGTCTTGTGAGAGAAGAGAACAGAACTTCTTTTGTATGCAATCCAAAATGTCATTTTCTTTTTAACTTCCTATTAAAGTAGAATTCCAGGGTAATACTAAGCTTAAAACTGCATCCAGCCCCTCTAACACCTATACCCTGTAAAAGGCAGATTCATATACTAACCTATTTTCAGGGTGCTCTAGTCTGGTGCCTCTATTGGCTCTTCTTTCTCAGCTAGCGGTGGCTTGGGGGGAGAGGAGGGTGCGCCAACATTGGATGGCCCATAGTAAGCTATGGACATACCTCCCAACATTCTGAGATGGGAATGAGGGAAACCTATTAGCAAAAGTATGAAGGCATAGGACACACCACCTGCCACGCCCCCTTAAAGGAGAATTGTACAAAAAAAATGATTGGTTAAACCCACAAGTGCATTTTTTTTACCACTACCATTACTTTATACTGGCCTTTGGAATTTAGAAATGGAGCAATTTAGAAACTGGATGAAAGGTTTAGCACTATAAAACACTTTTTGATAGATAATTAGTGCATTTTATACACAACTATATAGATCAGACCAAAATGAGGGTCAAATGAGGAGGAAAGCAGGACAGAGGGACCCTCGAAATCAGGGACAATTGGGAGCTATGCTATGGGTGACGTCACCAAACAGACATTCAGCTATTGTCCGATCGCTCTCTCCTCTCCCCTGTAGCTAGTGACCGGGCTGAGAATAGATTAGTATATGCATCTTCCTTTCACAGGGTAGTTTATAGGTGTTAGAAGGGTGGTGGGAGCAGGTTTAGGTTTAGTTAGTATTACCCAAAAGTTTTACTTTAACCCTTTCCAGCCATCATGAGAAGGCCTTTTAAACATTCATAATGCAAAGATCACTATCACACCGCTGCATATATACAGTCTGCGTTAAAGAGATAGATAGATTAGATAGATTAGAATAGATAGATAGATTGGATAGATAGGATAGATAGATAGATAGATAGATAGATAGATAGATAGATAGATAGATAGATAGATAGATAGATAGATAGATAGATAGATAGATAGGAGATGCAACCTCATGTCACAGGTGCATATGAGCATTGTATGCCCGATTTTGGTAGGCTTGCTACTTGCACACCTGTGCACTGGGTTCATAAACATCCCAAGAATAGAGGTCAGGGCTCATCCTTGGAGACAGCTCCGCCCAGCAGAAAGGAGTTCTGACCTAGGAGTCAGAAGGGAGCCAGTGCAGAACAAAGCTGCAAGCACAGAGGTGCTGAGCGCCAGGTCTGGGGAAGACAGACCAATTCCTAATGCAGGCCATACACGGTCGAATTTCGAACAAATTTTCTTTTCAAAATCAGAATGTCCGGTTTTTTTGTGATCCGATGGCGCCATCATCGATTTTCGAAATTCGGCCAACCAAGCCTTCAATTTCACCGCATGTTGCTACAGAAAAGAATTTTCGTGGCTGGGAATCTTTTCTCTCCGTAAATGTTCTTTTCTTATTACATTTCTTGCACGATTCTCCCATTATTGATTAGAAAGTCGTTTGTTTTTCTAAAAATTTCCAACATGTCCCATTCCTAAAATTTGATTGCCGCACGAAAATCGGCCGTTGTTGCAGCCCACTAATGGTGCGAAATTCATACGAAAATTCTTTCATACGATTTTCGAAAGAAAATTCTTACGAAATTCGAACCGTGTATGGCCGGCATAAGGTGTAAGGCCTGAGCAGGAGTGCTGCGTTTTTAGCCAGGAAGGCTGAATACTGTTTGTTTTGAAGCAGGACTGTAAGGCTGAATACCCCTGCGAGGGAATCTGCTGTTTATTTTTGAACTTTCTGTTTCTTTTGAAAAAAAAATGGGCTGCCATGCCCTTGAAATTGCAGTCAGGACTGACATGATTTTTTCAACTTGCATGCACCACTAGAGCTTAATCACCCCGGATCATCATACACCCCTCACATTTTTTTTAATATTTTATTATATCTTTTCATTTGACAAAACTGAAGAAATGACACTTTGTTACAATGTAAAGTAGTGAGTGTACAGCTTGTATAACAGTGTAAATTTTCTGTCCCCGCAAAATAACTCAAAACACAGCCATTAATGTCTAAACCGCTGGCAACAAAAGTGAGTACAACCCTAAGTGAAAATGTCCAAATTGGGCCCAAAGTGTCAATATGTTGTGTGGCCACTATTATTTTCCAGCACTGCCTTAACCCTCTTGGGCATGGAGATCACCAGAGCTTCACAGGTTGCCACTGGAGTCCTCTTCCACTCCTCCATGATGACACCACGGAGCTGGTGGATGTTAGAGACCTTGCACTCCTCCACCTTCCATTTGAGGATGCCCCACAGATGCTCAATAGGGTTTAGGTCTGGAGACATGCTTGGCCAGTCCCTCACCTTTACCCTCAGCTTCTTTAGAAAGGAGGTGTGTTTGAGGTCGTTATGTTGGAATACTGCCCTGAGGCCCAGTCTCTGAAAGGAGAGGATCATGATCTGCTTCAGTATGTCACAGTACATGTTAGCATTCATGGTTCCCTCAATGAACTGTAGGTCCCCAGTGCCGGAAGCACTCATGCAGCCCCAGACCATGACACTCCCACCACCATGCTTGAATGTAGGCAAGACACACTCGTCTTTGTACTCCTCACCTGGTTGCCGCCACACACGCTTTTGAACCAAATAAGTTTATCTTGGTCTCATAAGACCAAAGGACATGGTTCCAGTAATCTATGTCCTTAGCCTGCTATTCTTCAGCAAACTGTTTGCAGGCTTGCTTGTGCATCATCTTCCTTCTGGAACGACAGCCATGCAGACCAATTGATACAGTGTGCGGCGTACGGTCTGAGCACTGACAGGCTGACCCCGCACCCCTTTAACCTCTGCAGCAATGCTGGCAGCACTCATACGTCTATTTCCCAAAGACAACCTCTGGATATGACGCTGAGCATATGCACTCAACTTCTTTGGCCGACCATGGTGAGGCCTGTTCTGAGTGGAACCTGTCCTGTTAAACCGCTGTATTGTCTTGGCCACCATGCTGTAGCTCAGTTTCAGGGTCTTGGCGATCTTCTTATAGCCTAGGCCATCTTTATGTAGAGCAACAATTCTTTTTTTCAGATCCTCAGAGAGTTCTTTGCCATGAGGTGCCATGTTGAACTTCCAGTGACCAGTATGAGAGAGTGAGAGTGATAACACCAAATTTAACACACCTGCTCCCCATTCAAACCCGAGACCTTGTAACACTAACGAATCACATGACATCGGGGAGGGAATATTTTTTTAGTTACTAAAGAGGGCTGTTAGTGAAAAGGCATACGTTTGGAGACTGATCACTAGTGGATCAAATGACTCCAAAATAAAAACTGGGACAAGTCACACATGGACTTTTACTCAAATATTAACATAAATATATTTTTAGAGAAGTATAGCCAAAATATTTTTTGGTCATACTTCTCATGTGGATCACAGGAGTGCACTTAGTTCTGTTATCCTGTGACCCAGATTCAGCCGACAGCAGGCTAAAGCCGTCACAGAGCCACTCTAGACTTTGGAAAGATCGCAACCTCTTCCACCCCCTCCCCAGCCCAACACTCCAGGGAGAGAGTGACGACTGACAGTGACAGTTGTCTGCTTAGAGAAATCCCAAGAACTGATCTATCAGCAGTCACATGATTGCTCAGTTCTCAGGCTTAGAGCCTTGCGGGGCAAAGCTTACAGCATTGCAAATTCCTGCACTCTCTTTTCACATTGTTGCCAGGATACATATAGGGATTGATTTACTAAAGGCCAATACACTGTGCACCTTGGAAAGTGCAATTGCACTCTGCAAGTGCAGTTGCTCCAGAGCTTAGTAAATAAGGTAAAGCTTCACTTTGTAAAGAATACCCAATCACATGCAAGGAAAATAAAAAAAAACAGCATTTTTGCTTGCACATGATTGGTTGATGAAAGTCAGCAGAGCTTCTGCTCATTTACTAAACTCTGGAGCAACTGCACTTGCCGTGTGCAACTGCACTTTCCAAAGTGCACAGTCTTTTTGCCTTTAGTAAATCAACCCCATAGTCTCACCAGATTTGGAGTGAGATCTGGTAATGTCACTACTGTGCATGGTCCTTGCTGGAGAGGAATCTACAGAGGACCTGCATTGTAAGGATCTGCCTGCTTTCATTCTGTGGATATGTTTCTTGAAGTGGAACTTTAGGTAAAAAATGGCAGACAGGATTTTTAATGGAGAAGAGACCTACTATATTGCTTTTGCATTAAGGTTCCTTACCTTCCTGTACACTGGACTGCACACACACAGCTCAGTGTATCATTTCAGCAATGCCAAGATGAATGAACTCCTGCGCATGCGCAGGATTAAGGCCAATAAAACTTGGAAGCCAACCAGCCAAAAATGTCTGGGGTCGGTGGGGAGCTCCAGGAGACCGCAGCGCTGTATTCCTGTCTGCTTGAGTCATGCTGCCACCTTAATATGAATGGACACTGAACAAATAAATCAGAAATTTCCTACCCAAGTTTTCCCCTCACCCTCCTTTTACTTGAGTCCTCATTTGATCCAGCGCTGTGCATGTCTGCAGCTCTTCTCTCCCCTCACTTCTGAGTCTCTATGGCTTTGCAGTGGCACTGGGAGCCATTGGCTTCTGCTGCTGACAACAAAAGCCAGTGATGAGGGACAGGGCCGAGTCCTTCTGTCTGTGTCAGTGGACGCAGTAGCAGGGCTCGGAGGTGAGCATCCATTAGTGACCATAAGGGAAGCTGCTTCCTATGGGGGCACTGGACAGAGGGAAGGGGCCAGGAGCGCCGGCAGGGGACCCGAGAAGAGGAGGTTTGCAGCCACTCCGAACAGGTAAGTATAGACATGTTTATAATGGTAAAATTAAGGGAAAAAAATAATAATCTCTTTGTCAATGTGTGAAAATTATCAATAAAACTACATATTTTCCTTCAGGTAAGATACAACATGCAAAAAACAAGTGCTACTTCCTATAAATAAATTGCAACCATGCAACAAAAATAACAGTCTCTGTGTCATTTGTTCTTTAATATCCTCCAGATGATAAATAATGTGCAAATGTACCAAATATTTAATGCAAACTGATTATCTTCAAAATATTAATTGCCTGAAGTCTGCCTGAAGGAGTCTTCAGGCAATTAATATACTAATTACACTCCTCTTCACCAATATTGAAGTGCTCGACACGATAAAGTGCCAAATGCTCATTTCCCCCTAGGCTAGAATGACTTACCAAAAATGAAGGACCTTTTGATAAGAAAAAGGTCTATAAGTGCTTAGGTATGTGATCTGTTATTAGCCTTCAAGTAGTTGTAAAGGCTGAGGAAAAAACCTTCAGAGTACAGCCCTGCCCCCTAATACTTACCTGAGCCCGATCCAGCCATGTGCACGAGAGCGGAGGCTCTCCCGAGTCTTTCTCCTCATTGCCTCAGACTCAGCAGCCATTGGCTCCCACTGCGGTTAATCACAGCCAGTGAGAAGAGGGGTGGGGCTAAGCCATGCTCTGTGTGTCCCATAGACACACACAGGCAGCTATGCGAATCACACATGAGTGACCCCAGGGCAAACAGAGCAGAGTGTTAGAGCAAAGAGTTCTAATAAACGTCGGTGGGTGTTTTTTCTTCTTGAACCCAAATTTAGTGTCACTTTAAAGAGGTCCTTTAGCCTTAGCCAGCTATCTTTAGACCATGGTACAGTAGTTTGGTGAACGCTACATTCGCTTACGTAAATCCTGGCCAGCTTTAAAAGTAACACATACTAGGTAAATACTACTCATTCACACCAGTCCATACCTTTAAAAGATAAGTATGTGCAAAGATATCTTGGCCCCACTTCTCTTGCTGGTCACAGGTGTGCACTTACTTGACCTCACAGAGCCACACCAGACTCTGGAAGGATCCCAACAGTAATGTCGGGATCCACACAGATGCCTGATTGCCAGATGGCTCAGTCTCTCTGTGCATCGATGAAAGCCTGAGCCAGCCACTCCCGCCCCCTCCCCAGTGAGCTCAGTCACTGCTCTGTGCTCAGAGAAAACCGAGAACCGAACAGTTAGCTGTCATGTGATCACTTAGTTCTCGAGCTTAGGAGGCAGCTGTAGCATCCCACTGATGTCACAGTAGGGAGGCATGTATAGAAGTTTGTTTTATGGCTATTCCTACACTTCTCCTTTAAAGGCTAAGTTTACCTGTAGTAAAAAAAATAAAAATAAATGCACATGATTTTGCGGGTTAAACAATGTGCATTTGTTATTTTCTTACTTTGGAGCCTGCAAAGTATTACAACCATGATCAGTGGATCACAGGTGCAATGTCAGGCTTCTGCAGACACCAATGACAGCTGGTGCAAAGCTTACAGGTGGCAGGGCTTCAGGTTCGCGCAAAACTGAAGCCCCGCCTCCTGACCTAGCGCGCTGGAGCCTGGGATTTGACAGTGTGTTTTATAGCGGAGGAGCGCAGTGTGCGTGTCAGTGTGATCCGTTATCATGGTGCTGGAAGTCTCAGCCCGCACAGGGCAGGAACCTGCCATGATTTCTGAGCATTGTTCTGCATGAGAGGTTACTTTCCATTTGTTCCCACCTGATAAAGAATTGTGAATCTCCGGTCTAGGAAATCGACAGCTCCAGAGTTTATCCACCCTAACACAAGCCTGTTTGGCATGCAGAACATATGTTCTGGCGTGTCCAAACATTCTGATAAGCCTCCTCTTCATATGGTGGTGGTTTCTTCACAATCACATATCCCAGCATTTGGACACATTTCCCCACATTGGAGTTTTCCACTGATGAGTTTTACAACTTTAACCATATAGACTGGGACTATATATATATTGAGTTTTTGCACTACTAGCTGTGTGGACTTTAATTGTGTCACTTTTTATATGTGCTAACACTAATCCTTCATTCCAACCCATTGTTTGAAGTTTTTTGGTGCCATTTGGGCCCACAGCCCATATTGCTTTTGGCACATCACTTTTTAGCGCTACACTTTTTGTTTTCGTTTTTGTTCATGTTTGCCATTTATCCAATTTGGTGTGTCAGCTACTAATTTTTGGGGGTAGCGCAAAATTATTTGCCACATCTTTTGCCACTCCAATGCGAAAGCCAGAGGTCTTTGTGCGCTGGTGGGACATTAAAAAAAACATCCTGCTAGCAGCTTCTTTGATGAGCTTTAGGAGCAGTGTACACCGTTCCTAAAGCGCCCCTGTCCATTGAAATCAATGGGCAGTGCTGCCGCAGTGGTGCTTTGCCGGCGCTTTTAACCCTCTCTTTAACCCTTTGCCAGTACTTTTAACCCCCCACTAGCAGCCAAAAAGCGTCACTAAAACGACAGTAATGCCCTGCTAAAAATAGCAGCGCTTTACCGGCGACGCCCGGGCGCTGTAAGCGTGAAAGTGCCCTGAGGCTCCTTTCACACAGGGCTGCCTGTTTGACGGACTCCGCTTGCTCAGTGGGAGATCGCTCCGTTGATCCCCACTGAGCAGGCGGATCACAGGTCCGTCTCCATCTACTGTGCAGAGATGGACATATCAGAGTTCCACTCTCCTCTATAAGGAGATTGGATGAAAACTAACTGCCTGTCCGTTTTCATCCAATCTCATCTGCCAGACGGATGGAAAAAAGGGTCACCATCCGTCTGGATTTGGCAGACAGGATCAGCTCAGATAGCAGTGGATGTCACCAGACATGTCACCGATGACATCCGCTGCTCCATAGGGGTGAATGGAGTGTCTGATCAGGTCCGCCTGAAAAACTGACAGATGGACCTCATTGGAAAGCCCGTGTAAAAGGGCCCTTAGTAACATGGTACCAAAGCTGAGCTGATCCTTGAGAGAGCTTACAGTCTAAAGGCCTTGGGGGAGATTTACTAAAACTGGTGCACTCAGAATCTGGTGCAGCTGTGCATGGTAGCCATTCAGCTTCTAACTTCAGCTTGTTCAATTAAGGTTTGACAATAAAACCTGCAAGCCGGTTGGTTTCTATGCAGATCTGCATCAGATTTTGCACGGTCTAGCTTTAGCCCCCCATGTCTCACATATATACATGCCCACACACTGACTCACAGGGTAGAGCCCCACCTGCCCACACAGACAGGGAAGGTGAGGGTGTAGAGACACTGACAGCGGCTACTGTGCAGGTGAAGGATTTTGGACACATCACACTACTCAGGAGTGAGAAGAGGACTGACATCATTACAGGGGGGTGGTAAGGGACCGGAGGTGTTGGGGTTCCATTGAAGCACTGGATTAGTGCCCCCCTGTACCAAAACTGGCAGCAATAAGAAATCTGAATGGAGGACTTCACAGGGTATAAAGGAAAATAGACTGTCAGTGAACGTTAGAGGGGGTTTAAAAGATGGGGCTTTAACTTGTTCAGATCCACGCTATAGCTGAATGATAGCTACAGCATGGATCTGCTTTGCCGGGAGGCCGTCTATCAACGTCCTCCTCTTTGCAAGCTGGGCGTGTGGCGCGCTATGATTACCCGAGTCAATGAGACTCGGGTGATCATAGATCCCAGTAAGAGGCCGACGCCGGCCCCTTACCATGTGATCAGCTGTCAGCCAATGACAGCTGATCACATGATGTAAACAGAGGATCGGTAATCAGTTTTTTTTCTTCTCACGCTGTCAAAGCCGATTGCCGGCTTCTATTTGAAGGGACATCAGTCCCGAAAAGGCGAAGCCGCCTCATATGTGCCCAAAAGTACCGTCTGCCAGTGCCACCAATCAGTGCCCACAGTAGTAAGTGCCAGCAGTCAGTGCCACCTATCAGTGCCCACAAGTGCCACCTATTAATGCCCACCAGTGATGCCAATCAGTGCCACCTAGCAGTGCTGCCTATCAGTTTCACTTACCAGTGCCCATCACTGCCACTTATCAATGCCCTTCAGTTCCACCCATCAGTGCCCACCAATGCCACCTATCAGAGCCCACCAGTGCCACCTCATCAGCGCCCACCAGTGCCAGCTATTAGTGCCCATCAGTGCCGCCTTATCAGTGTCCATCAGTGTAGCCTCATCAGCGTACATCAATGAAGGAGAAAAATGACCTGTTTGCAAAGTTTATTAACAAAATATAAAACAGTTTTGTATTTTTTTTTTTTAATTGGTCTTATTAAATTTTTTTAACAAAAAATAAAAAACCCAGAGGTGATTAAATGCCATCAAAAGAAAGCTCTATTTGTGGGGGAAAAAAAGATAAAACTTTTTTTTGGGTACAGTGTTCTATGACATTCAAAGAGTGTCAGCGCTAAAAGCTGAAAATTGGTCTGGGCAGGAGGGAGGTTTAGGTGACCAGTAAGCAAGTGGTTAATATACAGTAGCATGTTGACAATTGGAAGAAGCTAATAATGTTAATAGTAGATGGATACTGATAATAGTATAAATACATCATTATAATCTATTATTATTCGCTTCCATTATTATCTATCAATAGCTTCTATTATTATCATCGTTTGTTATGAGCTAGTCTTATATCTATCATTATTAATAGATAATACAGATAATGACAGGGTCTCTTTCATAGTGAATATGTAAATGATCAGATTAGGGGATTTACCTCTCTTCACTGTCAGTGACACATGGGGTTTGCTTTTCTTACACTGATGACATCGGTGGGTGGTGTAGCCGGTGTCTTGTCAAAAACAGTCCCCTATCATATAGTGTCCGCCCTGTACTGCGCAGGCGCAGTACGGAGGACAAACGAGACGCCGAAAGTCTCCCAAGTTTAACAGCTGATCATCAGCTGTACACGGCGCCTGCGCTTTTATTCTCACCCTATGTCCAGGTTCATTCCCTACTATCCAAGTGGACATAGAGTGAAAACAATTAGATGCCGAGCGTAGCGAGGCCGTGCACGAAGCGTGGCGAGCGAAGCGAGCCCGCAAGGGGCCCTCTTACACAGCCATCGCTATGAAGTGCCAAAGCGCCGTGTACAGCTGATGGTCAGCTGATCAACTTCGGACACTTTCGGCATCTCCTTCTGCTCCGTACTGCGCAAGCGCTGCGCCTGCGCAGTACGGAGGGGACACTATCCGATAGGAGGACAGTATATGTCAGAACACCGGCCGCCGATGGTTTCCTCCAATCCTGTAGTAAAAATGTCCGACTCGGCTTCAATAAATGCAGGCCCCCTCCCTCTCCAAATTCTCTAGTGATAGTCTCCGCCCTCTTAGCGTCCAACTGTGATGCTGTAGGAAGACATGGAGGTGGGAGTGACTGAGAACAGCCGAATTGTGCTCCTCTAGGTGGTCAATTGCAGACTGATCCTTCCTCCGAGTGACGCAGTAAGGTAAAGCCCTCTCGCCGCGCGCTCGCACTTCATTGGCTGTCTCTCTAACTGTTCTCTGGATCAGGCTCCGCCCCCTCAATCCTATCGTCTAACAGCATTGGTCAGTAGGCGTGGCCTGTGTACTCCTGCTTCACAGCTTTGGGGCCACCGGCTCCTCCACCACATTCTCCGCTTTTAGTGACACATGGCGTTTTTTATTCCTTACATTGGTGACATCTGTGGGTGGCGTAGTAAAATTGTCTGACTCGGCTTCAGTAAATGCCCGCCCCCTCTCTCGAAATCCCATAGTGATAGTCTCCGCCCTTTTAGTATCCAGCTGTGCTTCTGCAGGAAGACATTGAGATGGGCGTGACGGAGAACTGACGAATCGTGCTCCTCCTCTAAAGATGATCAGTCACAAACTGATCCTTCCTCCGAGTGACGCAGTAAAGTAACGCCCTCTCTCCGCGCGCTCGCACTTAATTGGCTGTCACCGAAGCAGGCTTAATGCTGCTGTCTAACAGCTTTGAGCTCACAGCTCTGCCATTGGTCAGTGGGCGTGGCCTGTGTACTCTTGCTTGACAGCTTTGGTGCTCTCGGCTCCTCCCCCTCATTCTGCGCTTTTGGTGACACATGGCGTTTTTTATTTCTTACACTGGTGACATTGGTATGTGGCGTAGCCGGCCTAGACCCGCCCATGGTTTTTCCGATCCTTAGTAAAAATGTCCGACTCGGCTTCAGTAAATGCCCGCCCCCTCTCTCTCTCTAAATTCCATAGTGATAGTCTCCGCCCTCTTAGTATCCAGCTGTGGTTCTGCAGGAAGACATTGAAGTGGGCGTGACGGAGAACTGACGAATCGTGCTCCTCCTCTAGAGATAATCAGTCACAAACTGATCCTTCATCCGAGTGACGCAGTAAGGTAAAGCCCTCTCGCCGCGCTCTTGCACGTAATTGGCTGGCTCAGAAGCAGGCTCTGCCCCCTCAATCCTACTATCTAAAAGCTTTGAGCTCTCGGCGCTGTCATTGGTCAGTGGGCGTGGCCTGTGTACTCCTGCTCCTCCCCCCACATTTTGCGATCGGAGGCTGTGAGGACAGCAGCACGGCTTCATAATACATGTATATCTCCAGCTACAATAAGGAAGAGAAACAGAACACAATTTTAAACGACCAAACTTTTTTCTGTTTTGACAGAGAAAATTGAGTACTGTCCGTGATACTTTTTTTATTTTATTTATTTGCACTAACATACAATTTTTCAGGACAAGCTTTCGGGGTATGTCCCCTTCTTCAAAGGCCAAGCAGTACTGATTCACAAATTTTTAGGCAGAATGTTAAAGAAAAAGAAGAAAAAAAAGGAAAGGAAAAAAAAAAAAAAAAAAAGAGAAAACAAAACACATACAAATCAATGGTATTAAAGAAAGAAGCAGAGTTAGCGAGATAAGACAGAGGGAGAGCTAGGGGGGAATGCAGGGGGGGGGGGAATACTAATCACAGAGCGGTCGTAAAACTTTAGCATAATGTGTAAGGAAACCAATATCTAAATTCAGGCCATTATTCTTCGTGTCAAAAAGAAGTATCATTCTTAGTTCAAACGTTTTCCTTTCCTGGATAGTTCTGAAATTCCCTTTAAGAACTAAGACATTGAGGTCTTCTATGGTGTGGTCCGATTGTGAGAAATGATGTCCCACAGGTGTGCATAAACTGTCTTCTTTATGTTCTTTGATGGTATGTCTGTGCAAATTCATCCTCGCTTGCAACTTCTGTCCTGTTTCACCAACATAAGATCCTTTGCTGAACCTTTTGCATTGGATGAGGTACACAACATTACTTGAGGTACAGCTGTAAGATCCCATGATATTGAAGGTCCCATTTGTGTGTGTAACACTTTTGGATAGATTTATCTGGTTGCATAGTTTGCAGCGTTTTTTATTGCAGGGTTTGCTACCATTATTTTTGACTTCATAATCAGAGTGAAGTTTCCTGCTGATTAGTTTGTGTCTGAGGTTGGGTGGTTGTCTGAAAGCCAATAATGGGGGTTGTTGGAATATTCCTTTCAGAGTTTCATCCTCTGTTATAATGGGTTGTAAATCTTTAATTATCTTTTTGATCCCTTCAAGTGCTGGGTTGTATGTGGTGACTAGAGGTACTCGGTTATTTGTATTGGAGGAGATTTTCTCTTCGGGTTTTCAAGGCTGTGTTTATGCTGTTGTTTATGGTTTTGTCTTTGTAAACTTTCTTATGGAAGGAGTCTGCCAGTGTTCTGAGATGTTTATCTCTGTCTTCTGGGTCTGAACAAATTCGGTGGTATCTGATGGCCTGGCTGTGTATGATGGCCCGTTTGGTGTGTTGGGGGTGAAAACTGGAACTATGAAGATAGCTGCATTGGTCAGTCGGTTTTCTGTATATTGACGTGTGTAGCTTGTCATCCCTGATGTATACTGTAGTGTCCAGGAAGTTGACATGTGTGTTCGAATAGTCCATTTTTAGTTTGATAGATGGGTGAAAAGTGTTGATCAATGAAAAGAATTGGTTTAAATTTTCTTCACCTTCAGTCCATATCATGAATATATCATCAATATAGCGATAATATCTGTATGGCTTTTGTTGAATGCTGTTCAGAAATTTGTCCTCCAGGTCAGCCATAAATAAATTTGCATATTGGGGTGCCATTTTGCTTCCCATAGCAGTACCCATACACTGGAGATAGATGTCATTATTGAAAGTGAAGTAGTTGTGTGTAAGAATGAATTCAATGAGCCGTGTCACATCCTCAGCAGTGTATTTGTGGTCTGGTGAGAATGATAAGAATCTGTGACATGCCGCCAACCCATCCTTGTGAGGGATGTTACTGTACAGAGATTCTACATCCATAGTGACTAGAAGTGTATTAGGTGGTAATTGTTGTATATTGTTAAGCTTGTTCAGAAAATCAGTGGTGTCTTGCAGGAAACTTGCAGTGTTCATGACTAAAGGTTTTAACATGTTTTCTACAAGGCCTGAGATATGTTCAGTAAGTGTATTCATACCTGTTATAATGGGTCTGCCTGGATTTCCTGGCTTGTGGATCTTGGGCAGCATGTAGAAGTCTCCCATTTCTGGATTATCCGGAATTGAATTGATGAGTTCTGAATGTAGGTGGCTTGGCATTGTCGCAATGAGACCTTTTAATTGCTTAGGAAAATCCTGGGTCAGATCATAATCCAGTTTTTTGTAGTAAGTAGTATTTGCCAGCTGCCTCTGGCCCTCTTGTATATATTTGTCTGTATCCATCACAACGACTGCTCCCCCTTTATCTGCTGGTTTGATGGTTATGGCCTGATTATTGCGCAGATCATGTACAGCTCTTCGCTCCAGTGGTGAAAGGTTGTATAATGTTTTCTTTTGCTGGGTGGATATCAGGGATGTAACTCGCAGCCTGAAGCTGTCAATATAGGTATCCAGTTTGGGGTTGCGTCCTTGTGGAGGTGTGAAGTTGCTGTTCTTTTTCCTTTTGTAACCATCTATTGTCCTAGGATTCCTTTCCTTACTGTCAAAATATTCTTTGAGACTTAGTCTCCTAAAGAATTCCTCCATATCTGACCATACCTGTAATTTATCCAATTTGGTGGTTGGGCAGAATGTGAGGCCTTTGGAGAGGACTGTTGTTTCTGGTGTAGTAAGTTGATGATTTGACAAATTTATTATTCCGAGTTCCTCTGTTATATCCACATTTTCTGTAAAGTCAGCATTTACACAAAGGATACCTTGGGATTCTGGATTGGCTTCCAAGTTGCTGATGTTTTGACAAATTGTACAAAGAACCCCTATAGGTCACGTGGCAAAGAAGCGCCTCTGCTATAGGCTACGGCTTCTCATTACCAAGCAGGCAGTTTCTGATCCGTCCAATCATCAGCAGTCCCTGTGAAGCGTCCGTTCATTGCCTCCCTGTTACTAGGGTAACGGAGCAATCCATTAAACACTAAAAATAGGGGTGGTGATGTGGAAAAAAATATAATTTTCACTTGCTTTAAAATGAATATGATTCCGGATATTAGAAGAGGTAAGAATAAATAGCGATCACTGCACAGGTGTGTACAAGACACCACAGCAGTAGTCCGGGGTCTCTGCAGTTGCTCTGGGATTAGAAGCATGGACTAGTCCGGTAGTTGGATGGAATTTGTGACATTATCTGGAGGAAGGAGATGGTGAGAGAGCCGAGGTGAGCGAGCATAGATCAGATGTGATCTCCCCCTGTGCTGTCTGTGTGGTGGGCTCTACCCTACAGGCATGCTCTGCTGTCACTTGTAGTGCTTCTGCTGCTTACTGTGTCATCTCTGAAGTCTGCCCAATTATTTCCAGGAAGTTCCAAAATTAGGGAAGATACATCTACATATATAGCAAAACGTTTAGTACATATGCTTTACCCTCCTGGTTGGTCTTTTCTCTTATACCCCGCTGAGATACTGAGGTCTATCGGAGTTCCACGGCATCAGGGTGTTTGGAGTATATAGGCACCAATCTTATCCAACTTGTCCAGACGATCTTTCCACACAAGCAAAGGCATTGGCTGGGCTTTAGCCTCCTGTTTGGTTTTGCTTGCCATCTGGTAAGCAAGTTTTTCATGAGGTGGTGGCACTTATTTGTTGTTTGGACTCACTTGGGTGTTTGTCTGGATCCGTTTGAACTGTTACTCATTTAATAATTTATTTGTTACCTACAAGCTATTGTTGGATTGAACCTTCACACAGCGCAGCTTCTCTTCTCCATTCCTGCTTTGAAAAATGCCTCTCCCCACAGCATATACTTACCTTTCCTTTGCTCCTCTGCACTTCTGTTCCGAACTGGAGACCCAAGGGAAAACCTGTTAGCACGTGACCTACTCTATGCATCAGTCCACGGCTCAATGTAAGCTACCACTTTAGAACCTTCCAGCTTACACTGGACTTTATGTTGATGGGGAAGAGTAGATTAAAGGGAACCTTGTTTATTTTCCCTTTGTGGGCAAACCACAGGTTCTCTTTAACCATCTACCAAAAATTAGGATGACAGTCATCTGGTATTAAACAAGGCATATCCGGTTTAGTAGTGAGTGTGGGGGACTTAAAAGCCTTACTAAGGGATGATACCCTTAAAAAGGAGCTATCAATATATAAGGCAACTGTTGATACTGCCAGGCTTCTTCTACCCTGTCATAATGCTTGGTTGGCTAATTTCTCTAGCATGGATGAGGATGACTGGGACTATATTTAGGACTCCTTGTTCACTAGACTGGTGTCTGCGAGAGACCAACTAATCCAATCTATATTTTTGCACTAAATTTATTTAACTCCTGCTAGATTGGCTAAAATATTTCCTTCTCAGTCACCTAGTTGTTGGCGATGTTATTCCTCCCATGCAGATTTCATCCATGTATTTTGGAATTGTACGGAAATACAACAATTCTGTTTCAATGTAGTGCAATGTGTGAATTCTGTCACAACATTAAATATAATCTCTACTGTGGAGATTTGCTTGCTGGGATTGGATGCCCCCTTACCTCCCAAAGAGAGCCCCCACAAACTCTCCTAACCTTGTTTTTCTATTACAGTGCCTTGAAAAAGTATTCACACCCCTTGAAATTTTCCACATTGAAAACCATTTATCATTTTCCTTAAAGTTCACAATTATGTGCCACTTTGTGTTGGTCTATCACATAAAATCCCAATAAATACATTTAAGTTTTTGGTTGCAACATGACAAAATGTGGAAATGTCAAGGGGTATGAATACTACAAAATGTGGAAATTTCAAGAGATATAAATACTTTTTCAAGGCACTGTATGCCAGAAAAAGCATTATTCTTTCTTGGAAAAAATCTAATGCTCCAACCATCACGGCCTGGAAGGCTCTAATAAACAAAGCCCTACATCTTTATAAGGCTACATATGCCAGTAGAGGGGTACCGGCAGAATATGACAAAGTGTCGAGAGGTGTGATGCATCTGCTGCATCGGAGTGAGCGCTGTCTCTCTTTGAATATGCGGTTCAGTTGTTTATCAATACCATAAAACTGCATGTAGTGCTTCAGGTTTATAATTTGATTGAGGATGGGTATCAGTCACTATAACATGTGGGATTTATCTGTGAAGAGTTGATTGTATATCTGAATGCCATAGTCAGTTGCATATAATACTATTACAGTGAGGGGAAAACCCCCTGCTGATTTTGTACGTTTGCCCACTGACAAAGAAATTATTAGTTTATAATTTTAATGGTAGATTTGTTTTAACAGTGAGAGACAGAATAACAACAAAAATATCCAGAAAAACGCATTTCAAAAAAGTTATAAATTTATTTGCATTTTAATGAGTGAACCAAGTATTTGACCCCTTCGCAAAACATGACTTAGTACTTGGTGGCAAAACCCTTGTTGTCAATCAGAGGCCAGACGTTTCTTGTAGTTGGCCACCAGTTTTGCTCACATCTCAGGAGGGATTTTGTCCCGCTCCTCTTTGCAGATCCTCTCCAAGTCATTAAGGTTTTGAGGCTGACATTTGATAACTCATTTGATTTGATAGCTCCCTCCACAATTTTTCTATGGGATTAAGGTCTGGATACTAGCTAGGCCACTTCAGGACCTTAAAGCGGTTGTATACCTTTTTTTAAAACTTTTACCTACAGGTAAGCCTATAATAAGGCTTACCTGTAGGTAAAAAAAATATCTCCTAAACCTGTAGGGTTTAGGAGATATTCCCCTCGCAATGAGCCGCTGACTGCAGCGGCGCATGCGCACAGGGGATTCTCGGCTGACAGCCCGGCAAACTCTGGAGCTTGCCTGACAGAAGCATACTAGCATACTAGCTCATTATGCCTTTTCCCTTACAGGTGTAGGGAAAAAAAAAAACAGCGGGTTTACTACTGCTTTAATGTGCTTCTTGAGCCACTCCTTTGTTGCCATGTGTTTTGGGTCATTGTCATGCTGGAAGACCCATCCACTACCCATTTTTAATGCCCTGGCTGAGGGGTGGAGGTTCTCACCCAAGGTTTGACAGTACATGGCCTGTCCATCGTCCCTTTGATGCGGTGAAGTTGTCCTGTCCCCTTAGCAGAGAAGCATCCCCAAAGCATAATGTTTCCACCTCCATGTTTGACGGTGGGGATGGTGTTTTTGGGGTTTTGATTTCATCTGACAACAACACATTCACCCAGTTCTCCTCTGAATCATTCAGATGTTCATTAGCAAACTTCAGACAGGCCTGTACATGTGCTTTCTTAAACAGTGGGACCTTGCGAACTCTGAAGGATTTCAGTCCTTTACGGCGTAGTGTGTTACCAATTGTTTTCTTGGTGACTATGGTCCCAGCTGCCTTGAGATCAGTGACAAGATTCTCCCCATGTAGTTCTGGGCAGATTCCTCACTGTTATCATGATCATTGAAACTCCACGAGGTGTGATCTTGCATGTAGCCCCAGACCGACAGAGATTGACAGTTATTTTGTGTTTCTTCCCTTTGCGAAAAATTAAACCAACTGTTGTCACCTTCTCACCAAACTGCTTGGCGATGGTCTTGTAGCCCATTCCAGCCTTGTGTAGGTCTGCAATTTTGTCCCTGACATCCTTGGACAGCTCTTTGGTCTTGGCCATGGTGGAGAGAATGGAATCTGATTGCTTTTGTGGACAGGTGTCTTTTATACAGGTAACAAGCTGAGATTATGAGCACTCCCTTTTAAGGAATTGCTCTTAATCTCAGTTTATTACCTGTATAGAAGACACCTGGGAGCCAGAAATCTTGCTGATTGATAGGGGATCAAATACTTATTTCACTCATTAAAATGCAAATCAATGTATAACTTTTTTTTTAAATGCTTTTTTCTGGATTTTTTGTTGTTATTCTGTCTCTCACTGTTAAAATAAACCTACCATTAAAATTATAGACTGATCATTTCTTTGTCAGTGGGCAAACATACAAAATCAGCAGGGGATGAAATACTTTTTTTGCTCACTGTATGAAAAGAAAAAAAATCTTTTTGTGGAAAGGTAGTTGGCTTTTCTCCTGAGAGAGCCCTCTACTGTTAGTCAGGGCCATGCTAGCCACGTGTGCTGTTGTATGGCTCTCTATGTTTTTTCTTACTTTTTTATTTATTGTTGCCACTTTACAAGTGTCATGTTTGTACTATGTTTAAAACGTCAATAAAAAAGAATAAAAAAAAACAAAAAAAAAAAAAACAAGGCATATTAGGATCCCTTTGGCTGTCGAAGGTCACATCTGAAGGTAGCTAGGGACCTCTTTTTTTTTCTGCAGCTTCATTTCTATTTGCATTTGTTGATGAATTGACCCCTATTTATACTCTACTCAATGCATTCACTTTTTTTTAAATGATTATTTTCTGCTGCTGACAATGAATTGCCCTATTGTAGAAAGCAGCATTATAATATTATTAATATTTAATTTTATCTCTAGAGTGCACTTATCCCTTAAGAGGAGAAAATATATCTTCTGTCAGTCATTTTTTAATTGTTTTCAATCCATTGTGTAATTGAATATTTTAAAAACTCCACAGAAGCCAAACAATTTAATTTAGATAGATACTTGGTGATTTTTTTTATATTTTGTGGGCATTTCGACAGGAAACTGTCTTCATCCTTGTTCAATTGCCAGCACCTTTGTTTAGGTTATTATTCTGTTTGCCAGACCTTTTATTTATCTTACAATACAAAAAAATGGAGAATGAGTATTAATACTTCTGTTGCAGCAGGAAAAATATGAAATATTCCATGGCAGAGCAGAGTTTGGAACAACCATAGACGATCTATCTGTGTGACTCTCCAAACGATGGGGCAGTCACACAGCAAGTGCAGGGAAGAAGTGCAGGGGATCTCTATCCTTGAAAATGTCCTCAATCATTTCTGTGCAACGCTGGATCAACCTAGATAGAAATAAATGGTTTATAGTTAGTTGTATTTATTATTTTTTTCCCCATTTATACATTTTATACTTTTTATATAATTTTTAGAGCTCATATAAAATAGTTTTATCAATGAAATGTAATAGAGTGTACCAATGACATAGAGTTCACGTTATGTGATTGATTTGTTATAGGCAAGTAAGCTATTGACTTTGCAAAGAAAGTTGCACTTTTCAAGGGAGTGTAAGGAATGGACTGACATTTCAATTTGCAAAGAACCAATTCTGTACAAGGAAAATTGGGAAAAAAAACAAAAACCTGTATTTTTGCTTGCACATGATTGGATGATGGAAGTCAGCAGAGCTTTACCTCATTCCCTAAGCTCTCAGGCAGTTCCTTTGCAAAGTGAACAGCTTTTACTGTCGTAAATCAACTCTTGTAAGTTTTCTAAATGAAGAGAAGCTGCTTGCCTTCAGGCTCTTTTGTCTTAAAACTCAGTATGATTCTGTCTTACAAGGCAGAAGTGGGCAGGAGGCGGTGTGTTACTGCTCTGACTCTTTCAGTTTATGTTAATTAGAGCTTGAGAATAGAGATCTGCAAGGAACAGGGGGTGTGTGTGCATGTGAATATTCAGCTTAAGCAACTGAGGTCCGCAAACATCCTGTTTACAGACCTCAGTTACTTAAGCTGAATTTACCCATTTGGCAGTATCCACCAACACATTCAATTCCCAGCTATTTTCATTTCAAGTCTGCTGGGGGTGCCAGCTGTATTATGTTCAATTTCAAAGAAAGGTGTTAGAATATTTGATCCTGTATTGTGCAAGAGGTTTTTGAATCTCCCACTGAATCGTCACTTATGGGAACGTATATAAGATATGTATATAATTTTTTTTTTTTGTTTCTTTACTATAGGTACCGTAGGACTAAAAACGTAATACAATTATGAAAATCAAGCTAAATGTGTAATGTTGTCACGTTTACTCGTCTACTCTTATTTACCCTTTTTTAAATAAAGGGTTTATTTCAACAAAGAGTAGACAAGTAAATGTGACAACATTTTATGTTTAGCTTTATTTTCATAATTGTTTTACGTTTTTAGTCCTACAGTACCTATAGTAAAGAAACAAACAAATGATCTACAAATCTTATATATACGTTCCCGTTAGTGCTTATTCAATGGTAGATTGAAAAAAAACTACAATGCTGGATCAAATATTCTAACACCTTTCTTCCAAATTGAACATAATACAGCTGGCACCCCTAGCACACATAAATATGAAAATTGCTGGGAATTGAATGTGTCGGTGGACACTGCTAAATGAGTAAATTGAAATATGATTGCAGTTTTAAATGAAGGAGGTTGTGTGTTCTCTAATGTGTTTCTCTTGACTTACCATTAAGAGGAAATATCTTATGTAAATTCAATATACATTTTTGTCCAGGTCCGTTTAACTCACCATGTTAAGCACAGAAATTTAGTGACGTTTTATGAATGGTATGAGACGAGTAACCATCTGTGGCTTGTCGTTGAGTTATGCACAGGTAAGATCTTTTACCCTATAATCTTAAAGGGTGGTAAATATCCCATGACTTTGTCTGTTTGGGCTTGTTGTTTTACAGTGGCTGAATGGCCATGGATTACTTCCCTTCATCCGTGTCCATTAACAGACCATAAACAAGATCAATTATTTGTAATTCTGTTTTCTCTTCAAGTACTTGAGTTCTACAGTAGGCCCTGTTTTGCTTTGTTAAGTAAATTTGCTTTCCTCAAATCCCTTTTGTCATAATACAGCTCCCGGAATCATCTTGTTTGAGTTCAGTGGGTAGCATTTACTTCATATTTACTTCATATGAACTTAATAAAAAAAACGTAGTCCAGCTGACAGTTTGACGCTGATATAGCAAATATGTAGCATCAATTTGACTTAGATGTTTTTCTCTGAGCTGATAATTAAACACATTGTAAATAGATGCCAAGTCATTTACTGCGTGACTTTTGCAAGAGTATTATACCACTAATACCACCCTAAGCTTTAAATTTAATGTTAGATTTGAGTTCGGCTCAGGTTAAGGGTAGTGATTGGTGAATGTCCTTGTTTGTTTTGCAGGATATTTGGCAAGTTTATCATAACATAATGCAAACCCATCATAAGTCAATATGAGATGAATATCTAAAATCAATTCTTGCCATTTTTAAAGCTAATAGGCAAGGGATTATCAAACAAAGGGCATGGAAAACTGGGCACTGCCATAGACCTGTATCAATGCAAAATATTTTTTAGCGGAGATGGTTTTAAAGTGAAACTTTAACAATTCCCTTAAATACCATGCTTGGGGAGTGCATTAAATGTGTCTGTTAACTGGTGCAATAGTGAAACGTACTACAGCAAAAGTGACATATCAAATGGGGGAAAAAAAAAATAAAGCAGCTGAGGTAATTATTAGTATACATAGTCAGTGATGGCAGCCAGGTAAAAAACAAATGGGCATAGGTTGTCTCTCAAATGCATTTGGGTCTGGTATGGATTTTAACGGGGGCCTCATACTAAAGTAATGAAAAAAAATTGGAGTTGACCCCCCCCCCATCTCCTGGAATAACGTCAATTTGCAGTATCAGTCTCCCTGCATTGTGTGATCTCATGCATGTGCTGTTGGGTGCAGGCTATGTGACATCAGGAAGTCACATCCAGGTCCTAAATCCAAAATAGTAACACTGGGTATCCGCAATGGTGAGCTGAATGTGGGGAAGTCAGCGATTGAACTAGTAAGTACAAGTATTTGTAGCTGTTGACATTTAGCTTTCACACGCCCTTGTGAAGCGCCTTTTTAATTCACCAGTCGGAGTTGAAGCTACTGATGGCATTGAGTTTTACATTTGAAAACAGATACGCTTCTGAAACCCATGTTACAGCTGGTCATAGACTGTTCAAATCTTGGCCGGTTCAGCAGGGACTTGCTCGAGATTCGAATCATGTATGGGCAGGCTGGTTGTACCCAAGTTGATCATTCGATCAACTTGGGTACAACCAGCTTGTCGTATTGTTGATGGGATTATTGCCAGCGGCTATAGCCACTAGCAGTAATCACTGTGTTCTCCCGGCAGGGACGACTTCCCCCGCCCCTTCCCGCCGGGAGAACACAGTAGCTCCCGTGGTTGCAGGAAAGAAATTTGCTTACCGTAATCTATGGTCGGCTTTAGTCAAGAACCTGTGAAGCAGAGATAAGAGGATATTGTATAGTTTTAAAGGTGATTTTTGCTTTCACTGCTTTCTCCTATAATGGAGTTTAATGCATTACAGGAGGCTCCTTGGAGAGTGTCATTGCCCAGGATGAGCACTTGCCTGAAGACACAATAAGAGAATTTGGTGTTGATATTATTTCTGGACCTCATCATATCCATGAACTTGGAATTATTTTCTGTGATCTGACTCCCCGGAAGGTAAGACCTCAGTATAATGGATGTTTTGTTGTTGTTTTTGTGGCTTATGGACTATATTTATCCAAACAGCAGGACTGGGTACATTTCCAATTTGTACTACTCCTGTTGAATACACATTTATAAACTT
Source organism: Lithobates clamitans (assembly GCA_037952925.1). NCBI lineage: Eukaryota > Metazoa > Chordata > Amphibia > Anura > Ranidae > Lithobates > Lithobates clamitans. Next base: position 255,059 of record JBBGZY010002237.1, read on the forward strand.
TTATATTTTCTGTGTATTGTGTGAAGGGGTGTATGTACCTTCCATCCAATCGCCTCTCAGCTCTCCTCACTAAGTGTAACTTCAGCTCCCTGCCCCCTGCTTTCTGAAAGTTCAGACCAGCTGTATAAATTTTGGAACTTTAGATAACCGTAGAGAAGAGAATACTGCAGATAAACCGGTACAACTTATGTAGGACGATTGGTTTCAAATCTATGTATCACCTGAGTCTAGTCACTTCACTTGGTGGATGTAAGGGTTTACAAGTACATTTAATTAAAATTGTAAAGAAAAAGCTCACCCCCACTTCACCAGGAGGGGTCGAGATTCGGTCAGGGTTCCGTGCGGGTTCAACATGGTGTGCTGTTTCGTCATCATAATTTGCTGAGACGTGGGATGATGCTTATGTCAGCCCGCACATCATATTCTCTGAAATATGCCCAAGCACACTCAGTGTTATGAGCGTGTTGTCTCCCCCAATCCTCATGTACTTTGCAATGCTTCCATCAATATGGCATTGAGATCCCATGCATGCGTGGTGATAAACACTCAGTACTGGCATTATAGAGCTTGTGCGAGATCTCACCTCCATATTGTCCTGCGCATGCTCAATAGTGACAAGTCTGTGCTGCCACTACCCTGTATGTGTGTGATCTCCCTGTCATTATTCCGACATCACAATTTGGCCGCAAGGTTCAGCGCATGCAAGGTAGTGGCAGCACAGACCATTAACTACAGGGAATGCGCAGGATCTATGCAGAGGATAACTTTTTCTGATTAGTACTACCACCATTCTGACAAATGCCCACCCACCCAGCAACTTCTGCTCTTGCCATTCCTCCCTGGCCCCCTTACCACTCTGCAGCCACCCCTCTCACCCCTTTATAGCTCCCACACTCACCACTATGCAGCCCCCACATTATAGCACCCGAAAGTTCTCCTAGTCCCATTTCAAACCTCCTACCAAACACAAGACCAGCCTGTACTGCTACTACCACAGGATCTCGCCTTCATATTGTGATGTCAAAAATATGACAGCTAGATCCCGTATCCCATGCATGGTAGAGGCAGAAGATGCTGGTCATTAGAGTACATGTGTGTTATCTTGCTGACACATTTCTGGCATCACAATGTGATGTTAACATTGGTTTGTACTTAAAGTAGCAGGCATGCGCAGGACCTATAAAGAGGGAAAACGTCTTCAGTTTATCACCTCTACCCCGCCCCCCTCCAATACCACTCTGCCACATGATCATCCTTACCACTCTGACCCACCTTCTCACCACCCACCTGTGCTCTCACTTTTCTTCTCTAATTTTCTCACCACTTGACAGCACCCCCACTCTTACCACTCTGGCCCGCTTTCTTAACACTTTGCCACCCCTCCATGCCATGCCTCCTTGTCTACCACTCTTTCCTCTCATCACTCTCACCCCCACCCACCCTGGGCCCCTACCTTGCAGCTCATGTTCATTTGAGTTGTTCAGAACTTTATGTTCAGGCATTTGCCACAGTTTTTTTTCCTACAGTTTTCTCTTTTGGGCATTTCCCTGCAAGTTTATGTTACCTTAGGGATTGCATAATTGTGCGACATTCATAAAGTTTATGATCGTAATTAGGGCTTTGTGCACACAGACATATTAAAATACTTCAATGTACGTTGGATCTTTCCAGCCTAAAAAAATGCTTGATTTGCCACATAATTACGCACTTTTATGTGCATTTAGAGGCTATAGCATTTAGAGGCGTAGGCATGTAAATTCATTTTATTGGCTAGCCAGTAGAATGCATTTACACACATCCAAAAGCAAGTTTGGGGCACAATTTTATGCCCCTAAATGCTGTTCTAAAATACGAATATAAGTGCCAATGTGCACGGGCACATTGGCTAAAATAGAACTGTGTTCAGAGGCCTAGAAAAAATGTCAATAAAGCAGTGTTTTGTTTTTTTCTGCTTGTGTGCGGCCTAAATAACACTAATGAAACAAACGAGCAGGATGTTATTTATTTATTTTTTATTACATCATTGTATGTAGTTTACAGTACTCTAATGTATTATGTAATTACACCATGTTACACAGTATGTCAGTGTACTAAAGGCTGTTTATGGGGTTTAAATATCCGTTTCCTGGGAACTCCATTTGTAATACATAGTTAAATTCTCATCTTTCTTTACTGATATTCAGGCTTCCTACATTTGAGGCATGGCTTGCACCGAAATGCATACTGTTAGAATTGTATACAATTGTCTTTGTTGTCCTCCAGCAAACAGCAATCTGATAGTCTTATATCACCGAGGCAGCAGCTGGAAGATAGCTATCTAGTATTGGTGCTGTGCATGGGAACAGGAGTCTAAGTAATCCCAGGGGAGTACCATTGGCAAAACACAACAGGGTTCACTAATACTATTACACACATCTTCCATAGCTCTCTTGGGAACTGTATTCACTAAAAGGAAACATTTTTTATTTATGTTGAAAGTTTTTTTTTTCTTTTGTCCTAAAGTAGTATTTAAAGCCCAACTCAATTCTTTAGTGAACTTTTTAAATAGTTTGGCTCAAGCAGGTCCAGATAAACAATTTCCTTGACTAACAAATGCAGCGGCTTTTAGTGCTGCATTAACCGCATTTAGCCTCAGCTACATATACTGTGCCATGTTTTGGCAGTGAGACGGGAACTTCCTATCCCACTTCCAGAACAAAATTGAGTCACAGGAAGCTTTGTATTCTCTGAGTGAATATAAGGCCTCCTCTGGCTGAGGTGAAAGGGTGGACAGATGACGTCACAATCCTCAACTCAGCCAGTCAGAGGAAGCTTTGTATTTATTAAAAAAAATACAAAGCCTCCTGTGAATGGCTGAGCAGTGTTTAGCCTGACTTGATTATGTTTCCATCCCAGTGCAGTAACACAGCAAATTATACTGTATGTAGCTAAGGGTCCCTCCCTCCCAGGAACATGCATATCTAAGGGTCACCCAGGGATATGTTTTTTTACTTTTGCAATCAACAAGAAGTTTATTTATCACCCCCCCTACTGGCTGTAATGAAAAGGCAAAAACACAGCTATAGGGATGGAGTGATAATATGCATATATTTTCAAAGTAAAAAAAAAAAAAAAATGTTTCAACAATACTAATGCAACATTTTGTGTTGGTGATTAATGCTGGTTATTAATATATATTCTATAATAAATGTGACTTTAGTACTCCTTTCAATAGAGTGAGGAAGGGTTAGAACCTCTCGTGTGTATTGCTGTCTGTGACTCTATTGAAGAGATTTCTTAACATGTCCCATCATAAATGGTCAATAAATTAGAGGTAAGTGAGTCCCAGGACAGGAAAGCGCACACAGCAATAACAACTTGAGCAAGGCTCTAACATTTCACTGTATCAAAAATATTTGATGTTATTACTGTTTTTGTACCCATTTCCCAATACTTGCTGGGAGACAGGAAGTGAGGTGAAATCTCCTCAGAATGGACACTGAACTGCAAATAAAAACTAAACTGAGGTTCTAACCATTCTGCACGTTATGCAAAATTAAATTAAAGGTTTTGGCTGGATTTGAACCAACATTTTGGTAATGTTTTGATGCATAGAACATTCTTACAGTTTGATTTCTCCAATATGTTCCCTTTTTTTTAATAGATTATTCTTGATGGACCGGGCACTTTAAAGTTAACAAACTTTAGCTTTTCGAAAGCTGAAGGAGAAAACCTAGAAGAATTGTTTGCCTTGGTAGGATCAGCTGAGAATTTAGGAGATACAGGAGAGTCTACACCACGACATAACCTGAGAAACCATATAAAAGGTCATTTGAATTGTTCTAATGCCTAGAACACTAAAGCAGGGGTTCCCAAACTTTCTAAACTAAGGGCAAGTTTACTGTCCTTTAGACTTTAGGGGGGCCAGACTAAATGAGGAAAGGGGAAGGTTTTCTGTAGTCTACAGCAAGAGGGAGCAGTTTATGGTGACAATGATGTTCTTCTATAGATACAGCACATTGTGTAAGGGCCCTCTCGCATGGGCTTTCCGATCAGGTCCGCCTGTCAGTTTTTCAGGCGGACCTGATCGGACTGTCCATTCACCCCTATGGAGCAGCGCATGTCAGCGTTGACATGTCCGCTGACACCCGCTGCTATCAGATGGTGTCAGCCAAATCCAGTTGGATGGTGATCCCACGTCTGGCGGATGGGATCAGATGAAAATGGACAGGCGGTCCGTTTTCATCCGATCTTCCCATAGAGGAGAGTGGGACTCTGACAGGTCTGTCTCTGCACCGTGAGCGGAGACGGACCTGTCATCTGCCTGCCCAGTGGGGATCAGCAGAGCGAATCCCCGTTGAGCAAAGCTGAGCCCCCTGAGTGGACCACCCGTGTAAAAGGAACATTCGTGTTATCAGAAGTGTGTTACTGGCAGGATCACTAGATGAAATCAAGGGAGGTAAAGCCTAAAACAATAATAATATAAATAATAATAAGTAATTTGTCACATCTAAGGGCATGTAGGCTGCAGTTATATTACATTTTTGTTCTTTGGTTTATTTATTCTAGGAAGTGGCAGTTTGCCTGGAGGTGAAGGGTTATATACATGTTTAGGTCTCACGCACACGGGTTGTTGTCTTTATGCATGTAAGGTTTGCACTCAGGGCCAACAGGTAACTATCCACCATGTGTAGCCAGTGGTGTTGCCTTAAACACCATTGATGTTTATATCTCCTCCTGAATAATTGACTGAATGATTTGTTCATGTGGCACATGCCCTAGATGAGTCCATCTGAATTTTAATGACTGAAGGTTGAGGTCATCCTATGCATGCACTTTCACCACATGATTGACTCATTCAGGGGGAGATGTAGACGTCTAGTTTTCGATTATGCAGCAAAACCCTGTGGACCTATGTACATGGGCCCCATAGCATACAATAGTGATGTGTATTCCTCCATCCACAGATCTGTATGTAGCAAATTGTATGCTTGTGTGTATGAGCCCTTCAAACAAGTTGTGGGTGGATGTGAATAATTTAGTCATTACTCAGAAATGTGAAAATATACAAATAATATATACACTCGCGCCAATAAATAAAATTTCAATCTAAAGTGCTAAAGTGACAGCTACTGTGGCATACAAACAAGTAAGTAACGTGTTAAGTGATCCACTAGGATGATTCCAAATTTATAAGATAATCCTCAGAGCTAGCTACTTTGATAAAACACAAACAACGAATCCTAAAGTGCAGTGTGCATATGGATAAATTTAAATATAATATAATAAATATAATAGCACTATAGCCACTACCGTTCATCATTACTAGAACGTCTTTACACCTGAGTGGACTTATTTCTAGTGGATTTCACTATTTTTGTTTGCAAAGAAATTTCAATTTTTTTGGACTGTTTTTTTTTTACATGAATTGTATTATAAGTGCACTTTAGGATTCATTTTTTGTGTTTTATCAAAGTAGCTAGCACTGTTTTTTCACATGGAGTCACTCCGGTGCATTATCTTATAAAATTGTAATCCCCCTAGTGGATTAATCAGAAATGTTTGAAGTATCGTAAAGAATTGGTGTAAAAATAAAATTTTAATTTATGTTTTTTGTTTTTTATGTTTTTGTAAAACATTTTGCAGGATCACCAGTTTATGCTGCCCCAGAAATAATCAAAGGAGCAGATTTCTCAATTTCTAGTGATCTTTGGTCATTGGGATGTGTGTTATATGAAATGTTTACTGGTAAGCGCTAATTAACTTTTCAGCATTTTATTCTGAGTAATAAACCCTCATTTTTTGAGTTCATTGCAGAAATTGGAATTATTGTATGCGAAGAATTACCAGTCCGTAAAGTCTAAACTGATAACAATAGCACTACAGTTAAATAAAAGGTGAGCTAGAAAGCAGTCAGACTTCAATTGACATGTCCACGTTTGTTTCTATTTTGACAGGGCAACCCCCATTTTTCTCTGAAAGTTTCTCAGAATTGACAGAGATGATTGTGAATAAAGACTTTCCTCCACCTCAGGGTAAAGTACTACTGATAACATTACTATATTTGTTATGTGAATATTCTGTTACTGTGAAGACATCTACTGTTGATCGTAATGGGGCTTGCTCCTTATAAGCATACCTGTCAGCCATTGTACAAAGTCCTGCTTAAAAACAGGTACCTCCAAGGTGCCTGCTTTATTAAGCAGAAAAATCTGATCCTTGGACTTCTCCGATTTAGTCTCACTTTTTTTGGTATCTAGGATTTTGGTTTCCTTTTCTTCATAAAGCATGGACTTCCCTAACTTTTGAGCTTGGTGCCATGCAGTTACAGGAGTCCACCTAAGTGGTATTGGAGCTTAGCAGAGGGTATGACATCACTGCCCCCACAGAGTTTGGGCCTGGTGATTGACCAGCACAGCACCAGAAAACCCTGTTCATTAGAACAACAGAGCTGGGGGTGGGGAATGTGGGGAGGCATTGTCATCTTACACCAAATAATAACATGACAGTGTTTGTTTAAAAGCACACCTAATTGGTAAGGATGCAGGCCATGAAGCAGGGCCTAGCCAAGAAGTCAAGGAAATCATGCCACCAGTTTCTAATTAAACCAGTGGTTCTCAACCTCTCTAGTGCCGTGACCCATTGATAAAATTTCCCAAGTTGTGGGGACCCCTATCAGTAAAATTATTTTCCTAGCGTGGGTTGTCAGCACCCAAGGCAAGACAAATAATTTGTGCCCCTAACCCACAGACATTTAGCGCTCCCTGAGTCCCTTCCACTCGTACAATATTAAAACCCCTTATGATACATTTTAGGATGCACCACTCCTTCTCTTTGTTCTCCTTTCTTTCCCTTTTATCTCTCTCTATCCTAATTTCTTGTTTTTTTTTTCCCCCATCCCTCTCTTTAGCCGTTTTTCTTGTTCTTTCTCTTATGCTTTCTCTCCCTATTTCTTTGTCCCCCCCCCCTCTTTTCCTCTCCCTTCTATGTATTCTCTATTTTTTTTTTCTTCTCTTACTCCTTGGTGGGGGAATGGGATGAGTGGCACTGCTGGCAGGGAGTTGGCATGAGTGGCAGTGCTGGGGGGAGTTCTGATCAGCCAACTTAGGTGCTCTTGGTCAAGGTCATCTGCTGATCTGAGAACTGTAGTGGGGACTTTTAATGGCAACTATAATCACAGATAGTGTTACTCACTGTGTCTCCGACTTTGTAATGTCTCGTAGCAGTGACACCTATGCCGAAATCAGGAGATAGGGTCTCCTCCAGCCCCTCCCACTTCACATTCCTCACCAGTCAGCTGACCTCTAGTCTCTGCCCCCCCCAGCCATGCTGTGAACTGACTGGGCAGCTGTGAAGAGGATGAGTGGGCGACCGCAGGCTCTAGGAACAGCCCAGCTGGGCGACTGCAAAAAGACTGGGAGAGTGGTGCAGGCTTCAGTAACAGCCCAGGATTCAGTGACCCCTGGCAAATCATCATTTGACCCCCGAGGGGGTCCCGACCCCCAGGTTGAGAACCACTGAATTAAACCAACCAGTGACACCTACAGAAAAGAGCTTTCTAGCCAAGAAAGGCTGGACAAACCTGGGTTTCTGAAGGTTAGAAAATGATATATATTTTCCTAACCTAAGCTTGACAGCTTTCCTAGGTCTTACTTGGATTTACCTCAGATCAGGGGGTGATGCTGGAGCTGTGGCCTGTGCAGTTTCTGTGCCTGCATTATAACAACCAATAATACAGTGCAATCCAACTGATTGCATCCTGGCAATCAAGGACACTAGACTGAAGGGTCTACCTGCATTCTATTCTAACGGCTAAGGACACTAACCGGCAGGGGCTACCTGCATCCTAGTAACCAAAGATTCTAGGCATCAAGGGCCACTTGCATCCTAGCAGCAAATAAAAAAGATGGAGGAAGTGGAGCCGGGAAACTGGGTGGGAGCCCTTTAACCAATATTCCCTCTCCCCCTGGAGAGGTCACTAAACAGGGTGCAGTGGCATATGATCTCTGCCTGAGCTTAAAGTTGGTAAAGCCTTCTCTGCTCCTCCTTCTGTCAGAGGAGGAGCAGAGAAGCTGTAAATGAAGGAATAAAGACGGTATTTTTTTACATTTATTTGGAGAAGCAAGTGCAGGTATTTAAATGTAACTCTATGGGCCTGTATTTAAATTAAATTTGTCTGATTTTCTCTATATACTAATACATTTGAATGTGCCACGTAATACAGTAGATGATCATAGCTGTAAATTATGTTAACAGTGCAATTGATGTCTTTAAACACCTTTTTATGATGAGGCTTTTGAAGCATCTAGTATATTAAAATGGTCAAATTGTGCTGCTTGTCTTGTCTGTCTACAGTTGGCTATGAAGTCTTTGCAAAGGCTTGCTGCTTTCAAACAATTTGAGCTTTCCATAAGCTTGTTTCAACAAATAAGAATACAATGTCTTAGAGAGCATCATAAAAACAGCCTGTACTTTGATGTTGCTAAAAAAATGCATTTAGCTTATTTAATTTTTTTTTAATGCTTATCAATGGATCTCAAAATGAACCAGCTACTTTACATTAGGGTAAATAATTTTGTTGATTCACAATTGTTAACTGTAGAAAGCATTTAAATGTGAGAAATCATGCAGAGAAGTGCCTTAAGGAAGTGCATACTTGTTACCTGTAGCAGCTAATCAGATACTCCATGTTTCTGTTTCATTGAGTGTTTATTGAGGTCTTTGAAACAGTTACAGGTTAGATAAGGCAAACTATAATATACTAGCAACCAGGAGATTGCATATATGGAACAGAAATCTTCAGTGTTCCAGTAAGCTGAAATACAAACATAGTCTTAAGAGCTGCTTCAGTATTAAAACAAAATTGGTAAGACAGGCCAGTTCATAAATAGTTGCTGATATCCTGCTTTCCAAGCCACTGAGCCCAAAAATCATATAAAGAGCATTAAAGTGGAAGTAAACTCCCATGTATGATGTTTACCTATAGGTAAGCCTATAATAAGGCTTGCCTATAAGTACATTAAATATCTCCTAAACATGCACAGTTTAGGAGATATTTACTTTAGATGCGGCCAGTGACGTCATTGGCACATGCGCTCTGAAGGAACATCATACCCGTGCCGTTCCTTCAGAGCCATGCCGTAAACAGCGACTCCCATCGCTGCCTCGGGCCATTCATATCGCCGAAGCCCACAAACCCAGAAAGACGACCAGGTGACCAGGACCAGGTAAGTGTTGACAGCGCGCCACTGTAGGGCTTCGTTTTTAGGTAAGTCTGTCTTAATGTGCTAATTTGCAATACATATGATCACATTATGACTTAAACTGCCTGGTGCCTATTATTATTTCTTTTTATTTTTTTAATGCGGTTTACTACCGATTTAATTACTGACTCGTGCTGTATTCAAAATGCTGTATTAGCATTGTTAAAATATTTTTCTTACTTTAAAATGTGTACATTTGCTCAATCCACACCTGTAGCTTCAGCTGCTGTTTTTTTTTGGTATTTCTAGTTCTTCATAAGAGCTAGCGGGGGGTCATACTGTAGATCAGTTTCCTGGTGATTGCAAAGGTGAAAAAACATTTCCAGACAGACCTAGACATGTTAGATGTTCCAGGGAGGGAGCTGGCCCCTGGATGGTTTGGACTTTAGCTATGCAGTCTGTCCATCAGTTTCTTGATTACTGTACATTCTCAGACCTGCTTCTGGAACAATAATCAAGCAACTGATCAGCACAGCCAAAGTCTGCTCCATCCAGTGGTCAGCGGGGAGGAACATGCTCATCTAAAGGGATGCCAGGAATGTGTTTTTTCGCATCACTCCCCATCACTTGTACTCTTTGCTGTCCGTATTGGGAGATATCGAGAGAGCAGAATGAATTGTATACACAGGCATAAAGGAAATGAATGAAGATGAGGATTCAAAACACACAGAATTTTAAAGAAATTAAAAGATTAAACAATTGAGAGTTGAAGCAGTTATGTCTCATGTTTGCAAGTTAAATTTCTGTCCCTGAGGGTCCCCTGCTTTAGCTGGGCAGCAAAAGACCTTCAATCCTGGCCACTCCGGTGGTCTCTGAGGCTCCGATTTTCATGTCCTAGACCTATACACTGGATACTTCAGAAGCCTGGTCAAAAAAAGTTTTTTAAAAAAACATAAATTTCTATGTTAACATAATTTACAGTTATGATTTTCTTCCGTAGGGGGTCCATACTTTTAGTATGAGGGTCACATCCTTTATTTTACAAATGGTGAAAAAATTATTTTTTTATAAATGAGCGAATAATATTTAAATGAATGAATGCCTGTCTGTTTTTTGTGTAATCAGCATTTGATTTGGAGCTGGGGTGGAGGCAGACAAGCGGAGCTTCCCCTTTTGGGTGGAACTCCACTTTAAGCTCCCATCCACACCATTGTAGTGCGACGTCAAGCATCATGCCTATGCATGTTTTTAGCATGTTGGGCATCTAATTTATTTATTTTACGACAAAAAAGCTCCCGTACCTTTTTGCCTTTTGCATGTTTTTTTTAACCACATTTTTTCACGTTTGCTGTGCATTCTCATGTGCGCAAAAGCACACTTCTTGCTTAGCGTGTTTTGGGTACCATTAACAATGTAGGTAAAGTTATTCCTGCCCTACCATGTGTGAGGGAGGGAGAGCGATAATCACAAGACAATCTATATATATATAGACTGGGATAGCTGCCTGCACCGGATAGGGTACACCCTGTCCCTATTAATAAATACAACACAAAAGAGAGATGTGGTGCTGCGCTAATCCAATCTAAAAACTGATATTAAAATATAAAATATCAAAAAACCAAGTGACAGTGCTATATTACTCAAAATCACAATATCAGCAAATACTATACAGTGACTGTGCTAATAGAAACATAAACAATATATAGCATAAAGACGTGTAAAGTCACATGTGACAACCAACATGTGCAAAATAACAAAGGTGAATCTGATAAACAGACATGACCATAATATTTGAAAAAACCTTATAAGTAATGTGCAGACCAAGTGCACAGCACACAGACTGAAAGTGACTAGTGCAAATAAACAAAAATAAGTGACAAATGACTGCAATGTCCCAAGATAAAAGTGCATATATAGTGGTCCTCTAAGGAGGGGTGGGGTGACTGAAGCAACTGTAACACAGTGATGTTAATCTTCTTCGTGCAACACAACACACTTTTGTAAATAGTGGCCCCTTACCTGCAGGTAATGGGGTAACAGCATGGACCAATTTTGGGCATGGCAGCCTTTTCGCAAGGTGCAGGGGTTAAATCCTTCTAGATGACGGGGTACCAACGAAAGACCAGTAATGGGGGTGATAACCTTTAATCCTTACACGCTAACCTCATTCGGGAACTCCGTCCCTCCACAATAATGAAGGGGGTCACCAATGAGAAAGAACAAAGGAAAGTCCCACCATAGTGTAGTAAAGTTAAAGGCAATAAGCTGGTTTATTGAAAACAACAGGTACTCACATTAAAAACACATAAGCAGTTCCTAACTCTGACGAGCAGCAAGCTCGTATTCCAAATCAACAGAGAGTGCCTATCTTGTCCCTACGCGTGACGTCACGGGTCACGTGACTTCTTCAGGGGATGTACTTCTTTTGTACCATTAACAATGATTGGCACCGCAAATGAGACGTGTGTATTTCATGATCGCATGCAAAATCGTGTGATTTTGCACATATTCACACATCACACTAGTGTGAATGTGGGCTTAAAGTGCATGTAAACCCTAAATCTATTTTTCAGCATGTTTGGTATCACTGTATACAGTTTTTGCCAGCTATCAGCTTACAAGGCACAGCTGCTCCAGGCTCTAGAACGATCCCGACAATATTGTCGGGATCTACTAAGTTACCTGATTGACAGCGTGCTACACCTCTCAGCATACAGCTGAGAGCTGGAGGCAGCTGCACTCAGCCCAACACTCTGCCCTGAGCAGCCCGAGAGCTGAGGGTTCAGTGGTCATGTGATTGTTTAGTTATCGGTTTTACAGCCGATGTGGAGAAGCTGCAGCATCACACCGATGCTGCAGCATAGAGGCAAATATGTATGTTTGTTTTTTCATTACTCCATACATCTCCTTTAACCGCTTCCCATGTGCCCACAGCCTGTAGAGGGCGGCATGGGAGCAGAACCAATGCAGGTTAACATTCCTATACATCAGTTGGCATAGGCAGCTCCTGCACTGCTTAAGAGCGCAAACCTGGGAGGCCGGTGATCACAGGGGATCACATTACTGTTGTGTCCAGGTGATCACATGGTCTTGTACCATGTGATTTACTTTTACAGGCAGCGAAAGCCCCCCCCTTCCGCTGCCGCCTTTACTGGGTTCTCCTGAGCGACCGGGGAGCCCTGTAAGGAATTGACCAGCAGCATCTGTCTCCAGGCACACAGTGAGAGGAACTGATGGCATTCCTTCTATTGTGTGATGTCAGAAACCAGAAGTGATGAGGATTTAGTCACTTCCGTTGTCACTTCTTTGTTTATCTGGCCGCACCAGCCAGCGAAGCAGCCAATCAGACCAATCTGTGTCTGATTGGCTGCATTGAAGGCCAGATGAGAGGTCTGAGGTCTAATAGACCCCATATCTCTCCATAAAGAGGACCTGTCACAACCAATGCTGTTGTTCATCCCTTGTGATAGCAATAAAGCAATAAAATGTTTTTTGGAAATAAAATAAAAACAAAAAGTTTAAAGCACCCCCGTCTGCCCGTGCTCGTGCACAAATGCGAACGTGCACGCCTGTCTCGTGTGTATATGTAAACATCGATCGCACCACATTTGTGAGGTATTGCCGCAAATGTCAGAGTGAGAGCAATAATTCTAGCTCCAGACCTCCTGTGTAACCTGTAAAGGCTTTTAAAGTGTTGCCTATGGTGATTTTTAGGTACTATACGTTGTGCCATTACACGGGTCCACACCATTTTATGGATCTATTAGGTTTTTATTAATTTTAGACACGTTTATAACAAAGAAAAAAATAACAACAAAACAAGAGACCTGACATCAAGTCGCTTGGTTTACCCCGATATAAAAATATATAAAATTCAAACTAGTGCAATCAATTGACCAAACATTGATCCTTTACTTTGTTTCATTGTCTGTGGGTAATATGTATGAGATATTAGACTGTAAGGCGTTGAGTACCCTGGTCTAGGAAGCCCCAATGGGGATCTTCTGCTTCCTTGGACTCAAAGGTACTGGGAAGGCTAACTAAGGAGAAAATGTGCAAACATAACATCTGCAATAAAGTGCACAAACTTATAAAGTGTAAGGAGTGAAAGGCATAAATAATCCTCCACTGAGGGAGGGACAGTTGTTGGGATAGATTGCATTTGTACAGGTCTCAAAAGATCTGGAAAAAGAGATTAGAAATAAGAAAAGAGATGAGAAAGGGGAAAGAACAGGTATGTTCAATAGGAGAGCAAGGGGGGGGGGGGGGGGGGGGGGAGACAGCGAACCTCGATCTGTAAAACCAACCATGGGGTATAACCCATGTTTTACTAGTAAACCGTGTGTGACCGTTAGGGGGAATTTGTATTCTTCAAACACTCCAGACATATGAAAATTTAGCTTGTTTATCCAGGACATTGGCCTGCATTTCTTCCATTAACATTATATTGTTTACCTCATTGACCCATTCCAATATAGAGGGGGGAGTGGTAGTTTTCCAGTGTCTGGGAATGAGCTACCTGTACGTCCACACCATTTTAAAGCGTGACATGTTTGGTATCTATTTACTTGGCGTAACATCATCTTTTATATTTTACCAAAAATTTGGGGTATTTTATATTGTGTTTTTGTGCATTAAAATTCATTCAAGTCTATTTTTTTCAAAAAAATTTGCGTTTCAAAACCGCTGTGCAAATATTGTCTAACAAACATTTGCAACACCCGCCATTTTATTCTCTTGGGCCTCTGCTTAATAATATTTCATGTTTGGGATTTATAAGTAGTTTTCTAGCAAAAAAATTATGTTTTGTACATGTAGGAGATAAATGTCAGAATTGGTGCAAACTGGAAGTGGTTAAGGTGCGTCTTGGATGTCGAGCCCCTTTGTGTGGCTAGGTTGTGAAAAAGTCTCACACATGTGGTATTCCCTTACTCTGGAGAAGTAGCAGAATGTGTTTTGGGGTGTATTTCTAAGTATGCCCGTGCTATGTGTGAGAATTATCTTATTAAATTGACAACTGTGTATATAAAAAAAAAAAAAATTTTTCATCCTGCGTTTTCCAAAATATTGAGGCAAAAAAATTAAGTCTTCAAAAGTCTCTCCGTGCCTCTTAAAAATACCTTGGGGCATTTACTCTCCAAGATGGGGGCATTTTGTGAGTTCTTCTGCTGTCCTGGTGCTCCAGGACCTCCACAAATGTGAAGGGTAGTCAGGTAATTAGATGCGTAATTTATGCTCCTAGAAAGCCTGAAGGTGCTCTTTGCATTTTGGGCTCCTCCGTGTGCCTAAACTGTGAAAAAGTCTCACAGATGTGCTATCGCAACACTCGGGAGAGGTAGCAGAATGTGTTTTGGGGTGTATTTCCAAGTATATCCATGCTGCTTGTTAGACATAACTTTGTTTAAAAAACAATAGATTTTCATCTTCCTTCCTACATTTTCCAAATAATTGTGGCAAACGATTACATTTTCAAAAGACTCACTATAGGCTTGATTTACTAAAGGCAAATCCACTTTGCACTAACAGTGCACTCCCTTTAGATCTGAGGGGAAGATCGGAAATTAGGGGAAGCTCCGCTGATTTTATCATCCAATCATGTACAAGCAAAAATGCTGTTTTTTGATTTTCCTTTCATGTCCCCCTTGGATCTACCGCAACTGCACTTCCAAGTGCACTTGCAGTACAAAAGTAGATTTGCCTTTAGTAAATAAACCCCTATGTCTTTCAGAAAATACCTTGCAGTGTTTGCTTTCCAAAATGGGTTAATTTTATGGGTGTTTCCACTGTTCTGGTGTTTCAGGACCTCCAAAAATGTGATAGGTAGTAAGGAATTTTATTAAATTTAATTTATGCCCCTGGAGCGCCTGAAGGCGCTGCTTGAATTTCGGACCCTTCTATGCATCTAGGCTGTGAAAAAGTCTCACATGTGGTATCCCCATACTGAAGAGGCATAGCAGAATGTGTTTTGGTGTGTAATTGCAATTATGCCTGTGCTGTGTGTGAAAGCTTGTAAAAATGACAACTTTGTGGGGGGAAAAAAACAATTTTATTTAATTTCCTCATTTTCCAAAAAACTGTGACTAAAAATTACAACTTACCATGCCTCTTACTAAATACCTTGGACTGTCTACTTTTCAAAAAGGGATCATTTGTGGGGTATTTGTACTGTCCCGTCTTTTTATGGTCTCAAGAAATTTGATAGGCAGTTAGTACATCAGGACTGATCAATTTTCAAATATAAATATATGTGTGTATGTGTGTGTGTATGTATGTATGTATGTGTGTATGTATATATATACATTTTGCCTTAATTTTATAAAAGATTCTTTACTTTACTAACATTTTAAAACAAAGCTAAGAATAGGTGTTTTTTTTTTTTAATCAAACTTTTCAGTATTTTTTCATTTATTTAGCAAAAAATAAAAAACCCAGTGGTGATTAAATACCACCAAAATAAAGCTCTATTGGTCTTAAAAAAAAAAAAAAGATAAACATTGTTTGGGGTAAAGTGTTTTTTTTTTTTTGGGCAAATTCGTATTTGAGTAATTGTCACTCAAAGTGTGATAGCGTTGAAATCAGAAAATTGGCCTGGATTAGAAGGGGGTGAAGGTGTATGGTCTTGAAGTGGTTAAGAAAACTGCAGCTACAGCGAGACATGATGCCAAACGCACTAAAGATAAAGTAGATTTGGGGTTTACATATACTTTAAACAGATCTTCCATTTTTAAATGATTCAAGCATAATTTAAACTCCAATGTAATAGCAAGTAAAATGGCATTCTAATGTTCTTGTTTTCTTAACAGACATGTCATCTACTAAGCCATCTTCTGAGTTTCTATCATTACTTAACGGTTTGCTACAGAAGGACCCATTAAAAAGGTAGGGAGACCTGAACAAAATAGCTGGATGAAAGACATGTACGGAGCTGTATTGTAAAGGAAGCAGAGTACAGACATGAAAGGGTGCAAGGAACTTAGGGAAGGAAGAAGTAGGATAAGGAGGGGTTTAAGGAAGTTAGGGATATGCTGGGATTGGTGGATCAGTGTAGAAGGGGAGGAGAGTTTTAATCAGTGCTTAAGCCAGGGGGAATTATACAGCAGTCATGAGTTGGAGAGTCAGGAAGAACGTTCCCTGAGGTAGCTGGGAGATAGCAGGTAGCATGAGTGGTTTAGAGCAGCTATGGGTACAGCTTAGGGAAGCAGCGGAGACCCATGGAGCAGAATGGCTGCAGAGCCAGTTTGCATCCACACTACAGGGGGTTGAGCAGGGCCCATCCACTGCGAGGCCTGCCTCATCACGGGCTAGGAGGTCTAGACCTCCGGAGCGCCTTAGTCCTGACATCGCTCCCAGGACTCAGAGGAGACTGGGGAGCCCGAGTCGGACCCCCTCGGGACCCCCGCCGGCAAAGCAGACACCTAAAAGAGCGGGCGGGGGGGCAGCAAGGAGAGACAGATTGCAGAAAAGTCACAGGGGGGGAGGCGTAATGCGGACACCCAGGCCAGCTCCCACTGGTGCATCTCCACGGGATAGACAGCAGGCTGCCACCACCGGCGATGCTCCGGTCGGGGTGGCAACCCGGCGAGAGAGAACGGGACGGTCGGGCGCCGGCATGGCCTGTGAAACGGCCGGCGGCTTGCCTCGTGGCGGCGCCATCTTACCTCAGGGAAGAGGTCCAGCCAGTCAGCACAGGGATCGTGATTTGGGAGGCTCCGCCTCCAGGTTCAGTGAAGGGCCTGGGAGGGTTGGCCAGCGCAATGCCTGCGTGAGAGACAGGTCGCCGAGTGATGACATCATTTCCCCATACGAGGGGAACGGAGGAAGGAACCCTCAGATGGATGTCGCCCCCCCCTCCGGTCGCTCAGGCTGCAGGACGGAAGTCGGCCAGAAGAACAGCAGTAGAAGAACAGCAACTGATACAGAGGGACAGCAGCAGCAGCGAGGAGGGCGAGCTGAGCGATGATCCACAGGAGGCAGCGGTGGAGTCGGGTCCGACGGCTGGTGGGTCCTGTCACCTAAGGCAGCCTGGTAAGCGAACGTCTGTTTCCGTTACTAATGCTTATGGGTTGACTGAAGCAGGGGGAGTCAGGGTGGGGGAAGATGAGCAAGGTGCCTTAAGGGGGGGAGAAGGGGATTTATTGGAGTCAGTGAAGGAGTTACTTCGCCGCCTGGAGAGCGGGGCCCCGCAACCCTCATCCCCCATCAGCCCCTGGGTACCACAGCCCCCAAGTGTTAGGGATCCCGTGGTTGTAGTGGACCCCCCGCAAAGGCCGACGACGTTGGTGGTGGCTGAGACACAGACGGGAGGTGACGGCGTGGGAGATTCTGCAAAAACCACAACGCAGGAAAAGGATGCGGAAAAGGTGAGACTGGCAGATGCGGCCAAGTGTGAGGTCTACGTTTGCTTCAAGGGACCTTTGGGGGCGCATTTGAAAAAAGAGGTAAGAGAAAAAATTTGGAAAAACGAGTTTGTGGAGATTTTCTCCTTGCTCCCATTAGAAAAGTTTAATTTAGACAGGGTAAAGCCAGATGAGAGTAAAAAAGAGGAGGAAGAGAAGAGAAGGTACAGATTAATTCCGCGCACGTTTGCTAACTGGTTGCAAGCTTTTGCTATTCTGGCTAGCGTGATTGGGGAAAAAGCCCCCGAGAATTGCTCGGCATTATTCTGTTATTTAGAAGCGATCAGCGAGGCACATCGAGTATATGGGGGTTTAGCATGGCTTCGTTATGACGAGCAGTTTCGTCAAAGGAAGGCTATTCGCCCATTGATTAGATGGGACCATAAAGATATAAGTCTCTGGATGAAGTTGATGAAGTCATCCAGGGCTGCGAGCCCGTTTTTTCAAGGGGGGGTCGGCGGCACCTCCTCCGCTGGATCGCCGGCCCCAAAAAAGAAAGGGGTGTGCTGGCAGTTCAATGAAGGCAACTGTCGGTTCGGGACTTCATGTCGCTACAAACATGAATGCTCCGGATGTAGTGGGGGGCACCCTTTTGCGCGCTGCTTCAAGCAAGGACAAGGTCGCACAGGAGACATCGTTGGAAAAAGGGATGACGCCGGTGAGACTAGAAAGGATGCTACCTTTCCTAAATAGGTACCCGGATAGGGCGGCGGCCATGTTATTAGAAACAGGGTTTAGGGAGGGTTTTCGAATTCCGAGTTCATTGCGGGAGGTTCCGCCAGTTGCAGACAATTTGAAGTCGGCACGCCTCCACCCGGAGGTGGTGTCGGCTAAGCTGTTTAAGGAAGTTGCATTGGGCCGGATGGCTGGGCCATTCGCTTCCCCGCCGTTACCAGGGTTAATAGTTTCCCCGTTGGGAGTTGTTCCGAAGAAGGAGTTAGGGCAATATAGGATGATACATCATCTGTCCTACCCAAGAGGTGGCTCTGTGAACGATGGTATTGACCCGCAGGATTGTGCGGTTACCTATACATCGTTCGACGCAGCTGTCTCGTGGGTTAGAAAATATGGTAAGGGCGCCCTCATGGCAAAAGCTGATGTGGAATCGGCATTTTGATTATTGCCGGTACACCCGCACAGTGTGCATTTGTTGGGATGCTGTTGGCAAGGGTCGTACTTTGTGGACCGTTGCTTGCCAATGGGTTGTTCCATTTCATGCGCACTGTTTGAGGCCTTCAGCTCATTCTTTGAATGGGTGGTTAGGGAAGCGGCAGGGATGAATTCAATTATCCATTATTTGGATGATTTCTTGTGCATAGGTCCCCCAGACTCCAGATGTTGTGCAGTGTTATTGGGAACGTTACAACACCTGGCTGACAGATTCGGGATTCCGCTGGCAGCTGACAAGACGGAGGGCCCAACATCGGAATTAGTTTTTTTGGGCATCACTATTGATTCCATGGCGATGGAATGTAGATTGCCTGAGGACAAATTGGTGGCGTTACGGAAGGAGGTAAGTATGGCGGGTAAGAAGCGGAAGCTGCGGCTGAAGGAATTGCAATCCTTATTGGGAAAATTGAATTTTGCATGCAGAATCATTCCCATGGGTCGTAAATTCTGTAGGAGGTTGGCAGCGGCCACGGCTGGGGTGAGAGTTCCCAATCACTTTGTCAGATTGACCAGAGAATTGCAGGCTGATTTAAAGGTGTGGGATGCGTTTTTGGAATGTTTTAATGGGAGGTCTGTGTGGCAAGTGGGACCGGTCAGCAATGCTGACTTGGTCCTGTTCACAGATGCGGCAGGATCGGCAGGATACGGGGCGTATTACCAGGGTAGATGGAGTGCAGGACCATGGCCGGAGATTTGGAGAGAGGCAGGTTTCCTGCGAAACCTGGTCCTCCTAGAACTGTTTCCCATTGTTCTGGCAGTAGAACTGTGGGGGGAAGAATTGCGGAACAAAAAAGTTAGGTTCAATTGCGACAATTTGGGGGTAGTTTGGGCAATTAATAATATCACTGCCTCATCCCCACCTGTGATTAGATTGTTAAGACACTTGGTGCTCAGTTGTTTGCGCATAAATGCATTTATTTATGCTGTACATATCCCTGGAGTGGACAATAAGTTAGCGGATGCTTTGTCTCGTTTCCAGTGGGAAGAATTTCGCAAGCTGGCACCGGAGGCAAACCGGGTAGGGGAGCCATGCTCGTCGGAACTGTGGAGAGTTGCGTTGGAATCACCGCAGGATTGATCCGGCAGTCTCTCAGCGCAGGAACATGGAGGGCTTATGAAAAAGTGTGGCAAGAATGGTTTGCCTTTATGGAGGAGGTAGGAGGGTCAGAGGACTCTACTGACGTACAAACTTGGGTGTTGTGTTTCATTTGTAGGAATTATGAAAAAGGGGTCTCTGGGTCGGGAATAGGAAAGAAGATGGCGGCTTCAGCCTTTTTATTCCAATTAAAAGGATGCAGGGATGTCACAAAATCATTTATGGTTTGCAGGGCTTTGCGGGGTTATAGAAAAGGTTCTCACAAGAAGGACTCCAGACGCCGAGTGTCATTTGAGGTGCTGGGGACGATTCTGACAAGCCTCCACAAGGTGTGTTCAGAGTATTTTGAACAAGTACTCTTTCGAGCAGCCTTTGTGGTGGCATTTTTTGGAGCATTTAGAATCAGGGAATTGGTCTCGCCATTAAAAAGGGTGGTGGGAGGTCTGAGGTTGGGTGATGTGCAGTTTTCAGATCAGTCAGTTCTGATCTGGATACGGCGATCGAAAACGGACCAGGAAGGAAAAGGGGTCAGAGTGGAGTTGTTCAAGGGTTTAGAACCCCCGTTTTGTCCGGTAACGACCCTGAGGCAGTTCTTGGATGTGCGCCCGACAGGGGAGGGAGCATTTTTTATACATAAGGATGGTTTGTGTTTATCCAGGTTTCAGTTCACAGCAGTGCTGAGGAAGTGTTTAAAAGAAGGAGGGCTTTCCCCGGGAGAATATGCAGGGCATTCTTTCCGTATAGGGGCAGCCACGGAAGCAGCTCGCTGGGGACTTCCAGAAAATGTAATAAAGAAGATAGGCAGATGGGAATCAAACAGATTTCAGATATATGTTCGTCCACAGTTATTGTGAAGTATAGTTGGTTACATAGGTTAAGATTAGTAGACGGTAAAAAATGTTGGCATGTCATTGGTATGTTTCTTTGTTATTTCTTTTCAGATCCCCCCAGATGTCTCATTTGGGTTTTGGGACACTCATACGTTTTCTGGGGGGCAAAACGGGCGGAAATCAGACCTGAAGGTAGACAGCTACGGCTTAAGAGAGAGGAGGGCACGGTCAGGTGGTTGGGTATACCAGGCATGAGATGGCAGCAAGTGGTTCCCGAGGTACATAGATTCTCCAGGTTGGAGAGGGTCCCTGACATATTGGTTCTTCATGTGGGAGGAAATGACTTGGGTATTAGACAAATGAGGCAGGTCATAAAAGATATCGAATGGGACTTTCTCAGGCTCCGGGCATCCTTTCCAGACATGCTGTTCGTATGGTCCGATATAGTTGCCCGTATGTCTTGGAGGGGGGCACGATCGTGGGAAAAACTCAATAAGACCCGTATAAAAGTCAACAAGGAGGTGGGCAGGTTTGTTGCCAGTAATGGGGGTATTGTGATACGACATTGGGAATTAGAAACCGACACTTGGATGTACCTGAGAGGGGATGGTGTTCACCTTAACCCGGTGGGGATTGATCTTTGGTCCCTGGGGCTGGAGGATGGCATTAGAAGAGCATTTTTAGTGTGGCTGCGGGCACAAGTGTAAGGTGTCACACTTGTGGCGCTTGGTCCTTGGCGACAATAGTTAATATATATATGGATATATATATATATATATATATATATATATATATATATATATATATATATATATATATATATATATATATATATATATATACATTGTTTACAATGAGGATTGAAAACGTTGGGACACATCCCAGGATGGAGTTTTCCGGTTGGTCCAGTCAGTTTTTGGACCAACTGGTAATAAATGGGGGTCTGGGTCAGTTAGTGGGTCCTCGCGGCGAGTTAGCGGCTGGGGACAGATCTAACAAATGGGGCTCAGGCTCAAAAAGTGATTGGGGT
Organism: Lithobates clamitans; assembly: GCA_037952925.1. Classification (NCBI taxonomy): domain Eukaryota; kingdom Metazoa; phylum Chordata; class Amphibia; order Anura; family Ranidae; genus Lithobates; species Lithobates clamitans. The sequence continues at coordinate 276,763 of JBBGZY010002237.1, forward strand.
CGTCAGGGACCAGCAACAATAAGGTTACTGAGAGTCAGAGTTAAATATTTTAAATATTTTGAATATTTAAATGTTATAAATATTGAAAATAAAAGTTACAGTTTTTTATTGGTTTTTGTTAAATAAAGGCCGATAAGGCCATTTACATCCAATCCAGGTGTCGGTGTCATTACTTAATAATAAAAGTGTATGCATGTATTGGTAGGGAAGTAAGGTATCTGGCTACCCTATTCATGATGTCTGCTAGTTGTTTCCCAAGGCCTATGGTGTTCATATGACATAAATACATGTAAAATGAAAACAATCCAAACAAGTTTGAAAACACATCTAGAACAAGATCCAAACAAAAAGTAAAAACTTAGTTCAGTTTGCAAATGGCAGCAGGTGAGCACATGCCGCAGTCATGATGCTTGGCATTGCAGCTCAGCAAAAGTAGAGTCCCCCATTGTGTCTAGCGGGCAGCATCTTACCTGCATCTTCTACCCAGCTTCTTCTGGGTGCCGTCTTCATTGGTGATACAGGATCTGTGTTGAAATGTAAACTGAGCAGTGCATGCGCAGCTGAGTACAGAAGACTGCAAGAAGGAGGGTAGTGAAAAAAAGATTTCCCCTAACTGGACTTTTAAAGGCACAGAAATTGCATGGTGGGTAAAAAAGTATAAATTTTATTAATAGTGTAATTGCTACAAAGGATACAGAATAAAAAAAGGGATGGGAAAGATAAGCGGAATGTTATCAAAAATACACATAATTAATGACAGTCACCACAACGATTGACAGTATGGTCTATGGTTCACCCAACGCGTTTCAAAGTTTTTAAAAATCTCCTTTGGGGGTATGTGAAGGGGTCAATCATGTGTCTATATAACATATTAATAGACAGTTTAGACATATATATAAATTCAATAACAATATACAAATATAGTAAACTACATATATCCTGTCTACTTACATGTTTTGTAAAACCGTCATATGCATAACATTCCAATACAGTATTAAAAGCAACACAAAAGTTGAGCGGAGTTGTGTCTTGTGTTTACCCGTTTGTAATCTTCTTCTATCACATTCAAATTAAATATGCTTGCTGAATAGTAATCAAAGCAACCCCGGGGATCATCCAATGGTGCTAAAGTCAATGAGAGGCATAGCTGTAGATGAAAGCGTTTTAGGCTATATGTATATTTATTGTAGTTAAGTCAAAGGTCATATGTTAAGACTACACATAAGGTATTAGATTGAATGAAAAGATGTACCGTGTGATAGAAAAAATATATAAATACTGCTCATTCACAGGCCATTCGAATACGTTACCAGCCAGGTAGCAAGAAGGAGGGTAGGCTTTTTTTTCTCTTCTGTGATTAGGAGCCTGGCTGCTTGTGTTTTTTAAAAGTGGGACTTTAGTTCTGCTTTAATGTATTCTGATTCTAATGGGAACATCTAGAAGTTATAATTGTGCCTAAGGTGTACCCTGAATTTTTTTTTGTCTTGAATGACTTCTGAATAATAGCAGTGCACTTCCTGGTCTGTGAGTGTACCTAAACATCCTTTTGCTTGCAGCCTTAAAGCTCTATATCTGCAGTGATACCCAAGGCACTGCTGCCGCTGACTTCTAGTTTTTAAGGATACATTCATGTTTTGGAACATGTTACACCTGTATTTAGGGTGGAACATGTAACCTGTTCCAGCAGCTGCAGCCTCCCTCACCCCTACCACCATGTGACAGCGGGCGGGCATCTTCTCCAGGTGCCCACTGTCACAATTTGAGAAAGACATGGCTGTATGGGGCTCCGCCTGCACGGCCACGTCATTCATTCACAGTCCTCTGTGAATGGGAAACTACGAGTCGTGATAGCCTTTGTGGTTGTCGGCTTGTAGTATCAATTTACCACCACGGTGCTGTTGAACGCTCTGGTAGTTTGTTCATTCTTCCCCTCAGTATCTGTTTGCCCATATGAGGTACAAGCAGACAGATACACTGAGAAGTTTGCAGGAGTGTTGCATGGCACCCACCATCTTCAGAAATGGATGCAATGCTTTCCAGGCTCCAAATAAAAACATAAATAAATGCACATTTTATTTTTTACCTACAAAAAGATTTGCATTTATTTTATTTTTTTTAAAAAGGTGAACTTATCCTTTTAGAGATTTTGGTGTTGTCACTACTATAGTTGCTCATTGTTTTCCTTGTTGGAAGCTCTGATATAAGGAGGCAGTTCCTGCCTTTACCAAAATGACAGTTTTCACTCACAACCATAGCACAGAGCAAAGCATGGTAAGTCGGTAAGAGGGGAAAAAAATCACCTGCAGGAAGACCACAGGCAGGCCTTTGTCCTCTGCCTGCTTTTTTAGGGCACAGCTTCTACACTAACTTGTAGTTTTAGCTGAACACTGTGAGCAGGACGCACCGCACTAACTTCTAGGTTTAGCTGAACACTGTGAGGTGGACGCACCGCACTAACTTGTAGTTTTAGCTGAACACTGTGAGCAGGACGCACCGCACTAACTTGTAGGTTTAGCTGAACACTGTGAGGTGGACGCACCACACTAACTTGTAGGTTTAGCTGAACACTGTGAGCAGGACGCACCCCACTAACTTGTAGGTTTAGCTAAACACTGTGAGCAGGACGCACCCCACTAACTTGTAGATTTAGCTGAACACTGTGAGCAGGACGCACTGCACTAATTGTAAATAGTCTAGCTGCCTGACTGTGGTACTAATAGGATCAAAAGAACACCAGCAATTTTCTTCAGGTAGCTGTAAATACTGTAACAAGACAAGCCTGCCTGTCAGTAAGAAGATAACAGGAACGGATCTAGCTAATATATATGTGCAACACCTGGGATGCATATATATACACAATACACTGTAAGTGCAGCTAACTGACTGACTGTTCTGCCTAATCTATCTAACTCAAATCAAATGACACTGTCTGTCTCTCTCTCTCTCTCTATGAACGCCGGAACACACACTACACAGGGCCGCCGTGCAGGTGGCCTTATATAGTGTGCGGCGTGTACTAAATCCCCTGAGCCATAATTGTCCAAAGCCTCCTTGGCTTTGGTCAATTACGGTTCTCTGTTCAGACGGTGATTGGCCAACCATGCGGGTCATAGTGCATGCTTGGCCAATCATCAGCCAGCAATGCACTGCGATGCCGCAGTGAATTATGGGCCGTGACGCGCCACACGAATTTGGCGCGAACGGCCCATATCGTTCGCAATTCGGCGAACGGGCGAACAGACGATGTTCGAGTCGAACATGGGTTCGACTCGAACACGAAGCTCATCCCTAGTCCTGTGGTCTGATGATATCAAGATAAACTTATTTGGTTCAGATGGTGTCAAGCGTGTGTGGTGGCAACCAGGTGAGGAGTACAAAGACAAGTGTATCTTGCCTATAGTCAAAAATGGTGGTGGGAGTGTCATGGTCTGGGGCTGCATGAGCGCTGCCGACACTGGGGAGCTACAGTTCATTGAGGGAACCATGAATGCCAACATGTACTGTGACATAATGAAGCAGAGAATGATCCCCTCCCTTCGGAGACTGGTCCGCAGGGCAGTATTTAAACATAACAACCCCAAACACAGCTGCAAGATGACCACTGCCTTGCTAAAGAAGCTGAGGCTAAAGGGGATGGACTGGCCAAGCATGCCTCCAGACCTAAACCCTATTGAGTATCTGTAGGGCATCCTCAAATGGAAGGTGGAGGAGTGCAAGGTCTCTAACATCCACCAGCTCCGTAATGTCATCATGGAGGAGTGGAAGTGGAATCCAGTGGCAACCTGTGAAGCTCTGGTGAACTCCAGGCCCAAGAGGGTTAAGGCAGTGCTGTAAAATAATGGTGACCACACAAAATATTTGGGCCCAATTTGGACACTTTAGGCCCAATTTGGACATTTTACACAGGGGTGTACTCACTTTTGTTGCCAGCGGTTTAGACATTAATGGCTGTGTGTTGAGCTATTTTGAGGGGACAGCAAATTTACACTGTTATACAAGTTGTACACTCACTACTTTACATTGTAGCAAAGTGTCTTTTCTTCAGTGTTGTCACATGAAAAGATACAATAAAATATTTACAAAAATGTGAGGGGTGTACTCACTTTTGTGAGATACTGTATAGATACTATACTGACTGTATATATATCAAATACACTGCCTGAAGTAGAATGCACTGTAGAATGATTATTATTATTATACAGGATTTATATAGCGCCGACAGTTTACGCAGCGCTTTACAACATTAGGGCAGACAGTACAAGTACAATGCAATTCAATACAGGAGGAATCAGAGGGCCCTGCTCATTAGAGCTTACAATCTAGGAGGGAGGGTCAAGTTATACAAAAGGGTAATAGCTGTGGGGGATGAGCTAATGGAGAAAATAGTGCAGTTGTTAGATGGAGGCAGGATAGGCTTCTCTGAAGAGGAAAGGTTTCAGGGATCGTCTAAAAGTGGATAAATTTGGAGAGTCTGACAGATTGGGGTAGGGAATTCCAGAGGATGGGCGAGGCTTGGGAGAAGTCCTGGAGGCGGATATGGGAGGAGGTGATGAGGGAGCTAGAGAGCAGGAGGTCTTGGGAGGAACGGAGATGGCGATTAGGTTGGTATTTTGAGACTAGGTTAGTGAGGTAGCTGGGGGCAGAGTTGTGGATGGCTTTGTAGCCTATTGTTAGTATTTTGAATTTAATTCATTGGGCGAGAGGCAGCCAATGGAGGGATTGGCAGAGAGGGGTAGCAGACACTGAGCGGTTTGTAAGGTGGATGAGTCTGGCAGCCGCATTCATGATGGACTGAAGGGGGGATAGTCTATTTAAAGGTAAGCCAATGAGGAGTGAGTTGCAGTAGTCAAGGTGAGAGATAACCAGGGAGTGAATCAGGAGCTTTGTGGTTTCACTGGTTAGAAAGGGACATAGTTTAGAGATGTTGCGGTGGTTGAGGCGGCAAGCTTTGGAAAGTGATTGGATGTGGGGCTGAAAGGAGAGTTCAGAATCCAGGATAACACCTAGCACGCTGACATGTGGAGACGGGTGGATGGTTTTGCCATTGCTCTTGACAGAGAAGTCAGGGGAAGAGGCGCGTGGGGGAGAAATATTATAAGCTCGGTTTTGGGCAAGTTGAGTTTGAGGAAGTGGTGTGACATCCATACAGATATGTCGGTTAGTAAGTTAGTGATGCGTGAGGAGACTGATGGAGTGAGTTGAGGGGTGGAGAGATAGATTTGTGTGTCATCAGCATAGAAATGATATTGAAAGCCGTGAGAGGCTATCAGCTGACCAAGGGAAGAGGTGTAGATCGAAAATAATATAAATATACTCTGCATCCAGTCAGTGTAGCCTAGAGATCTACATTCTACAGTGCATTCCGTGGTATACTATTTCTAATCTACTTCAGGCGGTGTATTTGAAATATAAATATATACAGACAGTTTAGTATGTGTATATATATATACACTCTGCAGTATCCAGTGTAGCGTAAATCTACAGTGTATTCCGTGGTGTACACAGCACACCATACAGTGCAACAGTAGTGCAGTTGCTACTACTTTTCTGGTGGTATACACATTACTTAATACAGTGCAGCCGTAGTGCAGTTGCTGTTACTTTTCTGGTGGTGTACACTGCACACAATACAGTGCAACCGTAGTGGAGTTGCTACTACTTTTCTGGTGGTGTACACCAGGGCTCAAAATTTCAAGTCCTGAGCTACTAGCCAGGCCTCAAGGGTTATTCTCCACCAGTTGCCCCACCCAACCTCGCCCCACAACACGCCCTCATAAATTATTTCATTAAATAAAATGTTTTATGCAGAATTAAGTTATAAAAATAAATATTAACAACGACAACTTTATCCGTGCCCACTAATGCAAACTGCCTGTGCCCACCAATGCAGCCTGCCTGTGCCCACCAATGCAGCCTGTGCCCACCAATGCAGCCTGTGCCCACCATCCGGCCTGTGCCCACCATGCAGCCTGTGTCCACCATCCACCATACAGCCTGTGTCCACCATGCACCATGCAGCCTGCGTCCACCATGCACCATGCAGCCTGTGTCCACCATGCACCATGCAGCCTGTGTCCACCATGCAGCCTGTGTCCACCATGCAGCCTGTGTCCACCATGCATCATGCAGCCTGTGTCCACCATGCATCATGCAGCCTGTGTCCACCATGCACCATGCAGCCTGTGTCCACCATGCACCATGCAGCCTGTGTCCACCATGCAGCCTGTGTCCACCATGCAGCCTGTATCCACCATGCAGCCTGTGTCCACCTTCCACCATGCAGCCTGTGTCCACCATGCACCATGCAGCCTGCGTCCACCATGCACCATGCAGCCTGTGTCCACCATGCACCATGCAGCCTGTGTCCACCATGCAGCCTGTGTCCACCATGCAGCCTGTGTCCACCATGCACCATGCAGCCTGCGTCCACCATGCACCATGCAGCCTGTGTCCACCATGCACCATGCAGCCTGTGTCCACCATGCAGCCTGTGTCCACCATGCAGCCTGTGTCCACCATGCATCATGCAGCCTGTGTCCACCATGCATCATGCAGCCTGTGTCCACCATGCACCATGCAGCCTGTGTCCACCATGCACCATGCAGCCTGTGTCCACCATGCAGCCTGTGTCCACCATGCAGCCTGTATCCACCATGCAGCCTGTGTCCACCATGCAGCCTGTGTCCACCATGCACCATGAAGCCTGTGCCCACCATCCACCATGCAGCCTGTGCCCACCATCCACCATGCAGCCTGTGCCCACCATCCACCCTGTGCCCACCATGCAGCCTACCTGTGCAGGGGAGGAGAGGAACAGTAGAGCGGCCTGGATGTTCAGAGCGCAGGGAACACAGCGATAACAGCCTTCATTTAAATTTCTGTGTTCCCACCGCTCAATGTCATACACAGCCTCGTCCCCTGGCCGGGTAACTTTAATTGACAGATCAGCCGTCACTGGGATTGGACGTGTGATCTGTCTATCAAAGTCCCAGGGCCAGGAGGAGGGGCTGTATCTGACAGCGAGCGGCGGGGAACACGACAATGTGAAATGAAAGCTAATATCGCTGTGTTCCCCATGCTGCGCTCTGAACATCCGGACCACTCTCTCTCTCTCCCATCCGTGATCACTGCGAGAAGGATTCCCTTTCCACCCGGTGCTCGCCCTCCCCCGCTCCAGGCAGCCCTTCCTCACCAGCCCTCAAAATGCACTTGCAAAATACATTGCAGCCGTAGTGCAGTTGCTACTACTTTTCTGGTGGTGTACACAGCACACAATACAGTGCAACCATAGTGCAGTTGCTACTACTTTTCTGGTGGTGTACACAGCACACAATACAGTGCGACCATAGTGCAGTTGCTACTACTTTTCTGGTGGTGTACACAGCACACAATACAGTGCAACCATAGTGCAGTTGCTACTACTTTTCTGGTGGTGTACACATTACACAATACGGTGCAGCCATAGTGCAGTTGCTACTACTTTTCTGGTGGTCTACATATTACACAATACAGTGCAACCATAGTGCAGTTGCTACTACTTTTCTGGTGGTGTACACAGCACACAATACAGTGCAGTGTGGTGTTGCCAAACAAAATATATATTATGTCCGGAAGGCCACCAAGGAGAGGCAGATGCTCACAGGCCAGAACAGCAGCCGCTTGGGCACCACATGCTTGACCAGACATATGACGACCTTCCATGCAGTCCGTTGGCAACAGTACTTAAAAAACCCACAACAAAGAAAAAGGCGGACTTCTCCTTGCTCCTCATCTGAGATCTCCAACCCCACCATACCTCCAGTCCTCTCAAAAACCTACACTGAGAGGAATGAAGGTATAGCAATAGGTGTCCCAAGCACTTGCAGCCAATCTGCTATCAGTACACCTCCATCTGATTTTAGCAGGGAAATTTCCCTACCCCAGTTGCTAAACCATAAAAATAGGATTTTTTAAATACAGCTTACCTGTAAAATCCTTTTCTTGGGAATACATCACGGGACACAGAGACTTGATAATTACTTAGTGGGTTAGATAGTCACCATCAGGTGATTGAACACTGGCAAACCTAATTACAAGGCGAGTTCCTCCCCTATATAACCCCTCCCATATGGAGAGTACCTCAGTTTTGTAGCAAAGCAATAAGTGTCCCAATGTATAATCCCGAAGAGGGGCAGGAGCTCTGTGTCCCGTGATGTAAGAAAAGGATTTTACAGGTAAGCTGTATTTAAAAATTCCTATTTTCTTGTTCATACATCACGGGACACAGAGACTTGATAATTACTTAGTGGGATGTCCTATAGCAATGTCCAAACCACTTTAGGCAGAAAAGTCGGGTGAGGACGCAACACCACCCTGTCTTTGTGAATAATCAAATATGTGTCTTTACAAGAAAGAGCTGCTAATTCTGATACCCTTCTAGCTGAGGATATGGCTACCAGAAACACCAACTTCTTTTTAAAAGATTTAAAGAAGCTTGGTGCAATGGTTCAAAAGGTTGTTCCTGTAAAACAGACAAATTCAATTTCAGATCCCATGGGCACACAGGAGGCTTAACTGGCGGATTCAACCGTAGTGCTCCCTGAACAAAGGCCCGTACGAGGGAATGAGAGGTCTTTGAAAGAATGCTGACAAGGCCAAGATTTGGCCCTTGATAGTACTCAAGGCCAGCTTCATTTCTACGCCTAATTGGAGAAAGGCAAGAATTCTGCCAATGCCATACTTTCTAGGATGCCACCCTCTGGATTCACACCAGGAAACATATGCCTTCCAGATTCTGTAGTAGATGAGCCTTCCTAGCATTAACCAGGGTGGACAGGACTGGCCCCATGAGGCCACGAACCTTTAAAATTTCAGTCTCAACCACAAAACCATCAAATTTAGACTTTAAGGCAGGATAAAATATTGGACCCTGTGAGAGTAGATCTGAGCGGAGCGGAGAACCCAAGATCTTCCCTCTGCCATCTTTATGATCTCTGCATACCAAGGTCGCCTGGGCCAAGCCAGAGCCACCAGAATTACTGGCTTTCCTTCCCTTTTGACCCTCTGAAGAAATAGTGGGAGAAGCAAAACTGGAGGGAACGCATAGATCAGAGTATTGATCCCATGGAATTGTTAAGGCATCTGACCCTTTGCTAGTGAATCCTTTGTTCTTGACACAAAGTTGACCAGTTTCTTGTTGAACCTGGAGGCCCACAGGTCCACATCCAATGTTCCCCATTTTCGACATATGGCCTGAAATATGTTGGGGTGTAGAGACCATTCTCCTGGGCACAGCTGCTGGCGACTTAGGAAATCCGCCTGCCAATTTTCTATCCCTGGGATGAAGACCGCAGACAGGCAAGAAACATGTCTCTCTGCCCATGAAAAATGTGATTCACCTCTTTTTGGGCATCCAGACACTTGGTTCCCCCTTGGTGATTGACATAAGTCAGATCCATAAATATTGGGACATCGACACAATTCTAATCTTTTTGGCTCTATACACCACCACAAGAGATTTGAAAAGAAAAAAACAAGATGTCCTTTAACTGCAGACTTTCAGCTTTAATTTGAGGGTATTTACATCCAAATCAGGTGAACGGTGTAGGAATTACAACAGTTTGTATATGTGCCTCCCACTTTTTAAGGGACCAAAAGTAATGGGACAGATTAACAATCATCCATCAAACTTTCACTTTTTAATACTTGGTTGCAAATCCTTTGCAGTCAATTACAGCCTGAAGTCTGGAATGCATAGACATCACCAGACGCTAGGTTTAATCCCTGGTGATGCTCTGCCAGGCCTCTACTGCAACTGTCTTCAGTTCCTGCTTTTTCTTGAGGCATTTTCCCTTCAGTTTTGTCTTCAGCAAGTGAAATACATGATCAATCAGATTCAGGTCAGGTGATTGACTTGGCCATTGCATAACATTCCACTTCTTTCCCTTAAAAAGCTCTTTGGTTGCTTTCACAGTATGCTTCGGGACATTGTCCATGTGCACTGTGAAGCGCCGTCCAATGAGTTCTGAAGCCTTTTGCTGAATATGAGCAGATAATATTGCCCAAAACACTTCAGAATTCATCCTGCTGCTTTTGTCAGCAGTCACATCATCAATAAATACAAGAGAACCAGTTCCATTGGCAGCCATACATACCTACACCATGACACTACCACCACCATCCTTCACTGATGAGGTGGTATGCTTTGGATCATGCGCAGTTCCTTTCCTTCTCCATACTCTTCTCTTCCCATCACTCTGGTACAAGTTGATCTTGGTCTCATCTGTCCATAGGATGTTGTTCCACAACTGTGAAGGCTTTTTTAGATGTTGTTTGGCAAACTCTAATCTGGCCTTCCTGTTTTTGAGGCCCACCAATGGTTTACATCTTGTGTATTAACTTGATTGTTGACTTTTACACACATACACCTACCTCCTGGAGAGTGTTCTTGATCTGGCCCACTGTTGTGAAGGGTGTTTTCTTCACCAGGGAAAGAATTCTTTGGTCATCCACCACAGTTATTTTCCATGGTCTTCCGGCTCTTTTGGTGTTGCTGAGCTCACCGGTGCGTTCTTTCTTTTTAAGGATGTTCCAAACAGTTGATTTGGCCACACCTAATGTTTTTGCTATCTCTCTGATGGTTTTGTTTTTTCAGCCTAATGATGACTTGCTTCACTGATAGCGACAACTCTTTGGATCTCAAATTGAGAGTTAGGTGGCTCAGAGATAAGAACATAAAGTACAGCATGCTCTACCCTAGCCGTCTGCGGGTCCAGCATGACGGAACAATTCGGTTCTTCGACAACCCAGCGGATGCTGATGACTGGCTGATCAAATTGCATTGAAGCACTTTCCCTACAAAAGTTATCTGATGCACGGATTTCCCACATCCTTGCCAACTCTATCCTACCAGACTTCCTGTAAGCACCGGAGCCTCCCCAAGAATACATCGATAAGAGGTTCACACTTGATCCCCACGGCTTCTCTCTAAAAAGTGGGAGACCGGGTGCTTTCCATCAACCTGGAGGAATTACTGCCCGTCCCCTCTCATCGTCGAGATGGAACGCATGCCAACGGAAGTGGCTACCCTACGAGTTTAAGCCACAAATTAAACAAACTTGTGGACTCTGATAGAACGCTGTGACTTCAATCCAGGGTCGTGATTCGCTTAGTTTTATGCCCCTTGGATACCATTAAGTCACCAATTTTATTGTTTTGGTTTTGGGATCAAGCTACAAGCCAAGTTATGTTGGGGAATAGGCTGCGTGGCAGGGAGTTTTTTGATATGTGTAGGGTCGATCTTCCTCCCTACAGTTTAAGTATGCTCACCGCTCTTCTGCTCTCTCTATATACATACTTCAGGATCTATCTGTGTACTAGACCACCAGAAACTGTCTTCCTGCCTTTATTTACTAATCTGATTACTCCTGCTAACAAATTTTTTTCACAGGTGTACTAATGTCTGAAATTACGCTACTCTCTTGGAATGTACGGGGGCTTAATAACAAATTCAAAAGGTCCTTATTGTTTAAATACCTCAACACACACAAACCTCATATATTGTTTCTCCAGGAAACGCATTTGACTGGCAGTAAAGTCCAAGCCTTGCGCAGGGCATGGGTCCGACAAGCTTTTCACGCTACCTACTCCACCTATGCCCGAGGGGTAGCAATACTCATTAACAAGTCTCTTCCCTGTAAGGTTGTCAGGGTCATTACAGACCCTGGAGGAAGGTATATCATTTTATTGCTGGAAATACATACAGTTTTGTGGGCATTGGTAAATGTCTATCTACCCCCCCAGTAGACTTCTCCATACTATACACTCTCTATGAGAAACTTGCACCCTTCCAATCTGCTCATGTATTAATTGGGGGGATTTTAATTCCATTCTAGATGCTGTCCTTGACTCCTCTAACACACAGCGTAAGGGGAACCTGGATCTCAGGCACTGGGCTGACACTTTCGCCCTCACTGAACTTTGGAGATGGAAGCACGCTTCTGCCAAGGCCTTTTCACACTTGTCCTCATCTCATAAATCGAGCTCAAGGATCGACCTGGCGTTTGGCAGTGCTTCTGTTCTCTCAAAGTTATCCGAGACATCCTATCTACCGACGGGGCTATAAGATCATTCCCCCTTGGAAATACGCCTTGGTGTGGGTGGGAAGAATGACCCAGGCACCTGGAGATTGGCTCTGCGGTGGATACAAGATGAAACAGTTGCAGAAATTGTCACTCCATTATTGGACTCTTACTGGCCTGCCAATGAGGCTTCTGTAGAGATGATATGGGAAGCTTTTAAAGCGACCACGAGGGGTTACTACATTTCGGCCATCAAAGCGGCAAGGGCCGACTATAAATTCTTGACTTCACAACTCGAAGACCGTGCATCTGAAGCGGCCGACTGCTTCGCACGTAGCCCCTCTCCAGAGGCCTATCTGCTATTGGCACAGGCGAGAAGAGAGTTAAACCTCCATTATACCACCTTAACGAACAATGATGTAACTTTATTGGCCGGTAGACGACGGGGAGACGATTATGGGCACGAAAGCCATACTTCATGAATTTGGGAACTACTTTAGGGAACTGTATAGCCAATCTCTGCCTGTCTCTACTGAACTCATGACAGAGGAAATCCGGAACCTCTCCCTTCCCTCTTTGGAGCAGGAGGATGTGGAGGCTCTGGACGCCCAGATCTCCACCTTGGAGATTGAATTGGCGATCTCATCCCTTCCCCCTGCTAAGACACCGGGCCCAGATGGTCTGCCGGGAGATTGGTATAGGACGTACGCAAAGAGGCTGGCCCCCAGACTACAAGCCCTCTACACACACTGTCTAGAGAATGGATCCACCTACCCTGTATTAGGCCCACATAGTTCTCCTCCCCAAGCCTGGGAAGGACCCGAGACTTTGTGCCTCATATAGGCCTATCTCACTCCTAAATTATGACTTAAAAATCCTGGCCAAGATTCTCGCTGCTAGATTGGTTAAAGTATTACCCTCCCTTATCAACATAGATCAGACTGGGTTTATGCCTGGAAAATTCACAGACATGAATTTGAGACGAGTGTTGACACATTTGCAGCTTCCTCCAACCTCCTCCAGACTAGGGTCTTGGTGGCCTTGGATGTGGAGAAGGCTTTTGACACAGTCATTTGGGATTACATGCATATAGTACTACAAGCCTTCGGATTCGGCCCCACCTTCTGTAAATGGATCGCCATTCTATACATATCCCCGACAGCACAAATTAAACTAGGGGGCATGCTCTCAGAACAATTCCAGATACAACGGGGAACTAGGCAGGGGTGCCCACTTTCCCCTTTCTTGTTCGCCCTGGTGATGGAACCACTAGCCACTGCCATCCGTAACTCTAATGCTGTGGTAGGCATACGAGGGGGCTCCATAGTTGAAAAATTAGCTTTATACGCCGATGACTTTTTCTTAATGACCCTGGGCCCTCCCTTCGAGAAGCTCTTAATATTTTTTCTCGTTTTACAATTTTATCGGGACTGAAAGTCAACTGGGAAAAATCCCAACTCCTGCCTATCGACTCAGCGGCTGAGCAGGCAGCGGACCCCTCATTACCCCTGTCCTGGGCCTCGAAAATCCATTACCTGGGGATCAACATCACCCCCAAGGTGACAGATTTTATTGCCTTGAACCTTACTCCCCTTTTATCAAACCTCAAATCCAAACTAAGAGCTTTGGATAATTTGCCCCTATCTCTTATAGGTAGAATAAACCTATTCAAAATGAAGTGCCTCCCTATTTTTCTATACATCATCAGACACACTCCAGTATGGATACCCAAAAAATTCTTTACACAATTAGATGCCATCCTCTCTTCCTTCCTATGGAGGTCTGGATCCCCCAGGTTTAACAGGTCTATCCTCCGTAGACCCTGGACGGAGGGGGGCCTGGCCTGTCCAGACCTCCAAAAATATTTCTTTGCAGCCCTACTTGTCCATGCACATAATTGGGTAATCTCTGATGATGCAAACGCCTCGGTGGTGCTGGAGGCAGCATCGCTGGGGTCCTTTGAATCACTGAGAAATGCACTATACAGAGGTCCCAGAGCGCCAGCGACTCTCACACACTCTATGACTTCAGTGATAAAGGTGTGGCAATTGCAAGTTTGTAAACATAAAACAGAACCAAACAGATGGTCCCCGGATACCCCCTTGTGGCTCAATCCGCTCCTCGCTGAGTTTCACACTATACCTGACCCGAGCTTATGGGCAACAAGGGGCATTAGGATACTCGACCATATATGTAAAGACGGGGCTATCCTTCCCTTTGACACTCTCAAACAAAACCATGACTTACCCAATTGTTACTTCTTTAGATATCTACAGCTTAGACATGCCTTCTCTTCCCAATTCGAATCTCAACAACCATTACTCTTTAACTCCACTTTAGAATCCCTCCTCCGGAATGATGACCTGGTAAAACCCCTATCCACCATATATAAGGCACTATTACCATCAATGCATTTTGGACTTGAAACTCTCCAAGAAAAATGGAGGGCTGACTTCCCTGAACTAGATACAGAGGACTGGGAGGATATGTGGGAATACCCTTTTCTTCAATTAGTGGCAGTGAAAGACCGTTTAATTCAATTCCGGATTCTACACCGGGTGTATTTAACGCCGCAACGGCTGAACAAAATTTATCCTGGGGCCTATCCTAGCTGTTGGAAATGTGGTAGCATAGAGGCCGGTTTCTGCCATATGTTGTGGTCCTGTCCCAAAGTGCACTCTTTCTGGGTAGAGGTGACACAATTTATAACCTCACTGTTAACAATCCCAATCCCGCTGACTGTACCGGTCTGCTTGCTTGGCCTGGTGGGCTCTTTAGCGCACCGCACAGCAACTAAGACCCTCATAGGACTTCTACTCTTTTACGCCCGTAAAGCAATATTACTAAAATGGAAAAAACCTGATACGCCCTCTCTGACCTCTTGGAAAGCCCTGGTCAATTCTACAATACCATTATATAAAGCCACATACCATTCCCGTGGGTGTACTGCTAAGTTTGACAAAATATGGAAATTATGGCTTGACTCTACCTCCACTAATGCCGCTCAAGAATAGACGGTATATCTGACACCCATTAACTCCCCCTTCTGTGCTAACACTTGCTAAGTCCCTTGTGACACCCCTATAGTTGAACCTTTAATGTCCTAGGCCTAGTACCAGAATCCCCTCTTGGGAAACCTCACCTTCATCGAAGATGAGTTGCACATTCTCCTTTCATAATCTCTCCAATTGGAGTGGTTGAGCAGTAATATCTAGTTTTTGTTTTGTCTTTTAGTTTTTGTTTTGTATTTTATCTGTTTTTCTGTCGATAACAGCACTGTTTTAGGCAGATAACCTGTTGTTAGGTACCGATTTACATGGTACTTTTTGAGCCGGGGAATGCCCCAAGGTTCTGTTTTTGTAAATCTATTAAAAATCAAAAAGGAGAATTTAAAAAAAAAAATTGAGAGTTGACAGGAACAGATTCCAAATGCAAATAGCACACTTAAAATGAACTCTGGACCTTTTATCTGCTCCTTGTAAATGGGATAATGATGGAATAACACACACCTGGTTAAGACGCAGGATCTTCCATTCTATTACTAGGGTAGGACCCACTAACTCTGGGTACTTTGTCGCAGTAAGTGGGCTTAACACTATATGACCATATAGTGTGACCAAACCCCCATATTTTTTTTGAATATGTTCAGGTGCGCTGTAATCTATTTTATACTGTTTGTTGGTCTTATAGCAGCACCATCTTGAATTTGAATGCATTTTAGGGTGTGCCCCCCAAATATGTTTTTGTCCACTGCTTACAGGAGCTCTGGCGTACTGGGCTTTAAACATAGCCGCTTTGTGCCTGCACACTGGTATGCTGTGCACACCGCACGTGCATGGTGCTGCAACCATGCCCCTCCTTCCATGTCGAAAATCACCATAAAAGTGCGCCCCCTGCGTGCGCATAGGACTGACATGGCGGCGGCCGGTGGTGGGGGTAGAAAGGGGATTCCCTGAGAACTGTGCGGGACCCCCTGACAGCGTGATATCCCCCTTCTATATTATGTGGCAGGGCCTGCAGCGGAGGAGGTGAGCGGCTGCTTAGACCATCTTCACTGAGCGTGTATCCTGGATGGTATTTAAGTATACACCAGGTATGTTCTCACTCCCTCTAGTGGCGGAAACCAGGTAAGACATGCAACTACTCAAAAGAAGATAATCCATAATGTGTATACTTTAGGATTGTCTTCACTTACCTTATTCCCGTCGCAGGATTGCTGATAACAGACAGATCCAACCTTCACCCATCACGGTGGGTAGCGTTGTGCCAACCTTCAGGGTTCCTACTCACAGGATCCTCTTCCCTGGACCTGTAGAAGACTCTGCCAGAAAAACTTTTTGCGGAACTTAATTTGTGCACCAAACCACTGGATCCCAGAGCCCAACCCTCAAAGTGAGACATTACAGGCAAAACCTCATTTCTCCACACATGAGGCCCGGGTACCATCCATCTTAGGCATTTATATTGGCCCTAGGTATGGATCCAGTTGTATAGCTCTTGGCCCCTACAGAGACCACCAAACAGAGCTTTCTTCTTAGCACAACTTCTAGCGTGACCAACCACCTTAGACACTAGTGAAAAAACTGAGGTATTCGTCCACATGGGAAGGGTTATGTAGGATAGGAACTCACCTTGTAATTAGGCTTGCCAGTGTCCAATCACCTGATGGTGACTATCTAACCCACTAAGTAATTATCAAGTCTCTGTGTCCCGTGATGTATGAACAAAAGAAATTTGGTCCCAGCCATTGACATGCTCAGTGTCTGAATGCTAGCTTGGCCAAATTGCTAGCACTGCAATTGCTGCCTTTTCAGCTTTTAGACTGTGTCCCTTTCGTGAATTTGTGGAATGTGCTGTACCTCAGTGGCAGGTTCCAAAATGCCATTTCTTTTCACAGAAGGCCATTCCGGCACATGGAAGGCAATGTTTTGTCCTCGTTGGACAGGACGGTCAGCATTAAGGTGCATATTACCGCTGACTCATGGTCTAGCAGGCATGGGCAGGCACTTTACCTTTCCTTTATTTTTATTTTTATTTTTTTTTTTTTTTTTACACCACGTCAGTGCCTTCACTTTAGAGACTTTTTCAGCTTATATTTCAAAACTTGTCCCTTCACAGATTCACATCATCGTGGTTTCTCTTTTCTTTTCTTTTGTCATATAGAAATACCTAAGAGTTAAAAGCCCTGCGGGTTCCTTCTTTAATACTTGGCATATATAAAACCCAAAAAAGAAGAAAAAAAAAAAAAAGAAAAATTCCCTTATATCCCTTCTACCTCACCCATCTAAATACCCACCCTAACTCTACCCCCCCTCCCTCCCTGCCTTACTCTGAGTGTTTCACCTTTAATCTCTGGTATTCCCCTTTTTTTATTAGTTAGTGTCTTCTAATTTCTTCTGCCAGTACTTTTCCGAGGTCTTGAATTTTTCCCATCTGGCCCAAATAGATTTACATTTTTCCAATTGTTCATTGTCTTTGCAACAAAGAAGTTCCATTTTATGTTGATATTCCACTTGTTTTATCCAATCCTTTAGAACTGGGCCTTCGCTCTTCAGCCATTTTTTTGGGATAGCGCCCTTTGCTGCATTTATTAGTCTTGACATTATTTTATCCATGTATTGCTTATTAGAGGAGTTTGTATCATGGAACAGGCAGATCATTTTGTTGTCTTCTATCGTCTCGTCCGTTATTTCCTTAATACTTATATTGATTTCTTGCCAATAGGATCTGATTTTCGGGCAGTCCCACCATATGTGTAGCATTGTGGCTTTCTGTCCGCAATTTCTCCAACATAGTGATGTTTCGGCTTGATTCATTTTATATAATCTCTCAGGGGTCATATACCACCTAACTAGGAATTTATAATTCATCTCTATAGTTTTTATATCCCAAGCTTGATTGTATCCTCCTGCGATCATATTCTTAGTTTGTTGATCCTCTAATTTTGTGCCCAGTTCTTTTTCCCACTTTTCAATGTAGGATGGCCTGTCTTTTCCCTCTAGATCTGTCAGGAATTCATATACCTTTGAAATGCCTCCCTTCAGTGGCGTAGATGCTATACAGAGCTTTTCCAATCTATTTAATTTTTCGCCATCTCTGAACGGATATGGTGATGTATTTATTAAATGATTTAATTGTAGGTACTCCCAGTTTCTTAGTTTCCCCCCAAATTTAGTTTCCAGTTCTCGTGCCAATTCCAACTTCCCTCTCCTTGTGATGTCTTTAATTAGTGGATTTTTTATTTTGAGTCTACGAAAAATATCTTCGCCCGGTGAAAAAAATTTAGTTCCCATAAGGGGTGTCAATGGTGAATTATGTGCCCATCTGTGTTTGCGGTGTAGTGCGTCCCATATTCTAAATACATTTTTGGTCACCTCGTGTGTGTTGGGGCCTAGTACTCTATATTTATTTAATATCCAAATATTTTTGTGAAGCGTAGTTTTACTTAAAGTGTTTTCCATTTCAATCCATTTTTTTTCCTCGTTTTCTTTTGCCCATTCGACCATCCGTGCTATGATGACAGCTTTGTAGTATCTTGAAATATCTGGTGCTGTTAATCCCCCGTGTTGTCTCTTCCTAGAGATTAGTGCCATTGTTAGTCTTGGTTTTTTGTTTTGCCAAATAATTTTTGTTATTATTTTTTGTATAGTTTTGAAAAAATTCTGTGGGACCGTTACTGGTAACATTTGGAGTTTGTATAAGATCTTTGGTAGTATTGCCATTTTGATCATATTGACTCTACCGATCCACGAGAGTGCTTGTATGTTGATCTTCTTTGCTTCTGTCTTTATTTCGTTTAAGAGTGGGATATAGTTTGTAGAATAGATTTTCTTATATGATGCTGTTAATTTAATTCCTAGGTAGGAGAGCTCCCCCTTTACCCAAGTAAATGGGAATTCTTTTTGAAGGGCCAGGATCTCTTTTTTTCCTATTTTCAAGTTCAGTATTTCTGTTTTTACCGGATTAATTTTGAAATTTGATAGTTCTCCATATTTATCAATTTCTTCCAGGAGATTTGAGAGAGTCTCTTTAGGCTTATTAACATATACGAGGATGTCATCTGCGTATGCCGCAATTTTATGTTCTTTTTCACCTAGTCTGGTCCCTTCTATCCCTCGGTTGTTTTGCAGGGTGCAAAGAAAAGGTTCCAGAGATAATACATATAGAAGGGGCGATAGTGGGCATCCCTGCTGTGTTCCGTTAAACATTTCGAACACCGGTGACATTTTGCCGTTTACTTTTACGCTCGCCGTGGGTCCTTTGTACAGATTCATAATCCACTTCATTATTTTAGGTCCCAGACCAAGATGTTGTAAAGTAGTCATCATGAATCCCCAGTCTACCCTGTCGAATGCTTTCTCTGCATCTATAGACAGGAGTAGATCTGGGGAGATATTGGAGTTATTCCTTCTTAACATCAGGATTGTTTTTATACTATTGCCCCTTCCTTCTCTTCCAGGGACAAATCCTGTCTGGTCCGGGTTTATCCATAGTGGCATCAGTCTTTTTAGTCTAGTGGCGAGTATTTTAGCATATAACTTCGTGTCAGTGTTCAATAGAGCTATGGGTCTGTAACTTGAGCAGTTAACCTTATCTTTACCTTCTTTCAATATTATAGTAATATGTGCCAGCAATGACTCTTTCCTTATATCCTCGTCTTCACCTATTTTATTTAAATATTCACATAGTCTGGGGATCAATTGGTCTTGGAACTGTTTATAATATCTGATCGTAAAGCCATCTGGCCCTGGACTCCTGCCAGTAGGGGTTTCTTTTAGTGCCATCTTAATCTCTTCTTGCGTTATCTCTCTTTCAAGGTCTATCAGGACTTCAGGTTCCATTTTTGGCAAGCTTGCTTTTTCTAAATACATTAGGGTCCGTTTCCTTCTGCTTTCCATTTGCTGAGTTGTTTCATGTCTTTTTATTGCATACAGGGCACTGTAATATTGTGCGAAGACTTGTGCTATTTCTGTAGTTTTGTTCTTTATCTCACCTTTTTCGTTTTTTATCTTCTCTATATAATTTAAGGTCTTCTTTTTCCTTAGAACATTCGCCAGGTATTTTCCTGCCTTGTTACCTAGCCTAAACTTCTCGCTTACTACCCTGTTGGTTTCCTTTCTATCTTCTTCTTCCAGCAGTTCCTTTAGTTGTTCTTTCTTTAGTATCAGAGACTGATGTATTTCTTTTTTAATTACCTTTTTATGTCTTAATTCCAGGTTTTGGATTTCATTTTGGAGTTTCAAGATGTTCTTTTCTTTTTCTTTCTTTTTTCTTGCTCCTAAGGCTATTAGCTTACCCCTTATTACCGATTTATGTGCTTCCCATAAGGTTGCTCTTGGCAAATCAGGGGTATCATTTTCTCGGAAATATTCTTCAATCTCTTCCTTTATGATTTTTTCGGTATCTTTATCTTCCAGAAGCTTTTCATTGAGACGCCATGTGCTTCTTCCCGTAGGCTCTCCGTGTAGGTTCAATTGCATACTGACTGGGGAATGATCTGATATTGCTGTTATTTCTATTTCTGTCCCTGATACTTCTTCTAGAGATCTGTGTTCCATCAAGATGTAATCCAATCTGGTATATGTTTTATGTACTGCCGAGAAATAAGTATAATCTTTTATGCCCGGATGCCATATTCTCCATACGTCTATTAGTTGTAAGTCTTGAAGTTTTTTTTTTATTTTCTTCGTTTGAATTCTATCTCTGTCTGGTGTTGTAGATGTAGAGTCTTGACTGTGATCCATAGCGAAATTCAGGTCGCCCGCTACAATCAGCTTACCTTGTTTAAATTCCGATAGATCTGTTAATGTCCCCACTAAGAATTTTTTAGGATTTCTGTTGGGGCAATAAATATTTGCTAATGTGTATTTTATGCCCTGTATGGTCCCTGCAAGAAAGAGGAAGCGGCCTTCCGGGTCGGCTTTTATTTTTTCAGCAATGAATCCAATTTTTTTACCAAAACCTATTGCGACTCCTTTTGATCTCTTAGTTGGTGAATCTCCATAATACCATATGGGAATGTTTTTTGAAAATATTTTCACGTTTGAGTCCTGTGTTATATGCGTTTCCTGTAAGAAAATTATGTCGGCTTCCAATCTTTCTAGTTCCCTTAATATTATCCGTCTTTTTTGCGGTGAATTCAAGCCTCGGACATTGTATGTTAGAAATTTGACTTTATTTGATCCTGCCATTGGCGTTTTTAGTTTTCTGGCTCCTTTTATCGAGAGGTCGGTAGAATACCACTATTTTTGCTAGTAAGGCAGTTTTCAACCT
This sequence comes from Lithobates clamitans, assembly GCA_037952925.1. Taxonomy (NCBI): domain Eukaryota; kingdom Metazoa; phylum Chordata; class Amphibia; order Anura; family Ranidae; genus Lithobates; species Lithobates clamitans. The sequence continues at coordinate 298,095 of JBBGZY010002237.1, forward strand.
TTCTCTAATCCCCTTCCCACTAAATTTACCCACCCTCGCGGTCAATAGCTCGCCCCCTTTCCCTTTTCCCATCCCCCCCTCTCCCCCTCTTCCTCCCCCCACCCCCACCCCAACCCAGTGGACCTTGGACCAATAGGCCATGAGTAGGTAGTCTATATTCTTGAGGTTTCTTTTCCCTACTCCTTTACCTAAGGTGGAAATCTGCTTGGCGCCTCGTACCGCTCCTTCCTATATGGAAAGAGTGGATATTACCAAGTTTACCTTTCCTTTATGGCGCACTGGGTAACTCCGCTGGCAACTGGGAAGGATGCAGGACAGTGTTCAGTATTGTTGGAGCTTGTTCCAACTCCAAAATGCTAGTGGTCATTCTGCCAGAGCTTTCTCCTCCACCCCCTCCTCTTCTTCCTCTCTGGCCTCTTCTTTAGCTTTCTCCTCTGAACCAGCGGTGCTCCGTAAGTGGTCAAGGGCCTACGCAAGCACTCAGGCAAAAAGATGCCATGCGGTGCTTGAGTTGGTCTGCTTAGAGTACAGGAGCCACACTGGGGCAGAGATTCTGTCAGATCTGCAGGGGCAGACTCAGAGGTGGTTGATGACATGCCAGCTTCAGCCAGTAATGGTTGTAAGCCACAATGGCTCCAACCTTCTCACCGCCCTCCGACAGGGACACTTGACCCATGTCCCATGTTTGGCACACGCCCTGAATTTGGTGGTGCAGCGGTTCTTGAGCATGTACCCAGGCTTACAGGATCTCCTGAGGCAGGCCTGAAAGTCTGTGGTCAGTTCCATCAGTCATATAATGCCAGTAATCGGCTGGCTGACATTCAGAGGGAATGCAACCTGCCCACCTACCGCCTCCTTTGTGACATGCCCACCAGGTGGAACTCAACATTGTCAATGCTGCAGTGGCTACACTCACAGCAGAGGGACATCAATGAGTACCTGTGTGAGTATGCCACCAGGACAAGGTCGGGGAAGCTTGGCTTTTTTTTGCCACGCCATTGGCTACTGATCAAGGATGCATGCACTGTCCTGTCACCATTTAAGGAAGCCACGAGGAAGGTGAGCAGCGACAATGCATGCATCAGTGATACTGTCCCTCTTGTCTCCCTGTTGGAGCACACGCTTCATGGAATAATGGACAGGGAACTTGAGGCAGAACAGCGGGAGGAAGAGGAGGACTTTCTTGCCTCTCAAGGCCCCCTTTATCCAGATAGCAATCCTGTGGGCCCGCCAAACACACAGGAAGAAAAGGAGGAGGAGAAGGAGGATTGTGTTAGCATGGATGTAGAGGATAACACTCAGCAGCAGTCTTCAAAGGATGGTTTTCAATCCCCAGAAACCCAGGGAGTTGCACATGGTTGGGAGGAGGTAGTTCCTGACAACGTCACCCAACCCTCCTCTTTTTGCAGCCGGGCTTGGGACCGGCCATGGCAGAGTTAAAAAAAATTCAACACTTTTCCCAAATTAGTCACCGTAACGACTTGAAATATAGTGGCAACCAGACAAGATCCAGGTCCCATTGTAGGAGAAACAGAGTAGTCAAGGCTTCACAAAGTCTTTAGACACACCCAAATATGGCACTGCATGTAATGCTTGGTGCGGTCATTCTTAGGCCTTTTTGGCTGAGATGTTAACGAATCCTCAGTGGCTTTTTCACTGACGTTCTTGGCCGCAGTAGCAAATAGTTTTTACAGGGCAGGTTTGCTTGTCCCAGCACCCAACCCTCCTCTTTTCGCAGCCGGGCTTGGGACCGGCCATGGCAGAGTTAAAAAAAATTTCAACACTTTTCCCAAATTAGTCACCGTAACGACTTGAAATATAGTGGCAACCAGACAAGATCCAGGTCCCATTGTAGGAGAAACAGAGTAGTCAAGGCTTCACAAAGTCTTTAGACACACCCAAATATGGCACTGCATGTAATGCTTGGTGCGGTCATTCTTAGGCCTTTTTGGCTGAGATGTTAACGAATCCTCAGTGGCTTTTTCACTGACGTTCTTGGCCGCAGTAGCAAATAGTTTTTACAGGGCAGGTTTGCTTGTCCCAGCACCCAACCCTCCTCTTTTCGCAGCCGGGCTTGGGACCGGCCATGGCAGAGTTAAAAAAATTCAACACTTTTCCCAAATTAGTCACCGTAACGACTTGAAATATAGTGGCAACCAGACAAGATCCAGGTCCCATTGTAGGAGAAACAGAGTAGTCAAGGCTTCACAAAGTCTTTAGACACACCCAAATATGGCACTGCATGTAATGCTTGGTGCGGTCATTCTTAGGCCTTTTTGGCTGAGATGTTAACGAATCCTCAGTGGCTTTTTCACTGACGTTCTTGGCCACAGTAGCAAATAGTTTTTACAGGGCAGGTTTTCTTGTCCCAGCACCCAACCCTCCTCTTTTCGCAGCCGGGCTTGGGACCGGCCATGGCAGAGTTAAAAAAATTCAACACTTTTCCCAAATTAGTCACCGTAACGACTTGAAATATAGTGGCAACCAGACAAGATCCAGGTCCCATTGTAGGAGAAACAGAGTAGTCAAGGCTTCACAAAGTCTTTAGACACACCCAAATATGGCACTGCATGTAATGCTTGGTGCGGTCATTCTTAGGCCTTTTTGGCTGAGATGTTAACGAATCCTCAGTGGCTTTTTCACTGACGTTCTTGGCCGCAGTAGCAAATAGTTTTTACAGGGCAGGTTTGCTTGTCCCAGCACCCAACCCTCCTCTTTTCGCAGCCGGGCTTGGGACCGGCCATGGCAGAGTTAAAAAAAATTTCAACACTTTTCCCAAATTAGTCACCGTAAGGACTTGAAATATAGTGGCAACCAGACAAGATCCAGGTCCCATTGTAGGAGAAACAGAGTAGTCAAGGCTTCACAAAGTCTTTAGACACACCCAAATATGGCACTGCATGTAATGCTTGGTGCGGTCATTCTTAGGCCTTTTTGGCTGAGATGTTAACGAATCCTCAGTGGCTTTTTCACTGACGTTCTTGGCCGCAGTAGCAAATAGTTTTTACAGGGCAGGTTTGCTTGTCCCAGCACCCAACCCTCCTCTTTTCGCAGCCGGGCTTGGGACCGGCCATGGCAGAGTTAAAAAAATTCAACACTTTTCCCAAATTAGTCGCCGTAACGACTTGAAATATAGTGGCAACCAGACAAGATCCAGGTCCCATTGTAGGAGAAACAGAGTAGTCAAGGCTTCACAAAGTCTTTAGACACACCCAAATATGGCACTGCATGTAATGCTTGGTGCGGTCATTCTTAGGCCTTTTTGGCTGAGATGTTAACGAATCCTCAGTGGCTTTTTCACTGACGTTCTTGGCCGCAGTAGCAAATAGTTTTTACAGGGCAGGTTTGCTTGTCCCAGCACCCAACCCTCCTCTTTTCGCAGCCGGGCTTGGGACCGGCCATGGCAGAGTTAAAAAAATTCAACACTTTTCCCAAATTAGTCACCGTAACGACTTGAAATATAGTGGCAACCAGACAAGATCCAGGTCCCATTGTAGGAGAAACAGAGTAGTCAAGGCTTCACAAAGTCTTTAGACACACCCAAATATGGCACTGCATGTAATGCTTGGTGCGGTCATTCTTAGGCCTTTTTGGCTGAGATGTTAACGAATCCTCAGTGGCTTTTTCACTGACGTTCTTGGCCGCAGTAGCAAATAGTTTTTACAGGGCAGGTTTGCTTGTCCCAGCACCCAACCCTCCTCTTTTCGCAGCCGGGCTTGGGACCGGCCATGGCAGAGTTAAAAAAATTCAACACTTTTTCCAAATTAGTCACCGTAACGACTTGAAATATAGTGGCAACCAGACAAGATCCAGGTCCCATTGTAGGAGAAACAGAGTAGTCAAGGCTTCACAAAGTCTTTAGACACACCCAAATATGGCACTGCATGTAATGCTTGGTGCGGTCATTCTTAGGCCTTTTTGGCTGAGATGTTAACGAATCCTCAGTGGCTTTTTCACTGACGTTCTTGGCCGCAGTAGCAAATAGTTTTTACAGGGCAGGTTTGCTTGTCCCAGCACCCAACCCTCCTCTTTTCACAGCCGGGCTTGGGACCGGCCATGGCAGAGTTAAAAAAATTCAACACTTTTCCCAAATTAGTCTCCGTAACGACTTGAAATATAGTGGCAACCAGACAAGATCCAGGTCCCATTGTAGGAGAAACAGAGTAGTCAAGGCTTCACAAAGTCTTTAGACACACCCAAATATGGCACTGCATGTAATGCTTGGTGCGGTCATTCTTAGGCCTTTTTGGCTGAGATGTTAACGAATCCTCAGTGGCTTTTTCACTGACGTTCTTGGCCGCAGTAGCAAATAGTTTTTACAGGGCAGGTTTGCTTGTCCCAGCACCCAACCCTCCTCTTTTCGCAGCCGGGCTTGGGACCGGCCATGGCAGAGTTAAAAAAATTCAACACTTTTCCCAAATTAGTCACCGTAACGACTTGAAATATAGTGGCAACCAGACAAGATCCAGGTCCCATTGTAGGAGAAACAGAGTAGTCAAGGCTTCACAAAGTCTTTAGACACACCCAAATATGGCACTGCATGTAATGCTTGGTGCGGTCATTCTTAGGCCTTTTTGGCTGAGATGTTAACGAATCCTCAGTGGCTTTTTCACTGACGTTCTTGGCCGCAGTAGCAAATAGTTTTTACAGGGCAGGTTTGCTTGTCCCAGCACCCAACCCTCCTCTTTTCGCAGCCGGGCTTGGGACCGGCCATGGCAGAGTTAAAAAAATTCAACACTTTTCCCAAATTAGTCACCGTAACGACTTGAAATATAGTGGCAACCAGACAAGATCCAGGTCCCATTGTAGGAGAAACAGAGTAGTCAAGGCTTCACAAAGTCTTTAGACACACCCAAATATGGCACTGCATGTAATGCTTGGTGCGGTCATTCTTAGGCCTTTTTGGCTGAGATGTTAACGAATCCTCAGTGGCTTTTTCACTGACGTTCTTGGCCGCAGTAGCAAATAGTTTTTACAGGGCAGGTTTGCTTGTCCCAGCACCCAACCCTCCTCTTTTCGCAGCCGGGCTTGGGACCGGCCATGGCAGAGTTAAAAAAAATTTCAACACTTTTCCCAAATTAGTCACCGTAACGACTTGAAATATAGTGGCAACCAGACAAGATCCAGGTCCCATTGTAGGAGAAACAGAGTAGTCAAGGCTTCACAAAGTCTTTAGACACACCCAAATATGGCACTGCATGTAATGCTTGGTGCGGTCATTCTTAGGCCTTTTTGGCTGAGATGTTAACGAATCCTCAGTGGCTTTTTCACTGACGTTCTTGGCCGCAGTAGCAAATAGTTTTTACAGGGCAGGTTTTCTTGTCCCAGCACCCAACCCTCCTCTTTTCGCAGCCGGGCTTGGGACCGGCCATGGCAGAGTTAAAAAAATTCAACACTTTTCCCAAATTAGTCACCGTAACGACTTGAAATATAGTGGCAACCAGACAAGATCCAGGTCCCATTGTAGGAGAAATAGAGTAGTCAAGGCTTCACAAAGTCTTTAGACACACCCAAATATGGCACTGCATGTAATGCTTGGAGAGGTCATTCTTAGGCCTTTTTGGCTGAGATGTTAACGAATCCTCAGTGGCTTTTTCACTGACGTTCTTGGCCGCAGTAGCAAATAGTTTTTACAGGGCAGGTTTTCTTGTCCCAGCACCCAACCCCCCTCTTTTCGCAGCCGGGCTTGGGACCGGCCATGGCAGAGTTAAAAAAATTCAACACTTTTCCCAAATTAGTCACCGTAACGACTTGAAATATAGTGGCAACCAGACAAGATCCAGGTCCCATTGTTGGAGAAACAGAGTAGTCAAGGCTTCACAAAGTCTTCAGACACACCCAAATATGGCACTGCATGTAATGCTTGGTGCGGTCATTCTTAGGCCTTTTTGGCTGAGATGTTAACGAATCCTCAGTGGCTTTTTCACTGACGTTCTTGGCCGCAGTAGCAAATAGTTTTTACAGGGCAGGTTTGCTTGTCCCAGCACCCAACCCTCCTCTTTTCGCAGCCGGGCTTGGGACCGGCCATGGCAGAGTTAAAAAAATTCAACACTTTTCCCAAATTAGTCACCGTAACGACTTGAAATATAGTGGCAACCAGACAAGATCCAGGTCCCATTGTAGGAGAAACAGAGTAGTCAAGGCTTCACAAAGTCTTTAGACACACCCAAATATGGCACTGCATGTAATGCTTGGTGCGGTCATTCTTAGGCCTTTTTGGCTGAGATGTTAACGAATCCTCAGTGGCTTTTTCACTGACGTTCTTGGCCGCAGTAGCAAATAGTTTTTACAGGGCAGGTTTGCTTGTCCCAGCACCCAACCCTCCTCTTTTCGCAGCCGGGCTTGGGACCGGCCATGGCAGAGTTAAAAAAATTCAACACTTTTCCCAAATTAGTCACCGTAACGACTTGAAATATAGTGGCAACCAGACAAGATCCAGGTCCCATTGTAGGAGAAACAGAGTAGTCAAGGCTTCACAAAGTCTTTAGACACACCCAAATATGGCACTGCATGTAATGCTTGGTGCGGTCATTCTTAGGCCTTTTTGGCTGAGATGTTAACGAATCCTCAGTGGCTTTTTCACTGACGTTCTTGGCCGCAGTAGCAAATAGTTTTTACAGGGCAGGTTTGCTTGTCCCAGCACCCAACCCTCCTCTTTTCGCAGCCGGGCTTGGGACCGGCCATGGCAGAGTTAAAAAAATTCAACACTTTTCCCAAATTAGTCACCGTAACGACTTGAAATATAGTGGCAACCAGACAAGATCCAGGTCCCATTGTAGGAGAAACAGAGTAGTCAAGGCTTCACAAAGTCTTTAGACACACCCAAATATGGCACTGCATGTAATGCTTGGTGCGGTCATTCTTAGGCCTTTTTGGCTGAGATGTTAACGAATCCTCAGTGGCTTTTTCACTGACGTTCTTGGCCGCAGTAGCAAATAGTTTTTACAGGGCAGGTTTGCTTGTCCCAGCACCCAACCCTCCTCTTTTCGCAGCCGGGCTTGGGACCGGCCATGGCAGAGTTAAAAAAATTCAACACTTTTCCCAAATTAGTCACCGTAACGACTTGAAATATAGTGGCAACCAGACAAGATCCAGGTCCCATTGTAGGAGAAACAGAGTAGTCAAGGCTTCACAAAGTCTTTAGACACACCCAAATATGGCACTGCATGTAATGCTTGGTGCGGTCATTCTTAGGCCTTTTTGGCTGAGATGTTAACGAATCCTCAGTGGCTTTTTCACTGACGTTCTTGGCCGCAGTAGCAAATAGTTTTTACAGGGCAGGTTTGCTTGTCCCAGCACCCAACCCTCCTCTTTTCGCAGCCGGGCTTGGGACCGGCCATGGCAGAGTTAAAAAAAATTTCAACACTTTTCCCAAATTAGTCACCGTAACGACTTGAAATATAGTGGCAACCAGACAAGATCCAGGTCCCATTGTAGGAGAAACAGAGTAGTCAAGGCTTCACAAAGTCTTTAGACACACCCAAATATGGCACTGCATGTAATGCTTGGTGCGGTCATTCTTAGGCCTTTTTGGCTGAGATGTTAACGAATCCTCAGTGGCTTTTTCACTGACGTTCTTGGCCGCAGTAGCAAATAGTTTTTTGCAGGGCAGGTTTTCTTGTCCCAGCACCCAACCCTCCTCTTTTCGCAGCCGGGCTTGGGACCGGCCATGGCAGAGTTAAAAAAATTCAACACTTTTCCCAAATTAGTCACCGTAACGACTTGAAATATAGTGGCAACCAGACAAGATCCAGGTCCCATTGTAGGAGAAACAGAGTAGTCAAGGCTTCACAAAGTCTTTAGACACACCCAAATATGGCACTGCATGTAATGCTTGGTGCGGTCATTCTTAGGCCTTTTTGGCTGAGATGTTAACGAATCCTCAGTGGCTTTTTCACTGACGTTCTTGGCCGCAGTAGCAAATAGTTTTTACAGGGCAGGTTTGCTTGTCCCAGCACCCAACCCTCCTCTTTTCGCAGCCGGGCTTGGGACCGGCCATGGCAGAGTTAAAAAAAATTTCAACACTTTTCCCAAATTAGTCACCGTAACGACTTGAAATATAGTGGCAACCAGACAAGATCCAGGTCCCATTGTAGGAGAAACAGAGTAGTCAAGGCTTCACAAAGTCTTTAGACACACCCAAATATGGCACTGCATGTAATGCTTGGTGCGGTCATTCTTAGGCCTTTTTGGCTGAGATGTTAACGAATCCTCAGTGGCTTTTTCACTGACGTTCTTGGCCGCAGTAGCAAATAGTTTTTACAGGGCAGGTTTGCTTGTCCCAGCACCCAACCCTCCTCTTTTCGCAGCCGGGCTTGGGACCGGCCATGGCAGAGTTAAAAAAATTCAACACTTTTCCCAAATTAGTCACCGTAACGACTTGAAATATAGTGGCAACCAGACAAGATCCAGGTCCCATTGTAGGAGAAACAGAGTAGTCAAGGCTTCACAAAGTCTTTAGACACACCCAAATATGGCACTGCATGTAATGCTTGGTGCGGTCATTCTTAGGCCTTTTTGACTGAGATGTTAACGAATCCTCAGTGGCTTTTTCACTGACGTTCTTGGCCGCAGTAGCAAATAGTTTTTACAGGGCAGGTTTTCTTGTCCCAGCACCCAACCCTCCTCTTTTCGCAGCCGGGCTTGGGACCGGCCATGGCAGAGTTAAAAAAATTCAACACTTTTCCCAAATTAGTCACCGTAACGACTTGAAATATAGTGGCAACCAGACAAGATCCAGGTCCCATTGTAGGAGAAACAGAGTAGTCAAGGCTTCACAAAGTCTTTAGACACACCCAAATATGGCACTGCATGTAATGCTTGGTGCGGTCATTCTTAGGCCTTTTTGGCTGAGATGTTAACGAATCCTCAGTGGCTTTTTCACTGACGTTCTTGGCCGCAGTAGCAAATAGTTTTTACAGGGCAGGTTTGCTTGTCCCAGCACCCAACCCTCCTCTTTTCGCAGCCGGGCTTGGGACCGGCCATGGCAGAGTTAAAAAAATTCAACACTTTTCCCAAATTAGTCACCGTAACGACTTGAAATATAGTGGCAACCAGACAAGATCCAGGTCCCATTGTAGGAGAAACAGAGTAGTCAAGGCTTCACAAAGTCTTTAGACACACCCAAATATGGCACTGCATGTAATGCTTGGTGCGGTCATTCTTAGGCCTTTTTGGCTGAGATGTTAACGAATCCTCAGTGGCTTTTTCACTGACGTTCTTGGCCGCAGTAGCAAATAGTTTTTACAGGGCAGGTTTGCTTGTCCCAGCACCCAACCCTCCTCTTTTCGCAGCCGGGCTTGGGACCGGCCATGGCAGAGTTAAAAAAAATTTCAACACTTTTCCCAAATTAGTCACCGTAACGACTTGAAATATAGTGGCAACCAGACAAGATCCAGGTCCCATTGTAGGAGAAACAGAGTAGTCAAGGCTTCACAAAGTCTTTAGACACACCCAAATATGGCACTGCATGTAATGCTTGGTGCGGTCATTCTTAGGCCTTTTTGGCTGAGATGTTAACGAATCCTCAGTGGCTTTTTCACTGACGTTCTTGGCCGCAGTAGCAAATAGTTTTTACAGGGCAGGTTTTCTTGTCCCAGCACCCAACCCTCCTCTTTTCGCAGCCGGGCTTGGGACCGGCCATGGCAGAGTTAAAAAAATTCAACACTTTTCCCAAATTAGTCACCGTAACGACTTGAAATATAGTGGCAACCAGACAAGATCCAGGTCCCATTGTAGGAGAAATAGAGTAGTCAAGGCTTCACAAAGTCTTTAGACACACCCAAATATGGCACTGCATGTAATGCTTGGAGAGGTCATTCTTAGGCCTTTTTGGCTGAGATGTTAACGAATCCTCAGTGGCTTTTTCACTGACGTTCTTGGCCGCAGTAGCAAATAGTTTTTACAGGGCAGGTTTTCTTGTCCCAGCACCCAACCCTCCTCTTTTCGCAGCCGGGCTTGGGACCGGCCATGGCAGAGTTAAAAAAATTCAACACTTTTCCCAAATTAGTCACCGTAACGACTTGAAATATAGTGGCAACCAGACAAGATCCAGGTCCCATTGTAGGAGAAACAGAGTAGTCAAGGCTTCACAAAGTCTTCAGACACACCCAAATATGGCACTGCATGTAATGCTTGGTGCGGTCATTCTTAGGCCTTTTTGGCTGAGATGTTAACGAATCCTCAGTGGCTTTTTCACTGACGTTCTTGGCCGCAGTAGCAAATAGTTTTTACAGGGCAGGTTTGCTTGTCCCAGCACCCAACCCTCCTCTTTTCGCAGCCGGGCTTGGGACCGGCCATGGCAGAGTTAAAAAAATTCAACACTTTTCCCAAATTAGTCACCGTAACGACTTGAAATATAGTGGCAACCAGACAAGATCCAGGTCCCATTGTAGGAGAAACAGAGTAGTCAAGGCTTCACAAAGTCTTTAGACACACCCAAATATGGCACTGCATGTAATGCTTGGTGCGGTCATTCTTAGGCCTTTTTGGCTGAGATGTTAACAAATCCTCAGTGGCTTTTTCACTGACGTTCTTGGCCGCAGTAGCAAATAGTTTTTACAGGGCAGGTTTGCTTGTCCCAGCACCCAACCCTCCTCTTTTCGCAGCCGGGCTTGGGACCGGCCATGGCAGAGTTAAAAAAATTCAACACTTTTCCCAAATTAGTCACCGTAATGACTTGAAATATAGTGGCAACCAGACAAGATCCAGGTCCCATTGTAGGAGAAACAGAGTAGTCAAGGCTTCACAAAGTCTTTAGACACACCCAAATATGGCACTGCATGTAATGCTTGGTGCGGTCATTCTTAGGCCTTTTTGGCTGAGATGTTAACGAATCCTCAGTGGCTTTTTTACTGACGTTCTTGGCCGCAGTAGCAAATAGTTTTTACAGGGCAGGTTTGCTTGTCCCAGCACCCAACCCTCCTCTTTTCGCAGCCGGGCTTGGGACCGGCCATGGCAGAGTTAAAAAAATTCAACACTTTTCCCAAATTAGTCACCGTAACGACTTGAAATATAGTGGCAACCAGACAAGATCCAGGTCCCATTGTAGGAGAAACAGAGTAGTCAAGGCTTCACAAAGTCTTTAGACACACCCAAATATGGCACTGCATGTAATGCTTGGTGCGGTCATTCTTAGGCCTTTTTGGCTGAGATGTTAACGAATCCTCAGTGGCTTTTTCACTGACGTTCTTGGCCGCAGTAGCAAATAGTTTTTACAGGGCAGGTTTGCTTGTCCCAGCACCCAACCCTCCTCTTTTCGCAGCCGGGCTTGGGACCGGCCATGGCAGAGTTAAAAAAATTCAACACTTTTCCCAAATTAGTCACCGTAACGACTTGAAATATAGTGGCAACCAGACAAGATCCAGGTCCCATTGTAGGAGAAACAGAGTAGTCAAGGCTTCACAAAGTCTTTAGACACACCCAAATATGGCACTGCATGTAATGCTTGGTGCGGTCATTCTTAGGCCTTTTTGGCTGAGATGTTAACGAATCCTCAGTGGCTTTTTCACTGACGTTCTTGGCCGCAGTAGCAAATAGTTTTTACAGGGCAGGTTTGCTTGTCCCAGCACCCAACCCTCCTCTTTTCGCAGCCGGGCTTGGGACCGGCCATGGCAGAGTTAAAAAAATTCAACACTTTTCCCAAATTAGTCACCGTAACGACTTGAAATATAGTGGCAACCAGACAAGATCCAGGTCCCATTGTAGGAGAAACAGAGTAGTCAAGGCTTCACAAAGTCTTTAGACACACCCAAATATGGCACTGCATGTAATGCTTGGTGCGGTCATTCTTAGGCCTTTTTGACTGAGATGTTAACGAATCCTCAGTGGCTTTTTCACTGACGTTCTTGGCCGCAGTAGCAAATAGTTTTTACAGGGCAGGTTTTCTTGTCCCAGCACCCAACCCTCCTCTTTTCGCAGCCGGGCTTGGGACCGGCCATGGCAGAGTTAAAAAAATTCAACACTTTTCCCAAATTAGTCACCGTAACGACTTGAAATATAGTGGCAACCAGACAAGATCCAGGTCCCATTGTAGGAGAAACAGAGTAGTCAAGGCTTCACAAAGTCTTTAGACACACCCAAATATGGCACTGCATGTAATGCTTGGTGCGGTCATTCTTAGGCCTTTTTGGCTGAGATGTTAACGAATCCTCAGTGGCTTTTTCACTGACGTTCTTGGCCGCAGTAGCAAATAGTTTTTACAGGGCAGGTTTGCTTGTCCCAGCACCCAACCCTCCTCTTTTCGCAGCCGGGCTTGGGACCGGCCATGGCAGAGTTAAAAAAATTCAACACTTTTCCCAAATTAGTCACCGTAACGACTTGAAATATAGTGGCAACCAGACAAGATCCAGGTCCCATTGTAGGAGAAACAGAGTAGTCAAGGCTTCACAAAGTCTTTAGACACACCCAAATATGGCACTGCATGTAATGCTTGGTGCGGTCATTCTTAGGCCTTTTTGGCTGAGATGTTAACGAATCCTCAGTGGCTTTTTCACTGACGTTCTTGGCCGCAGTAGCAAATAGTTTTTACAGGGCAGGTTTGCTTGTCCCAGCACCCAACCCTCCTCTTTTCGCAGCCGGGCTTGGGACCGGCCATGGCAGAGTTAAAAAATTTCAACACTTTTCCCAAATTAGTCACCGTAACGACTTGAAATATAGTGGCAACCAGACAAGATCCAGGTCCCATTGTAGGAGAAACAGAGTAGTCAAGGCTTCACAAAGTCTTTAGACACACCCAAATATGGCACTGCATGTAATGCTTGGAGCGGTCATTCTTAGGCCTTTTTGGCTGAGATGTTAACGAATCCTCAGTGGCTTTTTCACTGACGTTCTTGGCCGCAGTAGCAAATAGTTTTTACAGGGCAGGTTTTCTTGTCCCAGCACCCAACCCTCCTCTTTTCGCAGCCGGGCTTGGGACCGGCCATGGCAGAGTTAAAAAAATTCAACACTTTTCCCAAATTAGTCACCGTAACGACTTGAAATATAGTGGCAACCAGACAAGATCCAGGTCCCATTGTAGGAGAAACAGAGTAGTCAAGGCTTCACAAAGTCTTTAGACACACCCAAATATGGCACTGCATGTAATGCTTGGTGCGGTCATTCTTAGGCCTTTTTGGCTGAGATGTTAATGAATCCTCAGTGGCTTTTTCACTGACGTTCTTGGCCGCAGTAGCAAATAGTTTTTACAGGGCAGGTTTGCTTGTCCCAGCACCCAACCCTCCTCTTTTCGCAGCCGGGCTTGGGACCGGCCATGGCAGAGTTAAAAAAATTCAACACTTTTCCCAAATTAGTCACCGTAACGACTTGAAATATAGTGGCAACCAGACAAGATCCAGGTCCCATTGTAGGAGAAACAGAGTAGTCAAGGCTTCACAAAGTCTTTAGACACACCCAAATATGGCACTGCATGTAATGCTTGGTGCGGTCATTCTTAGGCCTTTTTGGCTGAGATGTTAACGAATCCTCAGTGGCTTTTTCACTGACGTTCTTGGCCGCAGTAGCAAATAGTTTTTATAGGGCAGGTTTGCTTGTCCCAGCACCCCAACCCTCCTCTTTTCGCAGCCGGGCTTGGGACCGGCCATGGCAGAGTTAAAAAAAATTCAACACTTTTCCCAAATTAGTCACCGTAACGACTTGAAATATAGTGGCAACCAGACAAGATCCAGGTCCCATTGTAGGAGAAACAGAGTAGTCAAGGCTTCACAAAGTCTTTAGACACACCCAAATATGGCACTGCATGTAATGCTTGGTGCGGTCATTCTTAGGCCTTTTTGGCTGAGATGTTAACGAATCCTCAGTGGCTTTTTCACTGACGTTCTTGGCCGCAGTAGCAAATAGTTTTTACAGGGCAGGTTTGCTTGTCCCAGCACCCAACCCTCCTCTTTTCGCAGCCGGGCTTGGGACCGGCCATGGCAGAGTTAAAAAAAATTTCAACACTTTTCCCAAATTAGTCACCGTAACGACTTGAAATATAGTGGCAACCAGACAAGATCCAGGTCCCATTGTAGGAGAAACAGAGTAGTCAAGGCTTCACAAAGTCTTTAGACACACCCAAATATGGCACTGCATGTAATGCTTGGTGCGGTCATTCTTAGGCCTTTTTGGCTGAGATGTTAACGAATCCTCAGTGGCTTTTTCACTGACGTTCTTGGCCGCAGTAGCAAATAGTTTTTACAGGGCAGGTTTTCTTGTCCCAGCACCCAACCCTCCTCTTTTCGCAGCCGGGCTTGGGACCGGCCATGGCAGAGTTAAAAAAATTCAACACTTTTCCCAAATTAGTCACCGTAACGACTTGAAATATAGTGGCAACCAGACAAGATCCAGGTCCCATTGTAGGAGAAATAGAGTAGTCAAGGCTTCACAAAGTCTTTAGACACACCCAAATATGGCACTGCATGTAATGCTTGGAGAGGTCATTCTTAGGCCTTTTTGGCTGAGATGTTAACGAATCCTCAGTGGCTTTTTCACTGACGTTCTTGGCCGCAGTAGCAAATAGTTTTTACAGGGCAGGTTTTCTTGTCCCAGCACCCAACCCTCCTCTTTTCGCAGCCGGGCTTGGGACCGGCCATGGCAGAGTTAAAAAAATTCAACACTTTTCCCAAATTAGTCACCGTAACGACTTGAAATATAGTGGCAACCAGACAAGATCCAGGTCCCATTGTAGGAGAAACAGAGTAGTCAAGGCTTCACAAAGTCTTCAGACACACCCAAATATGGCACTGCATGTAATGCTTGGTGCGGTCATTCTTAGGCCTTTTTGGCTGAGATGTTAACGAATCCTCAGTGGCTTTTTCACTGACGTTCTTGGCCGCAGTAGCAAATAGTTTTTACAGGGCAGGTTTGCTTGTCCCAGCACCCAACCCTCCTCTTTTCGCAGCCGGGCTTGGGACCGGCCATGGCAGAGTTAAAAAAATTCAACACTTTTCCCAAATTAGTCACCGTAACGACTTGAAATATAGTGGCAACCAGACAAGATCCAGGTCCCATTGTAGGAGAAACAGAGTAGTCAAGGCTTCACAAAGTCTTTAGACACACCCAAATATGGCACTGCATGTAATGCTTGGTGCGGTCATTCTTAGGCCTTTTTGGCTGAGATGTTAACAAATCCTCAGTGGCTTTTTCACTGACGTTCTTGGCCGCAGTAGCAAATAGTTTTTACAGGGCAGGTTTGCTTGTCCCAGCACCCAACCCTCCTCTTTTCGCAGCCGGGCTTGGGACCGGCCATGGCAGAGTTAAAAAAATTCAACACTTTTCCCAAATTAGTCACCGTAATGACTTGAAATATAGTGGCAACCAGACAAGATCCAGGTCCCATTGTAGGAGAAACAGAGTAGTCAAGGCTTCACAAAGTCTTTAGACACACCCAAATATGGCACTGCATGTAATGCTTGGTGCGGTCATTCTTAGGCCTTTTTGGCTGAGATGTTAACGAATCCTCAGTGGCTTTTTTACTGACGTTCTTGGCCGCAGTAGCAAATAGTTTTTACAGGGCAGGTTTGCTTGTCCCAGCACCCAACCCTCCTCTTTTCGCAGCCGGGCTTGGGACCGGCCATGGCAGAGTTAAAAAAATTCAACACTTTTCCCAAATTAGTCACCGTAACGACTTGAAATATAGTGGCAACCAGACAAGATCCAGGTCCCATTGTAGGAGAAACAGAGTAGTCAAGGCTTCACAAAGTCTTTAGACACACCCAAATATGGCACTGCATGTAATGCTTGGTGCGGTCATTCTTAGGCCTTTTTGGCTGAGATGTTAACGAATCCTCAGTGGCTTTTTCACTGACGTTCTTGGCCGCAGTAGCAAATAGTTTTTACAGGGCAGGTTTGCTTGTCCCAGCACCCAACCCTCCTCTTTTCGCAGCCGGGCTTGGGACCGGCCATGGCAGAGTTAAAAAAATTCAACACTTTTCCCAAATTAGTCACCGTAACGACTTGAAATATAGTGGCAACCAGACAAGATCCAGGTCCCATTGTAGGAGAAACAGAGTAGTCAAGGCTTCACAAAGTCTTTAGACACACCCAAATATGGCACTGCATGTAATGCTTGGTGCGGTCATTCTTAGGCCTTTTTGACTGAGATGTTAACGAATCCTCAGTGGCTTTTTCACTGACGTTCTTGGCCGCAGTAGCAAATAGTTTTTACAGGGCAGGTTTTCTTGTCCCAGCACCCAACCCTCCTCTTTTCGCAGCCGGGCTTGGGACCGGCCATGGCAGAGTTAAAAAAATTCAACACTTTTCCCAAATTAGTCACCGTAACGACTTGAAATATAGTGGCAACCAGACAAGATCCAGGTCCCATTGTAGGAGAAACAGAGTAGTCAAGGCTTCACAAAGTCTTTAGACACACCCAAATATGGCACTGCATGTAATGCTTGGTGCGGTCATTCTTAGGCCTTTTTGGCTGAGATGTTAACGAATCCTCAGTGGCTTTTTCACTGACGTTCTTGGCCGCAGTAGCAAATAGTTTTTACAGGGCAGGTTTGCTTGTCCCAGCACCCAACCCTCCTCTTTTCGCAGCCGGGCTTGGGACCGGCCATGGCAGAGTTAAAAAAATTCAACACTTTTCCCAAATTAGTCACCGTAACGACTTGAAATATAGTGGCAACCAGACAAGATCCAGGTCCCATTGTAGGAGAAACAGAGTAGTCAAGGCTTCACAAAGTCTTTAGACACACCCAAATATGGCACTGCATGTAATGCTTGGTGCGGTCATTAGGCCTTTTTGGCTGAGATGTTAACGAATCCTCAGTGGCTTTTTCACTGACGTTCTTGGCCGCAGTAGCAAATAGTTTTTACAGGGCAGGTTTGCTTGTCCCAGCACCCAACCCTCCTCTTTTCGCAGCCGGGCTTGGGACCGGCCATGGCAGAGTTAAAAAATTTCAACACTTTTCCCAAATTAGTCACCGTAACGACTTGAAATATAGTGGCAACCAGACAAGATCCAGGTCCCATTGTAGGAGAAACAGAGTAGTCAAGGCTTCACAAAGTCTTTAGACACACCCAAATATGGCACTGCATGTAATGCTTGGAGCGGTCATTCTTAGGCCTTTTTGGCTGAGATGTTAACGAATCCTCAGTGGCTTTTTCACTGACGTTCTTGGCCGCAGTAGCAAATAGTTTTTACAGGGCAGGTTTTCTTGTCCCAGCACCCAACCCTCCTCTTTTCGCAGCCGGGCTTGGGACCGGCCATGGCAGAGTTAAAAAAATTTAACACTTTTCCCAAATTAGTCACCGTAACGACTTGAAATATAGTGGCAACCAGACAAGATCCAGGTCCCATTGTAGGAGAAACAGAGTAGTCAAGGCTTCACAAAGTCTTTAGACACACCCAAATATGGCACTGCATGTAATGCTTGGTGCGGTCATTCTTAGGCCTTTTTGGCTGAGATGTTAATGAATCCTCAGTGGCTTTTTCACTGACGTTCTTGGCCGCAGTAGCAAATAGTTTTTACAGGGCAGGTTTGCTTGTCCCAGCACCCAACCCTCCTCTTTTCGCAGCCGGGCTTGGGACCGGCCATGGCAGAGTTAAAAAAATTCAACACTTTTCCCAAATTAGTCACCGTAACGACTTGAAATATAGTGGCAACCAGACAAGATCCAGGTCCCATTGTAGGAGAAACAGAGTAGTCAAGGCTTCACAAAGTCTTTAGACACACCCAAATATGGCACTGCATGTAATGCTTGGTGCGGTCATTCTTAGGCCTTTTTGGCTGAGATGTTAACGAATCCTCAGTGGCTTTTTCACTGACGTTCTTGGCCGCAGTAGCAAATAGTTTTTACAGGGCAGGTTTGCTTGTCCCAGCACCCCAACCCTCCTCTTTTCGCAGCCGGGCTTGGGACCGGCCATGGCAGAGTTAAAAAAAATTCAACACTTTTCCCAAATTAGTCACCGTAACGACTTGAAATATAGTGGCAACCAGACAAGATCCAGGTCCCATTGTAGGAGAAACAGAGTAGTCAAGGCTTCACAAAGTCTTTAGACACACCCAAATATGGCACTGCATGTAATGCTTGGTGCGGTCATTCTTAGGCCTTTTTGGCTGAGATGTTAACGAATCCTCAGTGGCTTTTTCACTGACGTTCTTGGCCGCAGTAGCAAATAGTTTTTACAGGGCAGGTTTGCTTGTCCCAGCACCCAACCCTCCTCTTTTCGCAGCCGGGCTTGGGACCGGCCATGGCAGAGTTAAAAAAATTCAACACTTTTCCCAAATTAGTCACCGTAACGACTTGAAATATAGTGGCAACCAGACAAGATCCAGGTCCCATTGTAGGAGAAACAGAGTAGTCAAGGCTTCACAAAGTCTTTAGACACACCCAAATATGGCACTGCATGTAATGCTTGGTGCGGTCATTCTTAGGCCTTTTTGGCTGAGATGTTAACGAATCCTCAGTGGCTTTTTCACTGACGTTCTTGGCCGCAGTAGCAAATAGTTTTTACAGGGCAGGTTTGCTTGTCCCAGCACCCAACCCTCCTCTTTTCGCAGCCGGGCTTGGGACCGGCCATGGCAGAGTTAAAAAAATTCAACACTTTTCCCAAATTAGTCACCGTAACGACTTGAAGTATAGTGGCAACCAGACAAGATCCAGGTCCCATTGTAGGAGAAACAGAGTAGTCAAGGCTTCACAAAGTCTTTAGACACACCCAAATATGGCACTGCATGTAATGCTTGGTGCGGTCATTCTTAGGCCTTTTTGGCTGAGATGTTAACGAATCCTCAGTGGCTTTTTCACTGACGTTCTTGGCCGCAGTAGCAAATAGTTTTTACAGGGCAGGTTTGCTTGTCCCAGCACCCAACCCTCCTCTTTTCGCAGCCGGGCTTGGGACCGGCCATGGCAGAGTTAAAAAAATTCAACACTTTTCCCAAATTAGTCACCGTAACGACTTGAAATATAGTGGCAACCAGACAAGATCCAGGTCCCATTGTAGGAGAAACAGAGTAGTCAAGGCTTCACAAAGTCTTTAGACACACCCAAATATGGCACTGCATGTAATGCTTGGTGCGGTCATTCTTAGGCCTTTTTGGCTGAGATGTTAACGAATCCTCAGTGGCTTTTTCACTGACGTTCTTGGCCGCAGTAGCAAATAGTTTTTACAGGGCAGGTTTGCTTGTCCCAGCACCCAACCCTCCTCTTTTCGCAGCCGGGCTTGGGATCGGCCATGGCAGAGTTAAAAAAAATTTCAACACTTTTCCCAAATTAGTCACCGTAACGACTTGAAATATAGTGGCAACCAGACAAGATCCAGGTCCCATTGTAGGAGAAACAGAGTAGTCAAGGCTTCACAAAGTCTTTAGACACACCCAAATATGGCACTGCATGTAATGCTTGGTGCGGTCATTCTTAGGCCTTTTTGGCTGAGATGTTAACGAATCCTCAGTGGCTTTTTCACTGACGTTCTTGGCCGCAGTAGCAAATAGTTTTTACAGGGCAGGTTTTCTTGTCCCAGCACCCAACCCTCCTCTTTTTGCAGCCGGGCTTGGGACCGGCCATGGCAGAGTTAAAAAAATTCAACACTTTTCCCAAATTAGTCACCGTAACGACTTGAAATATAGTGGCAACCAGACAAGATCCAGGTCCCATTGTAGGAGAAACAGAGTAGTCAAGGCTTCACAAAGTCTTTAGACACACCCAAATATGGCACTGCATGTAATGCTTGGTGCGGTCATTCTTAGGCCTTTTTGGCTGAGATGTTAATGAATCCTCAGTGGCTTTTTCACTGACGTTCTTGGCCGCAGTAGCAAATAGTTTTTACAGGGCAGGTTTGCTTGTCCCAGCACCCAACCCTCCTCTTTTCGCAGCCGGGCTTGGGACCGGCCATGGCAAAGTTAAAAAAATTCAACACTTTTCCCAAATTAGTCACCGTAACGACTTGAAATATAGTGGCAACCAGACAAGATCCAGGTCCCATTGTAGGAGAAACAGAGTAGTCAAGGCTTCACAAAGTCTTTAGACACACCCAAATATGGCACTGCATGTAATGCTTGGTGCGGTCATTCTTAGGCCTTTTTGGCTGAGATGTTAACGAATCCTCAGTGGCTTTTTCACTGACGTTCTTGGCCGCAGTAGCAAATAGTTTTTACAGGGCAGGTTTGCTTGTCCCAGCACCCAACCCTCCTCTTTTCGCAGCCGGGCTTGGGACCGGCCATGGCAGAGTTAAAAAAATTCAACACTTTTCCCAAATTAGTCACCGTAACGACTTGAAATATAGTGGCAACCAGACAAGATCCAGGTCCCATTGTAGGAGAAACAGAGTAGTCAAGGCTTCACAAAGTCTTTAGACACACCCAAATATGGCACTGCATGTAATGCTTGGTGCGGTCATTCTTAGGCCTTTTTGGCTGAGATGTTAACGAATCCTCAGTGGCTTTTTCACTGACGTTCTTGGCCGCAGTAGCAAATAGTTTTTACAGGGCAGGTTTGCTTGTCCCAGCACCCAACCCTCCTCTTTTCGCAGCCGGGCTTTTGACCGGCCATGGCAGAGTTAAAAAAATTCAACACTTTTCCCAAATTAGTCACCGTAACGACTTGAAATATAGTGGCAACCAGACAAGATCCAGGTCCCATTGTAGGAGAAACAGAGTAGTCAAGGCTTCACAAAGTCTTTAGACACACCCAAATATGGCACTGCATGTAATGCTTGGTGCGGTCATTCTTAGGCCTTTTTGGCTGAGATGTTAACGAATCCTCAGTGGCTTTTTCACTGACGTTCTTGGCCGCAGTAGCAAATAGTTTTTACAGGGCAGGTTTGCTTGTCCCAGCACCCAACCCTCCTCTTTTCGCAGCCGGGCTTGGGACCGGCCATGGCAGAGTTAAAAAAATTCAACACTTTTCCCAAATTAGTCACCGTAACGACTTGAAATATAGTGGCAACCAGACAAGATCCAGGTCCCATTGTAGGAGAAACAGAGTAGTCAAGGCTTCACAAAGTCTTTAGACACACCCAAATATGGCACTGCATGTAATGCTTGGTGCGGTCATTCTTAGGCCTTTTTGGCTGAGATGTTAACGAATCCTCAGTGGCTTTTTCACTGACGTTCTTGGCCGCAGTAGCAAATAGTTTTTACAGGGCAGGTTTGCTTGTCCCAGCACCCAACCCTCCTCTTTTCGCAGCCGGGCTTGGGACCGGCCATGGCAGAGTTAAAAAAATTCAACACTTTTCCCAAATTAGTCACCGTAACGACTTGAAATATAGTGGCAACCAGACAAGATCCAGGTCCCATTGTAGGAGAAACAGAGTAGTCAAGGCTTCACAAAGTCTTTAGACACACCCAAATATGGCACTGCATGTAATGCTTGGTGCGGTCATTCTTAGGCCTTTTTGGCTGAGATGTTAACGAATCCTCAGTGGCTTTTTCACTGACGTTCTTGGCCGCAGTAGCAAATAGTTTTTACAGGGCAGGTTTGCTTGTCCCAGCACCCAACCCTCCTCTTTTCGCAGCCGGGCTTGGGACCGGCCATGGCAGAGTTAAAAAAATTCAACACTTTTCCCAAATTAGTCACCGTAACGACTTGAAATATAGTGGCAACCAGACAAGATCCAGGTCCCATTGTAGGAGAAACAGAGTAGTCAAGGCTTCACAAAGTCTTTAGACACACCCAAATATGGCACTGCATGTAATGCTTGGTGCGGTCATTCTTAGGCCTTTTTGGCTGAGATGTTAACGAATCCTCAGTGGCTTTTTCACTGACGTTCTTGGCCGCAGTAGCAAATAGTTTTTACAGGGCAGGTTTGCTTGTCCCAGCACCCAACCCTCCTCTTTTCGCAGCCGGGCTTGGGACCGGCCATGGCAGAGTTAAAAAAAATTTCAACACTTTTCCCAAATTAGTCACCGTAACGACTTGAAATATAGTGGCAACCAGACAAGATCCAGGTCCCATTGTAGGAGAAACAGAGTAGTCAAGGCTTCACAAAGTCTTTAGACACACCCAAATATGGCACTGCATGTAATGCTTGGTGCGGTCATTCTTAGGCCTTTTTGGCTGAGATGTTAACGAATCCTCAGTGGCTTTTTCACTGACGTTCTTGGCCGCAGTAGCAAATAGTTTTTACAGGGCAGGTTTGCTTGTCCCAGCACCCAACCCTCCTCTTTTCGCAGCCGGGCTTGGGACCGGCCATGGCAGAGTTAAAAAAATTCAACACTTTTCCCAAATTAGTCACCGTAACGACTTGAAATATAGTGGCAACCAGACAAGATCCAGGTCCCATTGTAGGAGAAACAGAGTAGTCAAGGCTTCACAAAGTCTTTAGACACACCCAAATATGGCACTGCATGTAATGCTTGGTGCGGTCATTCTTAGGCCTTTTTGGCTGAGATGTTAACGAATCCTCAGTGGCTTTTTCACTGACGTTCTTGGCCGCAGTAGCAAATAGTTTTTACAGGGCAGGTTTTCTTGTCCCAGCACCCAACCCTCCTCTTTTCGCAGCCGGGCTTGGGACCGGCCATGGCAGAGTTAAAAAAATTCAACACTTTTCCCAAATTAGTCACCGTAACGACTTGAAATATAGTGGCAACCAGACAAGATCCAGGTCCCATTGTAGGAGAAACAGAGTAGTCAAGGCTTCACAAAGTCTTTAGACACACCCAAATATGGCACTGCATGTAATGCTTGGTGCGGTCATTCTTAGGCCTTTTTGGCTGAGATGTTAACGAATCCTCAGTGGCTTTTTCACTGACGTTCTTGGCCGCAGTAGCAAATAGTTTTTACAGGGCAGGTTTGCTTGTCCCAGCACCCAACCCTCCTCTTTTCGCAGCCGGGCTTGGGACCGGCCATGGCAGAGTTAAAAAAATTCAACACTTTTCCCAAATTAGTCGCCGTAACGACTTGAAATATAGTGGCAACCAGACAAGATCCAGGTCCCATTGTAGGAGAAACAGAGTAGTCAAGGCTTCACAAAGTCTTTAGACACACCCAAATATGGCACTGCATGTAATGCTTGGTGCGGTCATTCTTAGGCCTTTTTGGCTGAGATGTTAACGAATCCTCAGTGGCTTTTTCACTGACGTTCTTGGCCGCAGTAGCAAATAGTTTTTACAGGGCAGGTTTGCTTGTCCCAGCACCCAACCCTCCTCTTTTCGCAGCCAGGCTTGGGACCGGCCATGGCAGAGTTAAAAAAATTCAACACTTTTCCCAAATTAGTCACCGTAACGACTTGAAATATAGTGGCAACCAGACAAGATCCAGGTCCCATTGTAGGAGAAACAGAGTAGTCAAGGCTTCACAAAGTCTTTAGACACACCCAAATATGGCACTGCATGTAATGCTTGGTGCGGTCATTCTTAGGCCTTTTTGGCTGAGATGTTAACGAATCCTCAGTGGCTTTTTCACTGACGTTCTTGGCCGCAGTAGCAAATAGTTTTTACAGGGCAGGTTTGCTTGTCCCAGCACCCAACCCTCCTCTTTTCGCAGCCGGGCTTGGGACCGGCCATGGCAGAGTTAAAAAAATTCAACACTTTTTCCAAATTAGTCACCGTAACGACTTGAAATATAGTGGCAACCAGACAAGATCCAGGTCCCATTCTAGGAGAAACAGAGTAGTCAAGGCTTCACAAAGTCTTTAGACACACCCAAATATGGCACTGCATGTAATGCTTGGTGCGGTCATTCTTAGGCCTTTTTGGCTGAGATGTTAACGAATCCTCAGTGGCTTTTTCACTGACGTTCTTGGCCGCAGTAGCAAATAGTTTTTACAGGGCAGGTTTGCTTGTCCCAGCACCCAACCCTCCTCTTTTCGCAGCCAGGCTTGGGACCGGCCATGGCAGAGTTAAAAAAATTCAACACTTTTCCCAAATTAGTCACCGTAACGACTTGAAATATAGTGGCAACCAGACAAGATCCAGGTCCCATTGTAGGAGAAACAGAGTAGTCAAGGCTTCACAAAGTCTTTAGACACACCCAAATATGGCACTGCATGTAATGCTTGGTGCGGTCATTCTTAGGCCTTTTTGGCTGAGATGTTAACGAATCCTCAGTGGCTTTTTCACTGACGTTCTTGGCCGCAGTAGCAAATAGTTTTTACAGGGCAGGTTTGCTTGTCCCAGCACCCAACCCTCCTCTTTTCGCAGCCGGGCTTGGGACCGGCCATGGCAGAGTTAAAAAAATTCAACACTTTTTCCAAATTAGTCACCGTAACGACTTGAAATATAGTGGCAACCAGACAAGATCCAGGTCCCATTCTAGGAGAAACAGAGTAGTCAAGGCTTCACAAAGTCTTTAGACACACCCAAATATGGCACTGCATGTAATGCTTGGTGCGGTCATTCTTAGGCCTTTTTGGCTGAGATGTTAACGAATCCTCAGTGGCTTTTTCACTGACGTTCTTGGCCGCAGTAGCAAATAGTTTTTACAGGGCAGGTTTGCTTGTCCCAGCACCCAACCCTCCTCTTTTCGCAGCCGGGCTTGGGACCGGCCATGGCAGAGTTAAAAAAATTCAACACTTTTCCCAAATTAGTCACCGTAACGACTTGAAATATAGTGGCAACCAGACAAGATCCAGGTCCCATTGTAGGAGAAACAGAGTAGTCAAGGCTTCACAAAGTCTTTAGACACACCCAAATATGGCACTGCATGTAATGCTTGGTGCGGTCATTCTTAGGCCTTTTTGGCTGAGATGTTAACGAATCCTCAGTGGCTTTTTCACTGACGTTCTTGGCTGCAGTAGCAAATAGTTTTTACAGGGCAGGTTTGCTTGTCCCAGCACCCAACCCTCCTCTTTTCGCAGCCGGGCTTGGGACCGGCCATGGCAGAGTTAAAAAAATTCAACACTTTTCCCAAATTAGTCACCGTAATGACTTGAAATATAGTGGCAACCAGACAAGATCCAGGTCCCATTGTAGGAGAAACAGAGTAGTCAAGGCTTCACAAAGTCTTTAGACACACCCAAATATGGCACTGCATGTAATGCTTGGTGCGGTCATTCTTAGGCCTTTTTGGCTGAGATGTTAACGAATCCTCAGTGGCTTTTTCACTGACGTTCTTGGCCGCAGTAGCAAATAGTTTTTACAGGGCAGGTTTGCTTGTCCCAGCACCCAACCCTCCTCTTTTCGCAGCCGGGCTTGGGACCGGCCATGGCAGAGTTAAAAAAATTCAACACTTTTCCCAAATTAGTCACCGTAACGACTTGAAATATAGTGGCAACCAGACAAGATCCAGGTCCCATTGTAGGAGAAACAGAGTAGTCAAGGCTTCACAAAGTCTTTAGACACACCCAAATATGGCACTGCATGTAATGCTTGGTGCGGTCATTCTTAGGCCTTTTTGGCTGAGATGTTAACGAATCCTCAGTGGCTTTTTCACTGACGTTCTTGGCCGCAGTAGCAAATAGTTTTTACAGGGCAGGTTTGCTTGTCCCAGCACCCAACCCTCCTCTTTTCGCAGCCGGGCTTGGGACCGGCCATGGCAGAGTTAAAAAAATTCAACACTTTTCCCAAATTAGTCACCGTAACGACTTGAAATATAGTGGCAACCAGACAAGATCCAGGTCCCATTGTAGGAGAAACAGAGTAGTCAAGGCTTCACAAAGTCTTTAGACACACCCAAATATGGCACTGCATGTAATGCTTGGTGCGGTCATTCTTAGGCCTTTTTGGCTGAGATGTTAACGAATCCTCAGTGGCTTTTTCACTGACGTTCTTGGCCGCAGTAGCAAATAGTTTTTACAGGGCAGGTTTGCTTGTCCCAGCACCCAACCCTCCTCTTTTCGCAGCCGGGCTTGGGACCGGCCATGGCAGAGTTAAAAAAATTCAACACTTTTCCCAAATTAGTCACCGTAACGACTTGAAATATAGTGGCAACCAGACAAGATCCAGGTCCCATTGTAGGAGAAACAGAGTAGTCAAGGCTTCACAAAGTCTTTAGACACACCCAAATATGGCACTGCATGTAATGCTTGGTGCGGTCATTCTTAGGCCTTTTTGGCTGAGATGTTAACGAATCCTCAGTGGCTTTTTCACTGACGTTCTTGGCCGCAGTAGCAAATAGTTTTTACAGGGCAGGTTTGCTTGTCCCAGCACCCAACCCTCCTCTTTTCGCAGCCGGGCTTGGGTCCGGCCATGGCAGAGTTAAAAAAAATTTCAACACTTTTCCCAAATTAGTCACCGTAACTACTTGAAATATAGTGGCAACCAGACAAGATCCAGGTCCCATTGTAGGAGAAACAGAGTAGTCAAGGCTTCACAAAGTCTTTAGACACACCCAAATATGGCACTGCATGTAATGCTTGGTGCGGTCATTCTTAGGCCTTTTTGGCTGAGATGTTAACGAATCCTCAGTGGCTTTTTCACTGACGTTCTTGGCCGCAGTAGCAAATAGTTTTTACAGGGCAGGTTTTCTTGTCCCAGCACCCAACCCTCCTCTTTTCGCAGCCGGGCTTGGGACCGGCCATGGCAGAGTTAAAAAAATTCAACACTTTTCCCAAATTAGTCACCGTAACGACTTGAAATATAGTGGCAACCAGACAAGATCCAGGTCCCATTGTAGGAGAAACAGAGTAGTCAAGGCTTCACAAAGTCTTCAGACACACCCAAATATGGCACTGCATGTAATGCTTGGTGCGGTCATTCTTAGGCCTTTTTGGCTGAGATGTTAACGAATCCTCAGTGGCTTTTTCACTGACGTTCTTGGCCGCAGTAGCAAATAGTTTTTACAGGGCAGGTTTGCTTGTCCCAGCACCCAACCCTCCTCTTTTCGCAGCCGGGCTTGGGACCGGCCATGGCAGAGTTAAAAAAATTCAACACTTTTCCCAAATTAGTCACCGTAACGACTTGAAATATAGTGGTAACCAGACAAGATCCAGGTCCCATTGTAGGAGAAACAGAGTAGTCAAGGCTTCACAAAGTCTTTAGACACACCCAAATATGGCACTGCATGTAATGCTTGGTGCGGTCATTCTTAGGCCTTTTTGGCTGAGATGTTAACAAATCCTCAGTGGTTTTTTCACTGACGTTCTTGGCCGCAGTAGCAAATAGTTTTTACAGGGCAGGTTTGCTTGTCCCAGCACCCAACCCTCCTCTTTTCACAGCCGGGCTTGGGACCGGCCATGGCAGAGTTAAAAAAATTCAACACTTTTCCCAAATTAGTCACCGTAATGACTTGAAATATAGTGGCAACCAGACAAGATCCAGGTCCCATTGTAGGAGAAACAGAGTAGTCAAGGCTTCACAAAGTCTTTAGACACACCCAAATATGGCACTGCATGTAATGCTTGGTGCGGTCATTCTTAGGCCTTTTTGGCTGAGATGTTAACGAATCCTCAGTGGCTTTTTTACTGACGTTCTTGGCCGCAGTAGCAAATAGTTTTTACAGGGCAGGTTTGCTTGTCCCAGCACCCAACCCTCCTCTTTTCGCAGCCGGGCTTGGGACCGGCCATGGCAGAGTTAAAAAAATTCAACACTTTTCCCAAATTAGTCACCGTAACGACTTGAAATATAGTGGCAACCAGACAAGATCCAGGTCCCATTGTAGGAGAAACAGAGTAGTCAAGGCTTCACAAAGTCTTTAGACACACCCAAATATGGCACTGCATGTAATGCTTGGTGCGGTCATTCTTAGGCCTTTTTGGCTGAGATGTTAACGAATCCTCAGTGGCTTTTTCACTGACGTTCTTGGCCGCAGTAGCAAATAGTTTTTACAGGGCAGGTTTGCTTGTCCCAGCACCCAACCCTCCTCTTTTCGCAGCCGGGCTTGGGACCGGCCATGGCAGAGTTAAAAAAAATTTCAACACTTTTCCCAAATTAGTCACCGTAACGACTTGAAATATAGTGGCAACCAGACAAGATCCAGGTCCCATTGTAGGAGAAACAGAGTAGTCAAGGCTTCACAAAGTCTTTAGACACACCCAAATATGGCACTGCATGTAATGCTTGGTGCGGTCATTCTTAGGCCTTTTTGGCTGAGATGTTAACGAATCCTCAGTGGCTTTTTCACTGACGTTCTTGGCCGCAGTAGCAAATAGTTTTTACAGGGCAGGTTTGCTTGTCCCAGCACCCAACCCTCCTCTTTTCGCAGCCGGGCTTGGGACCGGCCATGGCAGAGTTAAAAAAATTCAACACTTTTCCCAAATTAGTCACCGTAACGACTTGAAATATAGTGGCAACCAGACAAGATCCAGGTCCCATTGTAGGAGAAACAGAGTAGTCAAGGCTTCACAAAGTCTTTAGACACACCCAAATATGGCACTGCATGTAATGCTTGGTGCGGTCATTCTTAGGCCTTTTTGACTGAGATGTTAACGAATCCTCAGTGGCTTTTTCACTGACGTTCTTGGCCGCAGTAGCAAATAGTTTTTACAGGGCAGGTTTTCTTGTCCCAGCACCCAACCCTCCTCTTTTCGCAGCCGGGCTTGGGACCGGCCATGGCAGAGTTAAAAAAATTCAACACTTTTCCCAAATTAGTCACCGTAACGACTTGAAATATAGTGGCAACCAGACAAGATCCAGGTCCCATTGTAGGAGAAACAGAGTAGTCAAGGCTTCACAAAGTCTTTAGACACACCCAAATATGGCACTGCATGTAATGCTTGGTGCGGTCATTCTTAGGCCTTTTTGGCTGAGATGTTAACGAATCCTCAGTGGCTTTTTCACTGACGTTCTTGGCCGCAGTAGCAAATAGTTTTTACAGGGCAGGTTTGCTTGTCCCAGCACCCAACCCTCCTCTTTTCGCAGCCGGGCTTGGGACCGGCCATGGCAGAGTTAAAAAAATTCAACACTTTTCCCAAATTAGTCACCGTAACGACTTGAAATATAGTGGCAACCAGACAAGATCCAGGTCCCATTGTAGGAGAAACAGAGTAGTCAAGGCTTCACAAAGTCTTTAGACACACCCAAATATGGCACTGCATGTAATGCTTGGAGCGGTCATTCTTAGGCCTTTTTGGCTGAGATGTTAACGAATCCTCAGTGGCTTTTTCACTGACGTTCTTGGCCGCAGTAGCAAATAGTTTTTACAGGGCAGGTTTTCTTGTCCCAGCACCCAACCCTCCTCTTTTCGCAGCCGGGCTTGGGACCGGCCATGGCAGAGTTAAAAAAATTCAACACTTTTCCCAAATTAGTCACCGTAACGACTTGAAATATAGTGGCAACCAGACAAGATCCAGGTCCCATTGTAGGAGAAACAGAGTAGTCAAGGCTTCACAAAGTCTTTAGACACACCCAAATATGGCACTGCATGTAATGCTTGGTGCGGTCATTCTTAGGCCTTTTTGGCTGAGATGTTAACGAATCCTCAGTGGCTTTTTCACTGACGTTCTTGGCCGCAGTAGCAAATAGTTTTTACAGGGCAGGTTTGCTTGTCCCAGCACCCAACCCTCCTCTTTTCGCAGCCGGGCTTGGGACCGGCCATGGCAGAGTTAAAAAAATTCAACACTTTTCCCAAATTAGTCACCGTAACGACTTGAAATATAGTGGCAACCAGACAAGATCCAGGTCCCATTGTAGGAGAAACAGAGTAGTCAAGGCTTCACAAAGTCTTCAGACACACCCAAATATGGCACTGCATGTAATGCTTGGTGCGGTCATTCTTAGGCCTTTTTGGCTGAGATGTTAACGAATCCTCAGTGGCTTTTTCACTGACGTTCTTGGCCGCAGTAGCAAATAGTTTTTACAGGGCAGGTTTGCTTGTCCCAGCACCCAACCCTCCTCTTTTCGCAGCCGGGCTTGGGACCGGCCATGGCAGAGTTAAAAAAATTCAACACTTTTCCCAAATTAGTCACCGTAACGACTTGAAATATAGTGGTAACCAGACAAGATCCAGGTCCCATTGTAGGAGAAACAGAGTAGTCAAGGCTTCACAAAGTCTTTAGACACACCCAAATATGGCACTGCATGTAATGCTTGGTGCGGTCATTCTTAGGCCTTTTTGGCTGAGATGTTAACAAATCCTCAGTGGTTTTTTCACTGACGTTCTTGGCCGCAGTAGCAAATAGTTTTTACAGGGCAGGTTTGCTTGTCCCAGCACCCAACCCTCCTCTTTTCACAGCCGGGCTTGGGACCGGCCATGGCAGAGTTAAAAAAATTCAACACTTTTCCCAAATTAGTCACCGTAATGACTTGAAATATAGTGGCAACCAGACAAGATCCAGGTCCCATTGTAGGAGAAACAGAGTAGTCAAGGCTTCACAAAGTCTTTAGACACACCCAAATATGGCACTGCATGTAATGCTTGGTGCGGTCATTCTTAGGCCTTTTTGGCTGAGATGTTAACGAATCCTCAGTGGCTTTTTTACTGACGTTCTTGGCCGCAGTAGCAAATAGTTTTTACAGGGCAGGTTTGCTTGTCCCAGCACCCAACCCTCCTCTTTTCGCAGCCGGGCTTGGGACCGGCCATGGCAGAGTTAAAAAAATTCAACACTTTTCCCAAATTAGTCACCGTAACCACTTGAAATATAGTGGTAACCAGACAAGATCCAGGTCCCATTGTAGGAGAAACAGAGTAGTCAAGGCTTCACAAAGTCTTTAGACACACCCAAATATGGCACTGCATGTAATGCTTGGTGCGGTCATTCTTAGGCCTTTTTGGCTGAGATGTTAACAAATCCTCAGTGGTTTTTTCACTGACGTTCTTGGCCGCAGTAGCAAATAGTTTTTACAGGGCAGGTTTGCTTGTCCCAGCACCCAACCCTCCTCTTTTCACAGCCGGGCTTGGGACCGGCCATGGCAGAGTTAAAAAAATTCAACACTTTTCCCAAATTAGTCACCGTAATGACTTGAAATATAGTGGCAACCAGACAAGATCCAGGTCCCATTGTAGGAGAAACAGAGTAGTCAAGGCTTCACAAAGTCTTTAGACACACCCAAATATGGCACTGCATGTAATGCTTGGTGCGGTCATTCTTAGGCCTTTTTGGCTGAGATGTTAACAAATCCTCAGTGGCTTTTTTACTGACGTTCTTGGCCGCAGTAGCAAATAGTTTTTACAGGGCAGGTTTGCTTGTCCCAGCACCCAACCCTCCTCTTTTCGCAGCCGGGCTTGGGACCGGCCATGGCAGAGTTAAAAAAATTCAACACTTTTCCCAAATTAGTCACCGTAACGACTTGAAATATAGTGGCAACCAGACAAGATCCAGGTCCCATTGTAGGAGAAACAGAGTAGTCAAGGCTTCACAAAGTCTTTAGACACACCCAAATATGGCACTGCATGTAATGCTTGGTGCGGTCATTCTTAGGCCTTTTTGGCTGAGATGTTAACGAATCCTCAGTGGCTTTTTCACTGACGTTCTTGGCCGCAGTAGCAAATAGTTTTTACAGGGCAGGTTTGCTTGTCCCAGCACCCAACCCTCCTCTTTTCGCAGCCGGGCTTGGGACCGGCCATGGCAGAGTTAAAAAAAATTTCAACACTTTTCCCAAATTAGTCACCGTAACGACTTGAAATATAGTGGCAACCAGACAAGATCCAGGTCCCATTGTAGGAGAAACAGAGTAGTCAAGGCTTCACAAAGTCTTTAGACACACCCAAATATGGCACTGCATGTAATGCTTGGTGCGGTCATTCTTAGGCCTTTTTGGCTGAGATGTTAACGAATCCTCAGTGGCTTTTTCACTGACGTTCTTGGCCGCAGTAGCAAATAGTTTTTACAGGGCAGGTTTGCTTGTCCCAGCACCCAACCCTCCTCTTTTCGCAGCCGGGCTTGGGACCGGCCATGGCAGAGTTAAAAAAATTCAACACTTTTCCCAAATTAGTCACCGTAACGACTTGAAATATAGTGGCAACCAGACAAGATCCAGGTCCCATTGTAGGAGAAACAGAGTAGTCAAGGCTTCACAAAGTCTTTAGACACACCCAAATATGGCACTGCATGTAATGCTTGGTGCGGTCATTCTTAGGCCTTTTTGACTGAGATGTTAACGAATCCTCAGTGGCTTTTTCACTGACGTTCTTGGCCGCAGTAGCAAATAGTTTTTACAGGGCAGGTTTTCTTGTCCCAGCACCCAACCCTCCTCTTTTCGCAGCCGGGCTTGGGACCGGCCATGGCAGAGTTAAAAAAATTCAACACTTTTCCCAAATTAGTCACCGTAACGACTTGAAATATAGTGGCAACCAGACAAGATCCAGGTCCCATTGTAGGAGAAACAGAGTAGTCAAGGCTTCACAAAGTCTTTAGACACACCCAAATATGGCACTGCATGTAATGCTTGGTGCGGTCATTCTTAGGCCTTTTTGGCTGAGATGTTAACGAATCCTCAGTGGCTTTTTCACTGACGTTCTTGGCCGCAGTAGCAAATAGTTTTTACAGGGCAGGTTTGCTTGTCCCAGCACCCAACCCTCCTCTTTTCGCAGCCGGGCTTGGGACCGGCCATGGCAGAGTTAAAAAAATTCAACACTTTTCCCAAATTAGTCACCGTAACGACTTGAAATATAGTGGCAACCAGACAAGATCCAGGTCCCATTGTAGGAGAAACAGAGTAGTCAAGGCTTCACAAAGTCTTTAGACACACCCAAATATGGCACTGCATGTAATGCTTGGAGCGGTCATTCTTAGGCCTTTTTGGCTGAGATGTTAACGAATCCTCAGTGGCTTTTTCACTGACGTTCTTGGCCGCAGTAGCAAATAGTTTTTACAGGGCAGGTTTTCTTGTCCCAGCACCCAACCCTCCTCTTTTCGCAGCCGGGCTTGGGACCGGCCATGGCAGAGTTAAAAAAATTCAACACTTTTCCCAAATTAGTCACCGTAACGACTTGAAATATAGTGGCAACCAGACAAGATCCAGGTCCCATTGTAGGAGAAACAGAGTAGTCAAGGCTTCACAAAGTCTTTAGACACACCCAAATATGGCACTGCATGTAATGCTTGGTGCGGTCATTCTTAGGCCTTTTTGGCTGAGATGTTAACGAATCCTCAGTGGCTTTTTCACTGACGTTCTTGGCCGCAGTAGCAAATAGTTTTTACAGGGCAGGTTTGCTTGTCCCAGCACCCAACCCTCCTCTTTTCGCAGCCGGGCTTGGGACCGGCCATGGCAGAGTTAAAAAAAAATGCAACACTTTTCCCAAATTAGTCACCGTAACGACTTGAAATATAGTGGCAACCAGACAAGATCCAGGTCCCATTGTAGGAGAAACAGAGTAGTCAAGGCTTCACAAAGTCTTTAGACACACCCAAATATGGCACTGCATGTAATGCTTGGTGCGGTCATTCTTAGGCCTTTTTGGCTGAGATGTTAACGAATCCTCAGTGGCTTTTTCACTGACGTTCTTGGCCGCAGTAGCAAATAGTTTTTACAGGGCAGGTTTGCTTGTCCCAGCACCCAACCCTCCTCTTTTCGCAGCCGGGCTTGGGACCGGCCATGGCAGAGTTAAAAAAATTCAACACTTTTCCCAAATTAGTCACCGTAACGACTTGAAATATAGTGGCAACCAGACAAGATCCAGGTCCCATTGTAGGAGAAACAGAGTAGTCAAGGCTTCACAAAGTCTTCAGACACACCCAAATATGGCACTGCATGTAATGCTTGGTGCGGTCATTCTTAGGCCTTTTTGGCTGAGATGTTAACGAATCCTCAGTGGCTTTTTCACTGACGTTCTTGGCCGCAGTAGCAAATAGTTTTTACAGGGCAGGTTTGCTTGTCCCAGCACCCAACCCTCCTCTTTTCGCAGCCGGGCTTGGGACCGGCCATGGCAGAGTTAAAAAAATTCAACACTTTTCCCAAATTAGTCACCGTAACGACTTGAAATATAGTGGTAACCAGACAAGATCCAGGTCCCATTGTAGGAGAAACAGAGTAGTCAAGGCTTCACAAAGTCTTTAGACACACCCAAATATGGCACTGCATGTAATGCTTGGTGCGGTCATTCTTAGGCCTTTTTGGCTGAGATGTTAACAAATCCTCAGTGGTTTTTTCACTGACGTTCTTGGCCGCAGTAGCAAATAGTTTTTACAGGGCAGGTTTGCTTGTCCCAGCACCCAACCCTCCTCTTTTCACAGCCGGGCTTGGGACCGGCCATGGCAGAGTTAAAAAAATTCAACACTTTTCCCAAATTAGTCACCGTAATGACTTGAAATATAGTGGCAACCAGACAAGATCCAGGTCCCATTGTAGGAGAAACAGAGTAGTCAAGGCTTCACAAAGTCTTTAGACACACCCAAATATGGCACTGCATGTAATGCTTGGTGCGGTCATTCTTAGGCCTTTTTGGCTGAGATGTTAACGAATCCTCAGTGGCTTTTTTACTGACGTTCTTGGCCGCAGTAGCAAATAGTTTTTACAGGGCAGGTTTGCTTGTCCCAGCACCCAACCCTCCTCTTTTCGCAGCCGGGCTTGGGACCGGCCATGGCAGAGTTAAAAAAATTCAACACTTTTCCCAAATTAGTCACCGTAACGACTTGAAATATAGTGGCAACCAGACAAGATCCAGGTCCCATTGTAGGAGAAACAGAGTAGTCAAGGCTTCACAAAGTCTTTAGACACACCCAAATATGGCACTGCATGTAATGCTTGGTGCGGTCATTCTTAGGCCTTTTTGGCTGAGATGTTAACGAATCCTCAGTGGCTTTTTCACTGACGTTCTTGGCCGCAGTAGCAAATAGTTTTTACAGGGCAGGTTTGCTTGTCCCAGCACCCAACCCTCCTCTTTTCGCAGCCGGGCTTGGGACCGGCCATGGCAGAGTTAAAAAAATTCAACACTTTTCCCAAATTAGTCACCGTAACGACTTGAAATATAGTGGCAACCAGACAAGATCCAGGTCCCATTGTAGGAGAAACAGAGTAGTCAAGGCTTCACAAAGTCTTTAGACACACCCAAATATGGCACTGCATGTAATGCTTGGTGCGGTCATTCTTAGGCCTTTTTGACTGAGATGTTAACGAATCCTCAGTGGCTTTTTCACTGACGTTCTTGGCCGCAGTAGCAAATAGTTTTTACAGGGCAGGTTTTCTTGTCCCAGCACCCAACCCTCCTCTTTTCGCAGCCGGGCTTGGGACCGGCCATGGCAGAGTTAAAAAAATTCAACACTTTTCCCAAATTAGTCACCGTAACGACTTGAAATATAGTGGCAACCAGACAAGATCCAGGTCCCATTGTAGGAGAAACAGAGTAGTCAAGGCTTCACAAAGTCTTTAGACACACCCAAATATGGCACTGCATGTAATGCTTGGTGCGGTCATTCTTAGGCCTTTTTGGCTGAGATGTTAACGAATCCTCAGTGGCTTTTTCACTGACGTTCTTGGCCGCAGTAGCAAATAGTTTTTACAGGGCAGGTTTGCTTGTCCCAGCACCCAACCCTCCTCTTTTCGCAGCCGGGCTTGGGACCGGCCATGGCAGAGTTAAAAAAATTCAACACTTTTCCCAAATTAGTCACCGTAACGACTTGAAATATAGTGGCAACCAGACAAGATCCAGGTCCCATTGTAGGAGAAACAGAGTAGTCAAGGCTTCACAAAGTCTTTAGACACACCCAAATATGGCACTGCATGTAATGCTTGGAGCGGTCATTCTTAGGCCTTTTTGGCTGAGATGTTAACGAATCCTCAGTGGCTTTTTCACTGACGTTCTTGGCCGCAGTAGCAAATAGTTTTTACAGGGCAGGTTTTCTTGTCCCAGCACCCAACCCTCCTCTTTTCGCAGCCGGGCTTGGGACCGGCCATGGCAGAGTTAAAAAAATTCAACACTTTTCCCAAATTAGTCACCGTAACGACTTGAAATATAGTGGCAACCAGACAAGATCCAGGTCCCATTGTAGGAGAAACAGAGTAGTCAAGGCTTCACAAAGTCTTTAGACACACCCAAATATGGCACTGCATGTAATGCTTGGTGCGGTCATTCTTAGGCCTTTTTGGCTGAGATGTTAACGAATCCTCAGTGGCTTTTTCACTGACGTTCTTGGCCGCAGTAGCAAATAGTTTTTACAGGGCAGGTTTGCTTGTCCCAGCACCCAACCCTCCTCTTTTCGCAGCCGGGCTTGGGACCGGCCATGGCAGAGTTAAAAAAAAATGCAACACTTTTCCCAAATTAGTCACCGTAACGACTTGAAATATAGTGGCAACCAGACAAGATCCAGGTCCCATTGTAGGAGAAACAGAGTAGTCAAGGCTTCACAAAGTCTTTAGACACACCCAAATATGGCACTGCATGTAATGCTTGGTGCGGTCATTCTTAGGCCTTTTTGGCTGAGATGTTAACGAATCCTCAGTGGCTTTTTCACTGACGTTCTTGGCCGCAGTAGCAAATAGTTTTTACAGGGCAGGTTTGCTTGTCCCAGCACCCAAC
The DNA here is from genome assembly GCA_037952925.1 of Lithobates clamitans. Taxonomy (NCBI): domain Eukaryota; kingdom Metazoa; phylum Chordata; class Amphibia; order Anura; family Ranidae; genus Lithobates; species Lithobates clamitans. Next base: position 334,287 of record JBBGZY010002237.1, read on the forward strand.
CCTCCTCTTTTCGCAGCCGGGCTTGGGACCGGCCATGGCAGAGTTAAAAAAATTCAACACTTTTCCCAAATTAGTCACCGTAACGACTTGAAATATAGTGGCAACCAGACAAGATCCAGGTCCCATTGTAGGAGAAACAGAGTAGTCAAGGCTTCACAAAGTCTTCAGACACACCCAAATATGGCACTGCATGTAATGCTTGGTGCGGTCATTCTTAGGCCTTTTTGGCTGAGATGTTAACGAATCCTCAGTGGCTTTTTCACTGACGTTCTTGGCCGCAGTAGCAAATAGTTTTTACAGGGCAGGTTTGCTTGTCCCAGCACCCAACCCTCCTCTTTTCGCAGCCGGGCTTGGGACCGGCCATGGCAGAGTTAAAAAAATTCAACACTTTTCCCAAATTAGTCACCGTAACGACTTGAAATATAGTGGTAACCAGACAAGATCCAGGTCCCATTGTAGGAGAAACAGAGTAGTCAAGGCTTCACAAAGTCTTTAGACACACCCAAATATGGCACTGCATGTAATGCTTGGTGCGGTCATTCTTAGGCCTTTTTGGCTGAGATGTTAACAAATCCTCAGTGGCTTTTTCACTGACGTTCTTGGCCGCAGTAGCAAATAGTTTTTACAGGGCAGGTTTGCTTGTCCCAGCACCCAACCCTCCTCTTTTCGCAGCCGGGCTTGGGACCGGCCATGGCAGAGTTAAAAAAATTCAACACTTTTCCCAAATTAGTCACCGTAATGACTTGAAATATAGTGGCAACCAGACAAGATCCAGGTCCCATTGTAGGAGAAACAGAGTAGTCAAGGCTTCACAAAGTCTTTAGACACACCCAAATATGGCACTGCATGTAATGCTTGGTGCGGTCATTCTTAGGCCTTTTTGGCTGAGATGTTAACGAATCCTCAGTGGCTTTTTTACTGACGTTCTTGGCCGCAGTAGCAAATAGTTTTTACAGGGCAGGTTTGCTTGTCCCAGCACCCAACCCTCCTCTTTTCGCAGCCGGGCTTGGGACCGGCCATGGCAGAGTTAAAAAAATTCAACACTTTTCCCAAATTAGTCACCGTAACGACTTGAAATATAGTGGCAACCAGACAAGATCCAGGTCCCATTGTAGGAGAAACAGAGTAGTCAAGGCTTCACAAAGTCTTTAGACACACCCAAATATGGCACTGCATGTAATGCTTGGTGCGGTCATTCTTAGGCCTTTTTGGCTGAGATGTTAACGAATCCTCAGTGGCTTTTTCACTGACGTTCTTGGCCGCAGTAGCAAATAGTTTTTACAGGGCAGGTTTGCTTGTCCCAGCACCCAACCCTCCTCTTTTCGCAGCCGGGCTTGGGACCGGCCATGGCAGAGTTAAAAAAAATTTCAACACTTTTCCCAAATTAGTCACCGTAACGACTTGAAATATAGTGGCAACCAGACAAGATCCAGGTCCCATTGTAGGAGAAACAGAGTAGTCAAGGCTTCACAAAGTCTTTAGACACACCCAAATATGGCACTGCATGTAATGCTTGGTGCGGTCATTCTTAGGCCTTTTTGGCTGAGATGTTAACGAATCCTCAGTGGCTTTTTCACTGACGTTCTTGGCCGCAGTAGCAAATAGTTTTTACAGGGCAGGTTTGCTTGTCCCAGCACCCAACCCTCCTCTTTTCGCAGCCGGGCTTGGGACCGGCCATGGCAGAGTTAAAAAAATTCAACACTTTTCCCAAATTAGTCACCGTAACGACTTGAAATATAGTGGCAACCAGACAAGATCCAGGTCCCATTGTAGGAGAAACAGAGTAGTCAAGGCTTCACAAAGTCTTTAGACACACCCAAATATGGCACTGCATGTAATGCTTGGTGCGGTCATTCTTAGGCCTTTTTGACTGAGATGTTAACGAATCCTCAGTGGCTTTTTCACTGACGTTCTTGGCCGCAGTAGCAAATAGTTTTTACAGGGCAGGTTTTCTTGTCCCAGCACCCAACCCTCCTCTTTTCGCAGCCGGGCTTGGGACCGGCCATGGCAGAGTTAAAAAAATTCAACACTTTTCCCAAATTAGTCACCGTAACGACTTGAAATATAGTGGCAACCAGACAAGATCCAGGTCCCATTGTAGGAGAAACAGAGTAGTCAAGGCTTCACAAAGTCTTTAGACACACCCAAATATGGCACTGCATGTAATGCTTGGTGCGGTCATTCTTAGGCCCTTTTGGCTGAGATGTTAACGAATCCTCAGTGGCTTTTTCACTGACGTTCTTGGCCGCAGTAGCAAATAGTTTTTACAGGGCAGGTTTGCTTGTCCCAGCACCCAACCCTCCTCTTTTCGCAGCCGGGCTTGGGACCGGCCATGGCAGAGTTAAAAAAATTCAACACTTTTCCCAAATTAGTCACCGTAACGACTTGAAATATAGTGGCAACCAGACAAGATCCAGGTCCCATTGTAGGAGAAACAGAGTAGTCAAGGCTTCACAAAGTCTTTAGACACACCCAAATATGGCACTGCATGTAATGCTTGGAGCGGTCATTCTTAGGCCTTTTTGGCTGAGATGTTAACGAATCCTCAGTGGCTTTTTCACTGACGTTCTTGGCCGCAGTAGCAAATAGTTTTTACAGGGCAGGTTTTCTTGTCCCAGCACCCAACCCTCCTCTTTTCGCAGCCGGGCTTGGGACCGGCCATGGCAGAGTTAAAAAAATTCAACACTTTTCCCAAATTAGTCACCGTAACGACTTGAAATATAGTGGCAACCAGACAAGATCCAGGTCCCATTGTAGGAGAAACAGAGTAGTCAAGGCTTCACAAAGTCTTTAGACACACCCAAATATGGCACTGCATGTAATGCTTGGTGCGGTCATTCTTAGGCCTTTTTGGCTGAGATGTTAACGAATCCTCAGTGGCTTTTTCACTGACGTTCTTGGCCGCAGTAGCAAATAGTTTTTACAGGGCAGGTTTGCTTGTCCCAGCACCCAACCCTCCTCTTTTCGCAGCCGGGCTTGGGACCGGCCATGGCAGAGTTAAAAAAAAATTCAACACTTTTCCCAAATTAGTCACCGTAACGACTTGAAATATAGTGGCAACCAGACAAGATCCAGGTCCCATTGTAGGAGAAACAGAGTAGTCAAGGCTTCACAAAGTCTTTAGACACACCCAAATATGGCACTGCATGTAATGCTTGGTGCGGTCATTCTTAGGCCTTTTTGGCTGAGATGTTAACGAATCCTCAGTGGCTTTTTCACTGACGTTCTTGGCCGCAGTAGCAAATAGTTTTTACAGGGCAGGTTTGCTTGTCCCAGCACCCAACCCTCCTCTTTTCGCAGCTGGGCTTGGGACCGGCCATGGCAGAGTTAAAAAAATTCAACACTTTTCCCAAATTAGTCACCGTAACGACTTGAAATATAGTGGCAACCAGACAAGATCCAGGTCCCATTGTAGGAGAAACAGAGTAGTCAAGGCTTCACAAAGTCTTTAGACACACCCAAATATGGCACTGCATGTAATGCTTGGTGCGGTCATTCTTAGGCCTTTTTGGCTGAGATGTTAACGAATCCTCAGTGGCTTTTTCACTGACGTTCTTGGCCGCAGTAGCAAATAGTTTTTACAGGGCAGGTTTGCTTGTCCCAGCACCCAACCCTCCTCTTTTCGCAGCCAGGCTTGGGACCGGCCATGGCAGAGTTAAAAAAATTCAACAATTTTCCCAAATTAGTCACCGTAACGACTTGAAATATAGTGGCAACCAGACAAGATCCAGGTCCCATTGTAGGAGAAACAGAGTAGTCAAGGCTTCACAAAGTCTTTAGACACACCCAAATATGGCACTGCATGTAATGCTTGGTGCGGTCATTCTTAGGCCTTTTTGGCTGAGATGTTAACGAATCCTCAGTGGCTTTTTCACTGACGTTCTTGGCCGCAGTAGCAAATAGTTTTTACAGGGCAGGTTTGCTTGTCCCAGCACCCAACCCTCCTCTTTTCGCAGCCGGGCTTGGGACCGGCCATGGCAGAGTTAAAAAAAATTTCAACACTTTTCCCAAATTAGTCACCGTAACGACTTGAAATATAGTGGCAACCAGACAAGATCCAGGTCCCATTGTAGGAGAAACAGAGTAGTCAAGGCTTCACAAAGTCTTTAGACACACCCAAATATGGCACTGCATGTAATGCTTGGTGCGGTCATTCTTAGGCCTTTTTGGCTGAGATGTTAACGAATCCTCAGTGGCTTTTTCACTGACGTTCTTGGCCGCAGTAGCAAATAGTTTTTACAGGGCAGGTTTTCTTGTCCCAGCACCCAACCCTCCTCTTTTCGCAGCCGGGCTTGGGACCGGCCATGGCAGAGTTAAAAAAATTCAACACTTTTCCCAAATTAGTCACCGTAACGACTTGAAATATAGTGGCAACCAGACAAGATCCAGGTCCCATTGTAGGAGAAACAGAGTAGTCAAGGCTTCACAAAGTCTTTAGACACACCCAAATATGGCACTGCATGTAATGCTTGGTGCGGTCATTCTTAGGCCTTTTTGGCTGAGATGTTAATGAATCCTCAGTGGCTTTTTCACTGACGTTCTTGGCCGCAGTAGCAAATAGTTTTTACAGGGCAGGTTTGCTTGTCCCAGCACCCAACCCTCCTCTTTTCGCAGCCGGGCTTGGGACCGGCCATGGCAGAGTTAAAAAAATTCAACACTTTTCCCAAATTAGTCACCGTAACGACTTGAAATATAGTGGCAACCAGACAAGATCCAGGTCCCATTGTAGGAGAAACAGAGTAGTCAAGGCTTCACAAAGTCTTTAGACACACCCAAATATGGCACTGCATGTAATGCTTGGTGCGGTCATTCTTAGGCCTTTTTGGCTGAGATGTTAACGAATCCTCAGTGGCTTTTTCACTGACGTTCTTGGCCGCAGTAGCAAATAGTTTTTACAGGGCAGGTTTGCTTGTCCCAGCACCCAACCCTCCTCTTTTCGCAGCCGGGCTTGGGACCGGCCATGGCAGAGTTAAAAAAATTCAACACTTTTCCCAAATTAGTCACCGTAACGACTTGAAATATAGTGGCAACCAGACAAGATCCAGGTCCCATTGTAGGAGAAACAGAGTAGTCAAGGCTTCACAAAGTCTTTAGACACACCCAAATATGGCACTGCATGTAATGCTTGGTGCGGTCATTCTTAGGCCTTTTTGGCTGAGATGTTAACGAATCCTCAGTGGCTTTTTCACTGACGTTCTTGGCCGCAGTAGCAAATAGTTTTTACAGGGCAGGTTTGCTTGTCCCAGCACCCAACCCTCCTCTTTTCGCAGCCGGGCTTGGGACCGGCCATGGCAGAGTTAAAAAAATTCAACACTTTTCCCAAATTAGTCACCGTAACGACTTGAAATATAGTGGCAACCAGACAAGATCCAGGTCCCATTGTAGGAGAAACAGAGTAGTCAAGGCTTCACAAAGTCTTTAGACACACCCAAATATGGCACTGCATGTAATGCTTGGTGCGGTCATTCTTAGGCCTTTTTGGCTGAGATGTTAACGAATCCTCAGTGGCTTTTTCACTGACGTTCTTGGCCGCAGTAGCAAATAGTTTTTACAGGGCAGGTTTGCTTGTCCCAGCACCCAACCCTCCTCTTTTCGCAGCCGGGCTTGGGACCGGCCATGGCAGAGTTAAAAAAATTCAACACTTTTCCCAAATTAGTCACCGTAACGACTTGAAATATAGTGGCAACCAGACAAGATCTAGGTCCCATTGTAGGAGAAACAGAGTAGTCAAGGCTTCAAAAAGTCTTTAGACACACCCAAATATGGCACTGCATGTAATGCTTGGTGCGGTCATTCTTAGGCCTTTTTGGCTGAGATGTTAACGAATCCTCAGTGGCTTTTTCACTGACGTTCTTGGCCGCAGTAGCAAATAGTTTTTACAGGGCAGGTTTGCTTGTCCCAGCACCCAACCCTCCTCTTTTCGCAGCCGGGCTTGGCACCGGCCATGGCAGAGTTAAAAAAATTCAACAATTTTCCCAAATTAGTCACCGTAACGACTTGAAATATAGTGGCAACCAGACAAGATCCAGGTCCCATTGTAGGAGAAACAGAGTAGTCAAGGCTTCACAAAGTCTTTAGACACACCCAAATATGGCACTGCATGTAATGCTTGGTGCGGTCATTCTTAGGCCTTTTGGCTGAGATGTTAACGAATCCTCAGTGGCTTTTTCACTGACGTTCTTGGCCGCAGTAGCAAATAGTTTTTACAGGGCAGGTTTGCTTGTCCCAGCACCCAACCCTCCTCTTTTCGCAGCCGGGCTTGGGACCGGCCATGGCAGAGTTAAAAAAATTCAACACTTTTCCCAAATTAGTCACCGTAACGACTTGAAATATAGTGGCAACCAGACAAGATCCAGGTCCCATTGTAGGAGAAACAGAGTAGTCAAGGCTTCACAAAGTCTTTAGACACACCCAAATATGGCACTGCATGTAATGCTTGGTGCGGTCATTCTTAGGCCTTTTTGGCTGAGATGTTAACGAATCCTCAGTGGCTTTTTCACTGACGTTCTTGGCCGCAGTAGCAAATAGTTTTTACAGGGCAGGTTTGCTTGTCCCAGCACCCAACCCTCCTCTTTTCGCAGCCGGGCTTGGGACCGGCCATGGCAGAGTTAAAAAAAATTTCAACACTTTTCCCAAATTAGTCACCGTAACGACTTGAAATATAGTGGCAACCAGACAAGATCCAGGTCCCATTGTAGGAGAAACAGAGTAGTCAAGGCTTCACAAAGTCTTTAGACACACCCAAATATGGCACTGCATGTAATGCTTGGTGCGGTCATTCTTAGGCCTTTTTGGCTGAGATGTTAACAAATCCTCAGTGGCTTTTTCACTGACGTTCTTGGCCGCAGTAGCAAATAGTTTTTTACAGGGCAGGTTTGCTTGTCCCAGCACCCAACCCTCCTCTTTTCGCAGCCGGGCTTGGGACCGGCCATGGCAGAGTTAAAAAAATTCAACACTTTTCCCAAATTAGTCACCGTAATGACTTGAAATATAGTGGCAACCAGACAAGATCCAGGTCCCATTGTAGGAGAAACAGAGTAGTCAAGGCTTCACAAAGTCTTTAGACACACCCAAATATGGCACTGCATGTAATGCTTGGTGCGGTCATTCTTAGGCCTTTTTGGCTGAGATGTTAACGAATCCTCAGTGGCTTTTTTACTGACGTTCTTGGCCGCAGTAGCAAATAGTTTTTACAGGGCAGGTTTGCTTGTCCCAGCACCCAACCCTCCTCTTTTCGCAGCCGGGCTTGGGACCGGCCATGGCAGAGTTAAAAAAATTCAACACTTTTCCCAAATTAGTCACCGTAACGACTTGAAATATAGTGGCAACCAGACAAGATCCAGGTCCCATTGTAGGAGAAACAGAGTAGTCAAGGCTTCACAAAGTCTTTAGACACACCCAAATATGGCACTGCATGTAATGCTTGGTGCGGTCATTCTTAGGCCTTTTTGGCTGAGATGTTAACGAATCCTCAGTGGCTTTTTCACTGACGTTCTTGGCCGCAGTAGCAAATAGTTTTTACAGGGCAGGTTTGCTTGTCCCAGCACCCAACCCTCCTCTTTTCGCAGCCGGGCTTGGGACCGGCCATGGCAGAGTTAAAAAAAATTTCAACACTTTTCCCAAATTAGTCACCGTAACGACTTGAAATATAGTGGCAACCAGACAAGATCCAGGTCCCATTGTAGGAGAAACAGAGTAGTCAAGGCTTCACAAAGTCTTTAGACACACCCAAATATGGCACTGCATGTAATGCTTGGTGCGGTCATTCTTAGGCCTTTTTGGCTGAGATGTTAACGAATCCTCAGTGGCTTTTTCACTGACGTTCTTGGCCGCAGTAGCAAATAGTTTTTACAGGGCAGGTTTGCTTGTCCCAGCACCCAACCCTCCTCTTTTCGCAGCCGGGCTTGGGACCGGCCATGGCAGAGTTAAAAAAATTCAACACTTTTCCCAAATTAGTCACCGTAACGACTTGAAATATAGTGGCAACCAGACAAGATCCAGGTCCCATTGTAGGAGAAACAGAGTAGTCAAGGCTTCACAAAGTCTTTAGACACACCCAAATATGGCACTGCATGTAATGCTTGGTGCGGTCATTCTTAGGCCTTTTTGACTGAGATGTTAACGAATCCTCAGTGGCTTTTTCACTGACGTTCTTGGCCGCAGTAGCAAATAGTTTTTACAGGGCAGGTTTTCTTGTCCCAGCACCCAACCCTCCTCTTTTCGCAGCCGGGCTTGGGACCGGCCATGGCAGAGTTAAAAAAATTCAACACTTTTCCCAAATTAGTCACCGTAACGACTTGAAATATAGTGGCAACCAGACAAGATCCAGGTCCCATTGTAGGAGAAACAGAGTAGTCAAGGCTTCACAAAGTCTTTAGACACACCCAAATATGGCACTGCATGTAATGCTTGGTGCGGTCATTCTTAGGCCCTTTTTGGCTGAGATGTTAACGAATCCTCAGTGGCTTTTTCACTGACGTTCTTGGCCGCAGTAGCAAATAGTTTTTACAGGGCAGGTTTGCTTGTCCCAGCACCCAACCCTCCTCTTTTCGCAGCCGGGCTTGGGACCGGCCATGGCAGAGTTAAAAAAAATTCAACACTTTTCCCAAATTAGTCACCGTAACGACTTGAAATATAGTGGCAACCAGACAAGATCCAGGTCCCATTGTAGGAGAAACAGAGTAGTCAAGGCTTCACAAAGTCTTTAGACACACCCAAATATGGCACTGCATGTAATGCTTGGAGCGGTCATTCTTAGGCCTTTTTGGCTGAGATGTTAACGAATCCTCAGTGGCTTTTTCACTGACGTTCTTGGCCGCAGTAGCAAATAGTTTTTACAGGGCAGGTTTTCTTGTCCCAGCACCCAACCCTCCTCTTTTCGCAGCCGGGCTTGGGACCGGCCATGGCAGAGTTAAAAAAATTCAACACTTTTCCCAAATTAGTCACCGTAACGACTTGAAATATAGTGGCAACCAGACAAGATCCAGGTCCCATTGTAGGAGAAACAGAGTAGTCAAGGCTTCACAAAGTCTTTAGACACACCCAAATATGGCACTGCATGTAATGCTTGGTGCGGTCATTCTTAGGCCTTTTTGGCTGAGATGTTAACGAATCCTCAGTGGCTTTTTCACTGACGTTCTTGGCCGCAGTAGCAAATAGTTTTTACAGGGCAGGTTTGCTTGTCCCAGCACCCAACCCTCCTCTTTTCGCAGCCGGGCTTGGGACCGGCCATGGCAGAGTTAAAAAAAATTCAACACTTTTCCCAAATTAGTCACCGTAACGACTTGAAATATAGTGGCAACCAGACAAGATCCAGGTCCCATTGTAGGAGAAACAGAGTAGTCAAGGCTTCACAAAGTCTTTAGACACACCCAAATATGGCACTGCATGTAATGCTTGGTGCGGTCATTCTTAGGCCTTTTTGGCTGAGATGTTAACGAATCCTCAGTGGCTTTTTCACTGACGTTCTTGGCCGCAGTAGCAAATAGTTTTTACAGGGCAGGTTTGCTTGTCCCAGCACCCAACCCTCCTCTTTTCGCAGCTGGGCTTGGGACCGGCCATGGCAGAGTTAAAAAAATTCAACACTTTTCCCAAATTAGTCACCGTAACGACTTGAAATATAGTGGCAACCAGACAAGATCCAGGTCCCATTGTAGGAGAAACAGAGTAGTCAAGGCTTCACAAAGTCTTTAGACACACCCAAATATGGCACTGCATGTAATGCTTGGTGCGGTCATTCTTAGGCCTTTTTGGCTGAGATGTTAACGAATCCTCAGTGGCTTTTTCACTGACGTTCTTGGCCGCAGTAGCAAATAGTTTTTACAGGGCAGGTTTGCTTGTCCCAGCACCCAACCCTCCTCTTTTCGCAGCCAGGGCTTGGGACCGGCCATGGCAGAGTTAAAAAAATTCAACAATTTTCCCAAATTAGTCACCGTAACGACTTGAAATATAGTGGCAACCAGACAAGATCCAGGTCCCATTGTAGGAGAAACAGAGTAGTCAAGGCTTCACAAAGTCTTTAGACACACCCAAATATGGCACTGCATGTAATGCTTGGTGCGGTCATTCTTAGGCCTTTTTGGCTGAGATGTTAACGAATCCTCAGTGGCTTTTTCACTGACGTTCTTGGCCGCAGTAGCAAATAGTTTTTACAGGGCAGGTTTGCTTGTCCCAGCACCCAACCCTCCTCTTTTCGCAGCCGGGCTTGGGACCGGCCATGGCAGAGTTAAAAAAAATTTCAACACTTTTCCCAAATTAGTCACCGTAACGACTTGAAATATAGTGGCAACCAGACAAGATCCAGGTCCCATTGTAGGAGAAACAGAGTAGTCAAGGCTTCACAAAGTCTTTAGACACACCCAAATATGGCACTGCATGTAATGCTTGGTGCGGTCATTCTTAGGCCTTTTTGGCTGAGATGTTAACGAATCCTCAGTGGCTTTTTCACTGACGTTCTTGGCCGCAGTAGCAAATAGTTTTTACAGGGCAGGTTTTCTTGTCCCAGCACCCAACCCTCCTCTTTTCGCAGCCGGGCTTGGGACCGGCCATGGCAGAGTTAAAAAAATTCAACACTTTTCCCAAATTAGTCACCGTAACGACTTGAAATATAGTGGCAACCAGACAAGATCCAGGTCCCATTGTAGGAGAAACAGAGTAGTCAAGGCTTCACAAAGTCTTTAGACACACCCAAATATGGCACTGCATGTAATGCTTGGTGCGGTCATTCTTAGGCCTTTTTGGCTGAGATGTTAATGAATCCTCAGTGGCTTTTTCACTGACGTTCTTGGCCGCAGTAGCAAATAGTTTTTACAGGGCAGGTTTGCTTGTCCCAGCACCCAACCCTCCTCTTTTCGCAGCCGGGCTTGGGACCGGCCATGGCAGAGTTAAAAAAATTCAACACTTTTCCCAAATTAGTCACCGTAACGACTTGAAATATAGTGGCAACCAGACAAGATCCAGGTCCCATTGTAGGAGAAACAGAGTAGTCAAGGCTTCACAAAGTCTTTAGACACACCCAAATATGGCACTGCATGTAATGCTTGGTGCGGTCATTCTTAGGCCTTTTTGGCTGAGATGTTAACGAATCCTCAGTGGCTTTTTCACTGACGTTCTTGGCCGCAGTAGCAAATAGTTTTTACAGGGCAGGTTTGCTTGTCCCAGCACCCAACCCTCCTCTTTTCGCAGCCGGGCTTGGGACCGGCCATGGCAGAGTTAAAAAAATTCAACACTTTTCCCAAATTAGTCACCGTAACGACTTGAAATATAGTGGCAACCAGACAAGATCCAGGTCCCATTGTAGGAGAAACAGAGTAGTCAAGGCTTCACAAAGTCTTTAGACACACCCAAATATGGCACTGCATGTAATGCTTGGTGCGGTCATTCTTAGGCCTTTTTGGCTGAGATGTTAACGAATCCTCAGTGGCTTTTTCACTGACGTTCTTGGCCGCAGTAGCAAATAGTTTTTACAGGGCAGGTTTGCTTGTCCCAGCACCCAACCCTCCTCTTTTCGCAGCCGGGCTTGGGACCGGCCATGGCAGAGTTTAAAAAAATTCAACACTTTTCCCAAATTAGTCACCGTAACGACTTGAAATATAGTGGCAACCAGACAAGATCCCAGGTCCCATTGTAGGAGAAACAGAGTAGTCAAGGCTTCACAAAGTCTTTAGACACACCCAAATATGGCACTGCATGTAATGCTTGGTGCGGTCATTCTTAGGCCTTTTTGGCTGAGATGTTAACGAATCCTCAGTGGCTTTTTCACTGACGTTCTTGGCCGCAGTAGCAAATAGTTTTTACAGGGCAGGTTTGCTTGTCCCAGCACCCAACCCTCCTCTTTTCGCAGCCGGGCTTGGGACCGGCCATGGCAGAGTTAAAAAAATTCAACACTTTTCCCAAATTAGTCACCGTAACGACTTGAAATATAGTGGCAACCAGACAAGATCTAGGTCCCATTGTAGGAGAAACAGAGTAGTCAAGGCTTCAAAAAGTCTTTAGACACACCCAAATATGGCACTGCATGTAATGCTTGGTGCGGTCATTCTTAGGCCTTTTTGGCTGAGATGTTAACGAATCCTCAGTGGCTTTTTCACTGACGTTCTTGGCCGCAGTAGCAAATAGTTTTTACAGGGCAGGTTTGCTTGTCCCAGCACCCAACCCTCCTCTTTTCGCAGCCGGGCTTGGCACCGGCCATGGCAGAGTTAAAAAAATTCAACAATTTTCCCAAATTAGTCACCGTAACGACTTGAAATATAGTGGCAACCAGACAAGATCCAGGTCCCATTGTAGGAGAAACAGAGTAGTCAAGGCTTCACAAAGTCTTTAGACACACCCAAATATGGCACTGCATGTAATGCTTGGTGCGGTCATTCTTAGGCCTTTTTGGCTGAGATGTTAACGAATCCTCAGTGGCTTTTTCACTGACGTTCTTGGCCGCAGTAGCAAATAGTTTTTACAGGGCAGGTTTGCTTGTCCCAGCACCCAACCCTCCTCTTTTCGCAGCCGGGCTTGGGACCGGCCATGGCAGAGTTAAAAAAATTCAACACTTTTCCCAAATTAGTCACCGTAACGACTTGAAATATAGTGGCAACCAGACAAGATCCAGGTCCCATTGTAGGAGAAACAGAGTAGTCAAGGCTTCACAAAGTCTTTAGACACACCCAAATATGGCACTGCATGTAATGCTTGGTGCGGTCATTCTTAGGCCTTTTTGGCTGAGATGTTAACGAATCCTCAGTGGCTTTTTCACTGACGTTCTTGGCCGCAGTAGCAAATAGTTTTTACAGGGCAGGTTTGCTTGTCCCAGCACCCAACCCTCCTCTTTTCGCAGCCGGGCTTGGGACCGGCCATGGCAGAGTTAAAAAAAATTTCAACACTTTTCCCAAATTAGTCACCGTAACGACTTGAAATATAGTGGCAACCAGACAAGATCCAGGTCCCATTGTAGGAGAAACAGAGTAGTCAAGGCTTCACAAAGTCTTTAGACACACCCAAATATGGCACTGCATGTAATGCTTGGTGCGGTCATTCTTAGGCCTTTTTGGCTGAGATGTTAACGAATCCTCAGTGGCTTTTTCACTGACGTTCTTGGCCGCAGTAGCAAATAGTTTTTACAGGGCAGGTTTTCTTGTCCCCAGCACCCAACCCTCCTCTTTTCGCAGCCGGGCTTGGGACCGGCCATGGCAGAGTTAAAAAAATTCAACACTTTTCCCAAATTAGTCACCGTAACGACTTGAAATATAGTGGCAACCAGACAAGATCCAGGTCCCATTGTAGGAGAAACAGAGTAGTCAAGGCTTCACAAAGTCTTTAGACACACCCAAATATGGCACTGCATGTAATGCTTGGTGCGGTCATTCTTAGGCCTTTTTGGCTGAGATGTTAACGAATCCTCAGTGGCTTTTTCACTGACGTTCTTGGCCGCAGTAGCAAATAGTTTTTACAGGGCAGGTTTGCTTGTCCCAGCACCCAACCCTCCTCTTTTCGCAGCCGGGCTTGGGACCGGCCATGGCAGAGTTAAAAAAAATTCAACACTTTTCCCAAATTAGTCACCGTAACGACTTGAAATATAGTGGCAACCAGACAAGATCCAGGTCCCATTGTAGGAGAAACAGAGTAGTCAAGGCTTCACAAAGTCTTTAGACACACCCAAATATGGCACTGCATGTAATGCTTGGTGCGGTCATTCTTAGGCCTTTTTGGCTGAGATGTTAACGAATCCTCAGTGGCTTTTTCACTGACGTTCTTGGCCGCAGTAGCAAATAGTTTTTACAGGGCAGGTTTGCTTGTCCCAGCACCCAACCCTCCTCTTTTCGCAGCCGGGCTTGGGACCGGCCATGGCAGAGTTAAAAAAAAATTCAACACTTTTCCCAAATTAGTCACCGTAACGACTTGAAATATAGTGGCAACCAGACAAGATCCAGGTCCCATTGTAGGAGAAACAGAGTAGTCAAGGCTTCACAAAGTCTTTAGACACACCCAAATATGGCACTGCATGTAATGCTTGGTGCGGTCATTCTTAGGCCTTTTTGGCTGAGATGTTAACGAATCCTCAGTGGCTTTTTCACTGACGTTCTTGGCCGCAGTAGCAAATAGTTTTTACAGGGCAGGTTTGCTTGTCCCAGCACCCAACCCTCCTCTTTTCGCAGCCGGGCTTGGGACCGGCCATGGCAGAGTTAAAAAAAAATTCAACACTTTTCCCAAATTAGTCACCGTAACGACTTGAAATATAGTGGCAACCAGACAAGATCCAGGTCCCATTGTAGGAGAAACAGAGTAGTCAAGGCTTCACAAAGTCTTTAGACACACCCAAATATGGCACTGCATGTAATGCTTGGTGCGGTCATTCTTAGGCCTTTTTGGCTGAGATGTTAACGAATCCTCAGTGGCTTTTTCACTGACGTTCTTGGCCGCAGTAGCAAATAGTTTTTACAGGGCAGGTTTGCTTGTCCCAGCACCCAACCCTCCTCTTTTCGCAGCCGGGCTTGGGACCGGCCATGGCAGAGTTAAAAAAATTCAACACTTTTCCCAAATTAGTCACCGTAACGACTTGAAATATAGTGGCAACCAGACAAGATCCAGGTCCCATTGTAGGAGAAACAGAGTAGTCAAGGCTTCACAAAGTCTTTAGACACACCCAAATATGGCACTGCATGTAATGCTTGGTGCGGTCATTCTTAGGCCTTTTTGGCTGAGATGTTAACGAATCCTCAGTGGCTTTTTCACTGACGTTCTTGGCCGCAGTAGCAAATAGTTTTTACAGGGCAGGTTTGCTTGTCCCAGCACCCAACCCTCCTCTTTTCGCAGCCGGGCTTGGGACCGGCCATGGCAGAGTTAAAAAAATTCAACACTTTTCCCAAATTAGTCACCGTAACGACTTGAAATATAGTGGCAACCAGACAAGATCCAGGTCCCATTGTAGGAAGAAACAGAGTAGTCAAGGCTTCACAAAGTCTTTAGACACACCCAAATATGGCACTGCATGTAATGCTTGGTGCGGTCATTCTTAGGCCTTTTTGGCTGAGATGTTAACGAATCCTCAGTGGCTTTTTCACTGACGTTCTTGGCCGCAGTAGCAAATAGTTTTTACAGGGCAGGTTTGCTTGTCCCAGCACCCAACCCTCCTCTTTTCGCAGCCGGGCTTGGGACCGGCCATGGCAGAGTTAAAAAAATTCAACACTTTTCCCAAATTAGTCACCGTAACGACTTGAAATATAGTGGCAACCAGACAAGATCCAGGTCCCATTGTAGGAGAAACAGAGTAGTCAAGGCTTCACAAAGTCTTTAGACACACCCAAATATGGCACTGCATGTAATGCTTGGTGCGGTCATTCTTAGGCCTTTTTGGCTGAGATGTTAACGAATCCTCAGTGGCTTTTTCACTGACGTTCTTGGCCGCAGTAGCAAATAGTTTTTACAGGGCAGGTTTGCTTGTCCCAGCACCCAACCCTCCTCTTTTCGCAGCCGGGCTTGGGACCGGCCATGGCAGAGTTAAAAAAATTCAACACTTTTCCCAAATTAGTCACCGTAACGACTTGAAATATAGTGGCAACCAGACAAGATCCAGGTCCCATTGTAGGAGAAACAGAGTAGTCAAGGCTTCACAAAGTCTTTAGACACACCCAAATATGGCACTGCATGTAATGCTTGGTGCGGTCATTCTTAGGCCTTTTTGGCTGAGATGTTAACGAATCCTCAGTGGCTTTTTCACTGACGTTCTTGGCCGCAGTAGCAAATAGTTTTTACAGGGCAGGTTTGCTTGTCCCAGCACCCAACCCTCCTCTTTTCGCAGCCGGGCTTGGGACCGGCCATGGCAGAGTTAAAAAAATTCAACACTTTTCCCAAATTAGTCACCGTAACGACTTGAAATATAGTGGCAACCAGACAAGATCCAGGTCCCATTGTAGGAGAAACAGAGTAGTCAAGGCTTCACAAAGTCTTTAGACACACCCAAATATGGCACTGCATGTAATGCTTGGTGCGGTCATTCTTAGGCCTTTTTGGCTGAGATGTTAACGAATCCTCAGTGGCTTTTTCACTGACGTTCTTGGCCGCAGTAGCAAATAGTTTTTACAGGGCAGGTTTGCTTGTCCCAGCACCCAACCCTCCTCTTTTCGCAGCCGGGCTTGGGACCGGCCATGGCAGAGTTAAAAAAATTCAACACTTTTCCCAAATTAGTCACCGTAACGACTTGAAATATAGTGGCAACCAGACAAGATCCAGGTCCCATTGTAGGAGAAACAGAGTAGTCAAGGCTTCACAAAGTCTTTAGACACACCCAAATATGGCACTGCATGTAATGCTTGGTGCGGTCATTCTTAGGCCTTTTTGGCTGAGATGTTAACGAATCCTCAGTGGCTTTTTCACTGACGTTCTTGGCCGCAGTAGCAAATAGTTTTTACAGGGCAGGTTTGCTTGTCCCAGCACCCAACCCTCCTCTTTTCGCAGCCGGGCTTGGGACCGGCCATGGCAGAGTTAAAAAAATTCAACACTTTTCCCAAATTAGTCACCGTAACGACTTGAAATATAGTGGCAACCAGACAAGATCCAGGTCCCATTGTAGGAGAAACAGAGTAGTCAAGGCTTCACAAAGTCTTTAGACACACCCAAATATGGCACTGCATGTAATGCTTGGTGCGGTCATTCTTAGGCCTTTTTGGCTGAGATGTTAACGAATCCTCAGTGGCTTTTTCACTGACGTTCTTGGCCGCAGTAGCAAATAGTTTTTACAGGGCAGGTTTGCTTGTCCCAGCACCCAACCCTCCTCTTTTCGCAGCCGGGCTTGGGACCGGCCATGGCAGAGTTAAAAAAATTCAACACTTTTCCCAAATTAGTCACCGTAACGACTTGAAATATAGTGGCAACCAGACAAGATCCAGGTCCCATTGTAGGAGAAACAGAGTAGTCAAGGCTTCACAAAGTCTTTAGACACACCCAAATATGGCACTGCATGTAATGCTTGGTGCGGTCATTCTTAGGCCTTTTTGGCTGAGATGTTAACGAATCCTCAGTGGCTTTTTCACTGACGTTCTTGGCCGCAGTAGCAAATAGTTTTTACAGGGCAGGTTTGCTTGTCCCAGCACCCAACCCTCCTCTTTTCGCAGCCGGGCTTGGGACCGGCCATGGCAGAGTTAAAAAAATTCAACACTTTTCCCAAATTAGTCACCGTAACGACTTGAAATATAGTGGCAACCAGACAAGATCCAGGTCCCATTGTAGGAGAAACAGAGTAGTCAAGGCTTCACAAAGTCTTTAGACACACCCAAATATGGCACTGCATGTAATGCTTGGTGCGGTCATTCTTAGGCCTTTTTGGCTGAGATGTTAACGAATCCTCAGTGGCTTTTTCACTGACGTTCTTGGCCGCAGTAGCAAATAGTTTTTACAGGGCAGGTTTGCTTGTCCCAGCACCCAACCCTCCTCTTTTCGCAGCCGGGCTTGGGACCGGCCATGGCAGAGTTAAAAAAATTCAACACTTTTCCCAAATTAGTCACCGTAACGACTTGAAATATAGTGGCAACCAGACAAGATCCAGGTCCCATTGTAGGAGAAACAGAGTAGTCAAGGCTTCACAAAGTCTTTAGACACACCCAAATATGGCACTGCATGTAATGCTTGGTGCGGTCATTCTTAGGCCTTTTTGGCTGAGATGTTAACGAATCCTCAGTGGCTTTTTCACTGACGTTCTTGGCCGCAGTAGCAAATAGTTTTTACAGGGCAGGTTTGCTTGTCCCAGCACCCAACCCTCCTCTTTTCGCAGCCGGGGCTTGGGACCGGCCATGGCAGAGTTAAAAAAATTCAACACTTTTCCCAAATTAGTCACCGTAACGACTTGAAATATAGTGGCAACCAGACAAGATCCAGGTCCCATTGTAGGAGAAACAGAGTAGTCAAGGCTTCACAAAGTCTTTAGACACACCCAAATATGGCACTGCATGTAATGCTTGGTGCGGTCATTCTTAGGCCTTTTTGGCTGAGATGTTAACGAATCCTCAGTGGCTTTTTCACTGACGTTCTTGGCCGCAGTAGCAAATAGTTTTTACAGGGCAGGTTTGCTTGTCCCAGCACCCAACCCTCCTCTTTTCGCAGCCGGGCTTGGGACCCGGCCATGGCAGAGTTAAAAAAATTCAACACTTTTCCCAAATTAGTCACCGTAACGACTTGAAATATAGTGGCAACCAGACAAGATCCAGGTCCCATTGTAGGAGAAACAGAGTAGTCAAGGCTTCACAAAGTCTTTAGACACACCCAAATATGGCACTGCATGTAATGCTTGGTGCGGTCATTCTTAGGCCTTTTTGGCTGAGATGTTAACGAATCCTCAGTGGCTTTTTCACTGACGTTCTTGGCCGCAGTAGCAAATAGTTTTTACAGGGCAGGTTTGCTTGTCCCAGCACCCAACCCTCCTCTTTTCGCAGCCGGGCTTGGGACCGGCCATGGCAGAGTTAAAAAAAATTCAACACTTTTCCCAAATTAGTCACCGTAACGACTTGAAATATAGTGGCAACCAGACAAGATCCAGGTCCCATTGTAGGAGAAACAGAGTAGTCAAGGCTTCACAAAGTCTTTAGACACACCCAAATATGGCACTGCATGTAATGCTTGGTGCGGTCATTCTTAGGCCTTTTTGGCTGAGATGTTAACGAATCCTCAGTGGCTTTTTCACTGACGTTCTTGGCCGCAGTAGCAAATAGTTTTTACAGGGCAGGTTTGCTTGTCCCAGCACCCAACCCTCCTCTTTTCGCAGCCGGGCTTGGGACCGGCCATGGCAGAGTTAAAAAAATTCAACACTTTTCCCAAATTAGTCACCGTAACGACTTGAAATATAGTGGCAACCAGACAAGATCCAGGTCCCATTGTAGGAGAAACAGAGTAGTCAAGGCTTCACAAAGTCTTTAGACACACCCAAATATGGCACTGCATGTAATGCTTGGTGCGGTCATTCTTAGGCCTTTTTGGCTGAGATGTTAACGAATCCTCAGTGGCTTTTTCACTGACGTTCTTGGCCGCAGTAGCAAATAGTTTTTACAGGGCAGGTTTGCTTGTCCCAGCACCCAACCCTCCTCTTTTCGCAGCCAGGGCTTGGGACCGGCCATGGCAGAGTAAAAAAAATTCAACACTTTTCCCAAATTAGTCACCGTAACGACTTGAAATATAGTGGCAACCAGACAAGATCCAGGTCCCATTGTAGGAGAAACAGAGTAGTCAAGGCTTCACAAAGTCTTTAGACACACCCAAATATGGCACTGCATGTAATGCTTGGTGCGGTCATTCTTAGGCCTTTTTGGCTGAGATGTTAACGAATCCTCAGTGGCTTTTTCACTGACGTTCTTGGCCGCAGTAGCAAATAGTTTTTACAGGGCAGGTTTGCTTGTCCCAGCACCCAACCCTCCTCTTTTCGCAGCCGGGCTTGGGACCGGCCATGGCAGAGTTAAAAAAATTCAACACTTTTCCCAAATTAGTCACCGTAATGACTTGAAATATAGTGGCAACCAGACAAGATCCAGGTCCCATTGTAGGAGAAACAGAGTAGTCAAGGCTTCACAAAGTCTTTAGACACACCCAAATATGGCACTGCATGTAATGCTTGGTGCGGTCATTCTTAGGCCTTTTTGGCTGAGATGTTAACGAATCCTCAGTGGCTTTTTTCACTGACGTTCTTGGCCGCAGTAGCAAATAGTTTTTACAGGGCAGGTTTGCTTGTCCCAGCACCCAACCCTCCTCTTTTCGCAGCCGGGCTTGGGACCGGCCATGGCAGAGTTAAAAAAAATTCAACACTTTTCCCAAATTAGTCACCATAACGACTTGAAATATAGTGGCAACCAGACAAGATCCAGGTCCCATTGTAGGAGAAACAGAGTAGTCAAGGCTTCACAAAGTCTTTAGACACACCCAAATATGGCACTGCATGTAATGCTTGGTGCGGTCATTCTTAGGCCTTTTTGGCTGAGATGTTAACGAATCCTCAGTGGCTTTTTCACTGACGTTCTTGGCCGCAGTAGCAAATAGTTTTTACAGGGCAGGTTTGCTTGTCCCAGCACCCAACCCTCCTCTTTTCGCAGCCGAGCTTGGGACCGGCCATGGCAGAGTTAAAAAGTCACCGTAACGACTTGAAATATAGTACGGTCCATTAACAGAGTAGTCAAGGCTTCACAAAGTCTTTAGACACACCCAAATATGGACTGCATAG